>BPUM01000081.1:600000-918660 GCA_020521455.1 Prunus kanzakura
GGCCGTCCATGAAAGACAGAAGTTCGTGTTTTGCGGCTCCGTCTACCTAGAGGTCTGACATAGGCATGGGGTATTTGTCCTTGGGGGTCGCGAGATTCAGATTCCTGTAGTCAGTACAAACCCTCAAAGCCCTGGTCCTTTTTAAAACTAGTACGATGTTGGCCAACCATTCAACGTACCGGGCGGTCTGGATGAAGTCGTCTTTAAGGAGCCGTTCAATTTCCTCCTTAACTTTAAGTTGAACTTCGGTCGAGAACCGCCTCGACGGCTGTTGGAAAGGCCTAAACCCTTCCTTGATTTTTAATTCGTGCTCAACCAAACTTCATGGCAGTCCAGGCATCTCATGGTAATCCCATGCAAAACAATCTTTATAATCATGGAGTAGGCTGATAATCTCGGCTGCTAACTCAGGGCCCAAAAGTTGGCTTACAAAAAGAGGCCGTGGTTCGGCCTTCGACCCTACATTTATTTCTAACAAAGGGTCCTGGACTTCGGGGTAACCATCCTCCATCTCGGCGGGCGCCGTTTCTAGGTCGTCAAAAGTTAATACGTCTGTCTCTTCTGACTCGTGGAGGAACTCGATCAGGTTGATTGGTGAGTTCGGCCGTAAAGATTCTCCCACCAAATGTTCCAGCAACCTCTCTAGCAAGTCAGCCACGGCCGCTGCGCCTTCTTCTTTAGTGGCCTTATCTGTCATCTAAAGGCTGGTGAGGTCGATCAATACTTCACGCGCCGAATCCTGTCGGACATTCTCGGCGCCTAACTCCAGAACCTTCTGGGCCATCGTTCTGG
Source organism: Prunus kanzakura (assembly GCA_020521455.1). NCBI lineage: Eukaryota > Viridiplantae > Streptophyta > Magnoliopsida > Rosales > Rosaceae > Prunus > Prunus kanzakura. The sequence goes on from BPUM01000081.1 coordinate 600,793, forward strand.
TCGGTCGGCCGTTTGCATCGTGGCCGGTGAGGACAACCCATCCAACGTCGTCGTCGTAAATCCGAGCTTGTACGGTGTTGGCCTCGAAAGGTTTCTCGTCGGCTGGGTGTATAGACACCTTCTGGCCATCCCAAAAGAACAGTAGTTGGAAGAGGGAAGACGGTATGCACCCAGACTGGTGGATCCAATCACGGCCGAGCAACACGTTGTAGTCGACGCTGGACTCGACCACGTAGAAGGCCGTGACTCTCATTTGGTCGGCCACGGTAATCTTCAATGGCAATATGCCAATGGTTTTAGACTTGTCGCCGACGAAGCTACTCATGACGACGTCGCTGGGGATGAGGTCTTCTTTCGACTTGTTCAGCTTCCTCATCAAGGAGTAAGGAAGGATGTTGACCGTCGCTCCACAGTCAACGAAAACCTTGGACACGGGCACACCCTCTATGTGAGCCGAGGTGTATAACGGTTTGAGGTGTCGATACTTGTTCGGCTCGTCTCTAGGTATTACCTCGTTAAACGCCACGGCCAACAACTCTTCCTTCGTCTTTGGCCTTTGATCAAGCTGTTCTTCAGCCACGTCATCATCCAGGCCGTTGGTCTATCCTCCTAGGGCCGAGAACTCGGATGGTAGTACTAGGACCATGTTAATGCCGATCTCCTTCGGCTCCTGCGGGTTTCCCCTACCAGCTTCTTCTTCGGCCTGCCGGCCGTCTTTGGCGAGAACCTCTTCCTTGACCATCCCGAGGATCCCTTCATATTCCTCGTCGGATATTCCTAAGGTGGGGTCGTCTTCAGCCTCATGGCCGAAGAGAGGATCCCCGAAACCCTCGATCATACGCCCTGCGGTCCCCGGAGTATCGGCTGTGGATGCTTTGATCTCAGGAGGGTCCGAGGCCTCGGCCACCTCCTCGAGTGACAGGACCCGACCCAAATTCCACTTTGGAATTCGAGTCAAACCCTGTGCGTGTTCGACACCTGGCAGTTGTCGGGCATAGTTGACCAAATTGCCCTTCTAACTAAAATTGAATGAAAGTCAAATGCGACTTCTGCCGAAAATTTGGTAGAGTCTCCCCTGTAAATTGAATATTTCCCAAAAATTACCACCTGTAAAACAAGCACATACGAATATAACCCAACTGCCAGTATGTATCAAATTATATCAAAAATCAAGCATCATATTATTCTGGTCTCAGTCCTCAATAAATCAACTAACTCATTCAGCTAATAAAATTCATTTCAGCTCTCAGAATATCAATAATACATTAACAATCTCAAAGACTCCAACTCGTGACTGCACCTTGTACAAAAGGCTGCCTACGTACCCTTACTGAGGGATCAAGCCACACGTAGCTCTTCTATTTCGTTTCAGCTTACTGGCATTACTCACATGGCAATAACTATCTTCAAATGAAGGAATAAAAGCATTTAGGTTCAAATAATCATTCTTGGAAAGTCATAACTACTAATTCCTCGTGACACCATTGGTGACACGTCCTGCCCTGTAATCCTCGTTGGACTCAGGAGACATCTGGTCAACCTGATCCGCACTCCTCGCTCCCCTGGTCCGGAGATCTCTAAAACTCGGGGGGCAAAGTATACTAGAAATACTTGAGCTATTTAATACCATATCCAATAATAAAAAGATCAAGGCAAACAACTTAAATAAAATAAAATAAGATAAATTAAAGTAAAACGAATTAAAATAAAATAAAACAAAATAAACAAGCTTCGAATACCCTGGTATCGAACTCATGTAAGGTTCATAAATAATTGATTATGTATGTATATATATATATATATATATATATATATCCGTCGTTCTCTTGTGACATAAATATATCATCAATTCCATCCTCACAGGTCTCGGAAATGCAAAGTTAACCGAGCTACATTTCTCGCAGGTCTCAGAGATAACTCTTCAATCTGAGCCGCAATACTCGCAGGTCTCGAAGATACTACTTAAATCCGAGCCGCCTTACTCCCAGGTCTCAGAGATAACTCTTCCATCTGAGCCGCAATACTCGCAGGTCTCGGAGATACCACTTCAATCTGAGCCGCCTTACTCGCAGGTCTCAGAGATAATACTTCAATCTGAGCCGCAATACTCGCAGGTCTCTGAGATACCACTTCAATCCGAGCAGCCTTACTCGCAGGTCTCAGAGATAACTCTTCAATCTGAGCCGCCATACTCGCAGGTCTCGGAGATACCACTTCAATCCGAGCCGCCTTACTCGCAGGTCTCAGAGATAATACTTCAATCTGAGCCGCCATACTCGCAGGTCTCGGAGATACCACTTCAATCCGAGCTGCCTTACTCGCAGGTCTCAGAGATAATACTTCAATCTAAGCCGCAATACTCGCAGGTCTCGGAGATACCACTTCAATTCGAGCCACATTCCTAAAGGCTCTAACACACCTAGGACACATGTCCCGAGAGTTTGGTCTCGATCGGATGGTCGGATTACCCACGATCGTACAATCGTATGGTTACTGTAAACCTAGACCTAGGGTTGGCATTCTCGGAGTATCCGGGGCTCCGATTTACGATCCGTTGAATCCTATACGATCCTGGAACTACCTAGATCAATATATATATAATTGACTATGATCCAACGGGTTAAACGTATCGAACCCGGAAATCGCACAATATGCGAGATCCATTCGGGGTTCAAACGTTGTCCGAATTAATACCTGCAAATTCCTATGCGCTCGTGAGGACCAAGAGATCATTTTAGGTTCTGAAAGTGACTTAACTATGCCGTCCACGCGCCGCCACACGCGCCGGCGGCGCGTGGGTGGCTTGATCAAATTCCGGCAGCCGGAAATCTTCAAAACTGAAAACCCAGCTTCCTACCCTAGGTAAAACACCCTATTTGGGACAACTTTTCTTCTTGGACCTACCCCAAAAAGTAGCGGGAAGTGGCCGGAATCGTGATCCCAAAACCGGCTGAAACCCACTTCGAAAATCGAACTACCTAGACTCAAAATTGATAGATTCCTACTCAACCATCAGCTAGATCATGAAAAATAGGTGAGAAAGCATACCTCACTGGCATGAAACGGTGGCCAGAGGAGGGAGAACGAGCTCCGTGAAATTCCGTCAAAGTCTGTCCAAACCGCCCTGTTTCGTGGCGGTTTCCGTCGATTACGGCGGATCGAGGCTGGGATGGGCTCGAATTGAAAGAGGGAAGTGAGGTGGTTGTAACGGGACTGGTCTCCCATGAATTCGTGGTTGGAGTTGAGAGAAATCCCCTCTTAAAGTCGGCTGGTCGAGCCTCGTCCAAACTGCAGAAATTCTGGGTTTAAAAAAAAAACTGAATTTCGAAATATTTACGATTATGCCACTAAACTTCTTTTGATCGCCATTTCTTCGTTACAACTCCGATTCGAGCCCACTACGTGTCTACGGACTCGTCTCGACGTGCTCTACTCAAGGTCCATTCAAAATTTCAAAATTCCCTCCTGAACTTAAAATGACCTTTTTGCCCCTTTAATGTTAAATAATACTTTAATTTTCAAAAACCTTAATTAATTCAAATCATTTTATTTGATTATTTATTTCCATTTCCTTCCTCTTATTTTAATTATTTAATCTTCCCCCAATAAAAAGTCAACTCTTCAATCATGTAATTAAATCCCAGTGGTAAAATTGTCTTTATCTTGAATAATTTAATATTTAACTATTAATTTAGGACCGGGTCGTTACATCGAGGGCCCGTTTAGCCTTTGCCAATGTGTCCCTGGCTGTTAGGTAATCCTCTAGGCGACCTAGTCGGTCAAAAACTGCCTTGCTAGTAGGCCGACGATCGTACTGACCACCGAATCCCTTTATGGTCGTTCTAGTTAGCTCGGCGGCCTTTCTCTTGTTCTCCCGCGTCCTGGGCTGACCGATCTCATGCTTGCATCGCTCGCAGAGCAATGGCTCTGATTCGGCCAACGGCTCCTTTCCCTTTGCCGGCCGACGAACCTCCCTATACTCGGCCCGGAGTTGGGCGTTGACCATGTTGATGACAGGTGGAGGGAACGGCTTGGAATCAACCTGCATAGCCTCCTTCTCCGGAAACTGGACCTTCTTTTCGTCAATCAATTTTTGGATGACGTCTCGCAAGACTACGCAGTTGTTGGTGTTGTGAGACCAAGAACTGTGGTACTTGGAAAACGTTTTCACCTTGAGCTCGTCGGGCTTCGGAATTTTATGGCCGAAGGACAACTTGACCTGTTTTTCAGCTAATAACAGGTCGAAGATAGCTTCGGCCCTTGTTAAGTCGAAAGTGCAGGCCTTTGTTTCCCGCGTCACGAACTTGGCATCGGTAATCTTTGTGCGGCTGTTGTCTATGTTGACCTCGGCCGAACTCATCTCTATTTCACTGCCCTCGGCCTTTGCGGAGTCGTCTGCTTCGGCGTAGCTGACGATGGGATTCCTGTAGTAGGTCCCCTTTGAGGCCGTCTTCTTCTGCATCTCCTCCTTTAACAAGGACGCGTATCTGTCCACCTTGTTAGTCAAGTCATGCATGTCTCGAAATTAGAGTCCCTAGAATTTCTTCCGGTACTAGAATTCAAGCCCTTCTTCGGCCATCTTGACAAATTCCCTCTCTGGCAGGTTCGTCCGGCACCAGTTCCTGTACGTTTTGAACCGCTGTAGGTAATCCTGAGGTGATTCATCTGTCGCTTGGCTCATCCTGGCTAGTTCAGCGACTGTTATCTCCCGATTGGTCTGATAGAAATGTTCGTGGAATATTCTCTCCATGTCAGGCCAATCCCTCACCGAATTCGCTGGGAGGTTTATAAACCATGAGAACGCCGCGCCGGTTAAGGAGTGAACAAACAAACGGAGCTTTTGGGCGTCCGAATCGGCCTCCCCACATTGGGCCGTAAAACGGCCTATGTGTTCGATGGAGGAGGTCTGCCCGTCCCCTGAGAACAGCATGAATTCTGGCAATCGATAGTTCCGGGGAAGAAGGATTCGGTCGATTTCCGGCGGGTACGGCCTTGTATATCTTGGCGCGTTCGGCCGCCTCTGAGCCAAGCCGTCCTCGATCATTCGCCGAACATCTTCGAGTCGGAGCCCCTAAGGTGGTGCCTCCTGCTGGGCCGCATACGGCCTTGGGACCTGCTGCACGTCGTTTTGTGGCCTTAGTTGTGGGACCGCTTGTACAAGGGTCTCGGCCGGAATGACCGAGCTGGTTGACGCCAGATGAGCGCCGTGAGTTTGGACCAGGTGCGCATGTGCCAACGCTGGAACGGCCGACCTGTAGTGAAGGTGAGAGCCCGGCGGAAACAACGACGCCTGTAATGGTGGTGAGATGGTCGGATGGCTCTGACCGTACTGTTGTGAAGATACAGCGGTCGAGTTGCTTGGACCAGGACGGGTGTGGACGGCCGTAGTATGAACTGGGCAGAGTAGATGAATCGCAGGATGCGCGAGGCTGCTGTGCCCTAGTGATACGGCCAAAGCATGGAGTGGTCCGCGCACTGTCTCTGCCGAGTAGGTTGGTCCAGGACTCGCCCATGTGGGCAGGGACTGCCCCCAGCTGTTTGTTGGCGACGAAGAATGTTGGCGACGAAGAATGTTGGAGACCAAGGGTCGTATGATATATTGATGAATGGATTTTCCTTACAAACTAACACTACTCCTAGGAAAGCAAGTAAAGATATTGAAAGTGCATTACAGGAAAATTTAAGTTGCTCCGTGGGAGGCTTTGGTTTGGTGTTTGAACCCTTTGAATGTAGCTCGAGCCTTGTATTTATAGGAAGAGTTCCTGGATGAGTAATCGAGGCTGAAAACCTGCATAGTGGAGCCTGATTAGCGCAAGTGGGTGGTCTAATCGACATTTGGGATCGTGAAGCATGGTGGTGTAACTCCGTGAATCCTGGTGAATCTTGGCCGCCGCCCTAATCGTGGTTTCTGCGCAACTGGCCGTGGGGACGCATTTATTGCTCTGATAGTTAGTCACCCAATCTCTCAAGCTGCAAGAATTCTTGTGAGAATGTCTGCGTCTAATCACTCTGCTTTCTGTCGCCAAATCTTGACTTCAGTCACTTCCCACCTTCCCTCGTGCATTAAATGCCTATTCTTGGCCAGTGGGTTTGCTGCCATAAATAGAGGCACTACTTCATTAAATGAAGCGTGGGACCCTGCTGCCACTTGATGATCTAACTTTAATATCTTTGGCCGTAAATTCGTTCGGCCTCGGCCTCGGCCTACATCCGAGGCCGAGATGATCGTGCCTTAGCAACTTTTCTTTTGCTTTCAGTAAGGCCGAACATTTTGGCCAAACACCGTGTTTAGTCCTTCGAGTGAGTGCCAGGGCCGAGGAGAAGGGGTGCCTTCGGCCAGTTCATGGCCGTGATTTATCAGGCACAAACATGATGATAGATTGATTCAATTCGATTTCCTGCACAAAACAGAAATGGAACATAAGGTTCAAAGATGATTGAAACAGAAAGTTAAACAAACAAAGAAGAAATACACTAAAACTGGTTTTGGGTTTAAAAACTGTTTTAGGACACTAAGGAACAATCCAATTCTAAGTCTCAAGCAATCACGCTAACAAGTTCAATTCAAGTCAAAAGATTGATTCTCTCTAATGTATAATTTAGCCATGGTGTCTGGCCTAAACCTTGTATTCCTAATTCCCTAATCAGATCCTTGTTGTCGAACCTAAATTAAGCATTAGAAATTCATTAAGCATAGAAGAATGTTTTAAACAACAAAGCATGTATCTAATCCCTATTGTCGAATGTCCATACATACTCTTCCTATACATAGTTCAATTCGAATTAAGGCATATGGTGTCTACTCTTAATTCCAACCAAGATAGCTAACATACAAGTTTTAATGGTGATTAATCATTCAAACAAGTATATTAACTTATAAGCATAATGAATAAGAACAAGAACAGTCATTGAAACTTGGAAATTAATCAAACTTGAAAACCTAAAATAAGAAATTACATGACAATAAAAAAATTAAGTACAACTAAGAAAAACGTAAGGGAAAATCTAGCAAAAGAGTTTAATTACAACAATTGAGAACTTAAAAGTAAAACTAAGAGAATTTGAGGGAGAGAAGGGAGAGGACCTCTAGAGAGATGTTTGAGAGCTCCCCCCCTTGGCCATATGCTGCCAAAACTTCCATAACTTCCTCTAAAAGACTCGGAATCATGAACCGTGAAATGGTCCAGACACAAGACTTCCACATATTTCCAATGGTGTATGGCTCATTATTTGGTTCTTTCTGAGCATGTACAATTTGATTCGTGAACTTGACTGATGTGCAGACACAGTTTTGAGCTATCTTGACTCCAAAATACATTATATGAGTCCTAAAGCTTAATACATTGAAACCAAAGATAAAAGAGGGTTAAAAGCACAAGTTTCATCCAAAACCAATAGCAAAAGATAAGCTAGGATAGTACAAAATGATATGTAATTATGCACTGATTAGTGATCATATGGACCAAATACTTTCGGCCTTAATAATGAAGAAATGGACAAGGGATGCAAGACATGGGAGTGAATTTGTAATCAAGTCGGATGATGTTCTTAATGAAATTGTTCAAATGGCTAGGTTCAGGTCATTAAGCGCCGATTTTAACAAGCTTTGTTTTTATGGGTCACAGACAGAGAAGTCTGTTACAAGAGGCTAAAGGCTGAATTTGGGAGATTATGTACTTTGGTTGAGAGATTGAAGGAGCAACATGAACAAACTAATCTTAATCTAGGAAGCCATAATAATGTTGTAAGAGACCCCGTAGTTGTTAAGACAAAGGGGAAGCAAACAATGGGAAGTAAAGGCAAAAAGGAGGGTACTGGTCACAACAAAAGAAACTGTCCAAATTGCATTGTTCATCAGAGATAAGTGGAAAGGGGTTATACAAGTGACATGAGTGTCCTTCTTTCTAGTTTTAGACCACAAGATGATTGAAATTGGTACTTAGGTGACGAGGGGTAAATTTAACGACACAAACAAGACACAACAACACAACAATCTACACACACTTTAGATCGTGACCATATACACATATGACTAGTCAACTGCTAGCCATGAACAATCACAATCAAGAGAACACACAGAGCATGACACACAGATCATGCCACAAAGTACCTGCAACCCTAGAAGATTACTAGTGACAACCTAGGCACTCAGAAGGACTCGTCAATCTAGGCATCCCCTGTGCTAGCAACAACTATGGTGAAAGTGTGTGAAATCATCATTATCAAGTAAACAGCAAACAGCAGATAAAGATGACTAGTCAACCACCAAGAACACAAACCCAGAAAAATTTACAGATATGCAAAACAGAATTTGTTTACCCAGAAACCCACCATTGGGAAAAAACTAGGAGTCATCAACCGACCAGGCAATCCACTAAGTAGAAAAAGATTCTTACAAAGGAAACACAACCAAGCTCAAGAAACACCTAGATCTATTTAGGGAGATGAGCTATACCTCCTTCGTGCAATCTTCTTCTCCAACTTAGCAAAACTTGAAGCTCAGTTCTTCATGGCAATGGCAGCTCCTTCTCCAGCTCGTTCATCCCATGGCACTAGCTTGCAAGTTCCAACTCAGACCGAAACCAAAATTTGGATTCAAAGGAGAATGACCAATTTCTTCAAGAAACCATACTCTTGAAGAAATCAATCTTGAATCTGACCTAGATATAAATGAGAGAATGATTTAAGTAGCTAGATGCAGATTCGTGTTTCAAAAGCAGTTTTTCAAAAGGAAATCAATTGGAAAACCTCATAGATGAAGTATATGGTTCTCTCTCGAGGAAGAAGAAGAGAAAGATAGCAAGCCAATCTTTCCAAAACTTCCACACAAAAGAGACGACTGCCAAAAGAGGAATTCACTAGCCTTTACAGACAAAAGAATCCCTTAGGTCAGAATGACACATGGCAGTAGAGAGAGAAAAGGGAATAGGACAAAACAGTTGGTTAACCAGCTGGAAATCCTACAGAGCAAAGATGACTAGTCATCATTTATGAAAATAGTTTAATGCATGATTTACCTTTGTCAATTTGCTTGAACCTCCATAGGATAGATGATAGTTAAGAACACCTAGAGATGCTATTCTTAAACTAAACTTTGAGCTTGATAAATACAATAAAAATCCTATTACAAAATTGTCAAGCGAAGCCAAAAGAATTAATCAAAATTCATACATTAACAATGATACAACTGTTGGAAATAGAACATTGCCTTCCACATTGAGTGCTAGAAATGGGACTAGACGTTGTCCCTTTCTTATAGAACCACTAACTCGGGCTTCTCATATGGCAAAGTGTCTAGTGGCTCCACTCGTTACACCTATGACGGTTTCACCTCTGAGACACCTGAGTATCGTGTATTAGAATCACAATTTGACATGCAAGGATCGCCACTGAGAGATCTTAATAGATTTTGGGTTCCATTCACCCCAATAAAATGACATGTATTGTAGGACTTCCACTATATATATGGCTTAGATTTTATGTACGAAATATCCATTAAAACCACATTGTTCATGTATTCCCCCAACTTTTGGCATGACTCTTATCACTAGTGTTATTTTGTACCTATGTCAATGTTATATGTATGAGTTCTGATACATTAATATTTATATTTTTTTTCCTTATATTTTCTTAAGATTTTGCATGATTAGAATGGTTATATGTAATAAATTCCATTGTTTTTTATCTTTAGCTTAGGTGTTAAATTATGAAGATACATGGAAAATGAGAAAAATCAAATGGCGAAGGTCTGTTTGTCAATATGATTTTGCAACATCAAATGGCAATTACACATTGTCTGTTTGTCGCTTTCATTGGTAACGACATGCTTACTAATTTCAACACCCAAAATGCTCTAGGCAAAGGGTTTTCTCATTGAGAAATTGTGAATATGGACATTCCTAAAATAAAGTATAATATGTCCCAACATGGAAAGAGAACATGTAACATCCCGTCCCAAAAATCATTGTTCAATTGATTATTTATTTGTAAAATTTCAATTTTGACCCTAGGTAAGGGTATTTTCATCACTTTTTATTTCGGAAAGATTTTGGAAATTTGAGTAATGCCATTTCGTAAAGCTCGACAATACGAGTCCGTAGACAGGTGACACGCCCCATTCCGAGTTGTAACAATGGAGAAAAGGTATATAAATGAAAAGGACGTAATGGAAATTTTCAAAAACAAATTTTCTGCATACTGTACCAAGCCTTTTCTTTTTCTCTCCTCTTCTTTTTCTTCTGCTTTTCTCTCTCTCTCTCTCTCTCTCTCTCTCTCTCTCTCTCTCTCTCTCCGTGCGCCACCTTCAAGGAAAAATGTTCCTCTCTTCCTCCTCGTCCTAGTGCAACCCTTCTCCAACGTAACAACCTATGAATTCTCCCATTTTTTCAAATTTTGGCCGATGGTTTTTTGAGCTTTTCCGGCTACTCCGGCCACCATTTTCATTGAATGAGGTATGATTCTTCATTATTTTTCCATGCTATAGCTGTTTATGTAAGTGGTTTGGATCAATTTTGGAGTTTTAGAAGTCAACCAAAACACCCAAGTTTGGTCGGCTGTTTGGGCCGTGTTTGGGGTTGCTCCGGCCACTTTTTGGTCGGGGTCTAAGACCAAAAATTGTGCCCCTTGTTAGTCTGATCATGTTGGTATAGATCTTGACTAGGGTTTAGATAAATTTTTCCATTGCCGGAAATTTCTCAAAACACCCACCGTTGCCAGTGACAGGAAATTGTTCCCAATGGCGGACCCAGGAATTTTATAGGGGTAGGCTTAATAATTTGTTTTAGAGGAGGCATATTATAAGCCTTTTTTCTCTGGCAACAAAAATGTGAATAAAATTTTATAAATCAAACAAAGTAACATTACAAGCAAATATAACACAAAGAGGTACAAAATGTAAATAAATACCAAATCAAACATATTGTCCAACTTCAAACAAATATGTTCAATTGCAAAAAATTTGAAAGAGCTTACCTAGTGAAGTGGAACCCTTCTCTCTTTGAGTGTATCAAAATCTTTGATTATTGAATCTGAATCAATATCCACAAAAAGCTCTTTCTCAATGTAGACAATGAGGGAATCTGCGAGATACTCATCCTCCATTTTGTTGCAAAGTACAGTCTGAAAATGCTCGTTCTATAGTTGCCGAAGAAACCGGAAGAGTTATTCTGCAATGCTTGACAAAGGCTATCTTTTGTACAATGAACTAAATTCATAGCAGTCAGAATATCATGAGATTTATTCTGCAATGCTCGACAAAGGCTATCAGTAAGTCCCATAATTTGTTTCTAGAAAATTCAAGATAAATATGAACTCGTAAGATGTCATCGCTTTGAACGTACCATTCCATTGTGCTGTATATTTTATGAATTCAGTAAGTTCCTCAGGAATTGAAGTATCAACATTAGATGCATAAGGTGTATCCTTGCTATCGTTACCACTTTTTTTGAAGAATGAATAAATAGTTTTTCCTCTCTTTGCCGGTCTATTATCATCATGTGACATGATATCCTAACAAGAAATACTAGACACCAAAAATCATATATGCTAATAAATAATTCAAGTTGCAAAAATAAAACATATATCAACAATCTACAAAAGTTTTCACCCAAACCCTAAATCATAAAAACTTAACAACAACAATTAAAATTGGAATTTGAATATATAAAAAAAAGAGAAAAACTTACCAAGATTGAAGAACCCACTAAAGATAGGTTGGTACAATTTTTTAGATAAGGAGGGTTATTTCCTCTAGGCTCTCAAGGTACAAATATGGTGTTTTGGGTGGCTAGAAGAAATTTTTGATGTTTGCTTTCTGTGGGTGTAGCCCAACATCAGTACGATTAGAATAGCTCAAGTTGGTAGAGCCTTAGCCTAGGTTCTACTTCTAATCAAATTTATATACATTTGGACTGATGTTTATTATTTCCTATATGCTTCATGAGTGGGCCTATTACCATATTTAATATTTTAGAAATCTTCCCCTAGGCTGGAGTGGGCATAAATCCGTCCTTGATTGTTCCCCTTGTTAGTCTGAACATGTTGGTATAGGTCTTGCCTGGAGTTGTTGATATTAATACATTTACCCACGAAATTTATTGCATGGTGTTTTGGCATTATTTTCTAAAATGGAAGGGTTTATTTATGTTGAATATAAATGATATATTCCACATGATCAGTTTCACAAGCCTATTTTGTTAATAGGTTGAGGTTTTTGTTATTTTGGTTAGATTTTACTTATTCTATTAATTGTTTCAAGTATTTATTAACCTTTGTATCTTCAGTTTTTTTAAATATAATTGTTGTTATATTTTGCTTAATTAAAATGATGGGTTAAACACATGAGGGAATGGGGAGGGAGCGCTTGGCCAACAACAAGGCAACTTCCTAGACATGTTGCGAACTCTAGGGTAAGACGACTACTAGGGTGCCCTCTCAGTAAAAAGCAAAGGAAAACAACATCAGTTCTATTGTAACCACTGATCAAGGGCACGGTTACCGACCAAAACACAAAAGCCCTGGGAATCACCCATTGTTTGGGGTGAGAATGTTTAGTTTTTCTCAGCTTGTTTTTGGGCATTCCACTTATGCAATTAGATTTGACATATTCAATTACCGCATTTCTGTCTGCCAATTGGATTTTTGTAAATTCAATTGTATTTCAAGTTTTTAGAATATGTTGTGTGAAAAGTGTTCTTGTGACTAATTCAATTTTGGGCTTCTTAGATGTAGGTTCAATTTTGCTAAGATATAATGGATGCAGTACATCAATATTAACTCCTCAATAGAAGTCCTCCAAGGCAACGCGTGGATAGATAAGCAATTAATTTGTCGTTCCTTTTTAACATATTTACTTCCAGTACCATTAAATAGAAAAGGAAAACAAAGCAACACATCCCAGCAGTCATGGCAACTCTTACCAATCTCTGTAGATTTCTTACATCAGTAATGGATATTTTTTTTTTTGTATACAAATTATAGGAACCTGGTGGAAAACACCTATGTGTCGCCTAGGTAGCATTACCATAGCTTAAAACGTCAAAAAATGTCCTCCTTGCAAGAATTGATCTCCGAAGAAAGACTTGAACTAGGAAAAAAAGTACACAAAAAGCCAAAAACAAGTGAAACATAGAGAAAGACTTGCACCAGATTAATCTATAGCTATGCTGCCTATGAACATATGCCATGATCGAAAAAGTTACAATTTTTCCAACCACAAGGCTCAGAAGCCTCTCATGAGAAAAGATTCATCATAAACACCTACTTGGCATGTAACAACCCGATCCTAAATTAATAGTTAAATATTAAATTATTCAGGAAAAGGACAATTTTACCCCAAGAATGATTAAATAATTAAAATAAGAGGAAATAAGTTTAAGTGAGAAAATAAATTTGAAATCAATAATACAATAAAATGGTTTGAATTAATTAAGGTGTTTGAAAAGTAAAATATTATTTAATATTAAAAAGGGGTAAAAAGGTCATTTTAAGTTTGGGAAGGAATTTGGAAATTTTGATTGGACCGTTGCATAGATCACGTCGAAAAGAGTCCGTAGACACGTAGTGGACTTGAATCGGAGTTGTAACGAAGAAATGGCGATCACAAGAAGTTCAGTGGCATAACCGTAAAAATTTCGAAGTTCAGTTTTTTTAAACCTAGAATTTCTGCAGTTTGGGGGTTGCTCGACCAGCCGACTTCCAAGAGGTGATTTCTCTCAACTCCGACCACCAATTCACGCAAGACCGGTCCCGTTGGAACCACCACACTTCCCTCTTTCAGCCTCATCCCTTTTCCGCCTCGATCCACCTCCATAATCGCCGGAAACAGCCAAGAAATAGGCTGTTGTGGACAGCTTTTTCGTAAACTTTCGGCGGCTCGTTCTCCCTCCTCCGGCCACCGTTTCATGCGAGTGAGGTATGCTATCTCACCTATTTTTCATAATATATCTGATGGTTGGGTAGGAATCTATCAATTTTGAGCCTAGGTAGTTCGATTTTCGAAGTGGGTTTCAGCCGGTTTTGGGATCGCGATTCTGGCCACTTCCCGCTACTTTTTGGGGTAGATCCAAGAAGAAAAGTGGTTCTAAATAGGGTGTTTTACCTAGGGTAGGAAGCTGGGTTTCCTGTTTTGAAGATTTCCGGTTGCCGGAATTTGATCAAGGCACCCACGCACTGCCGGCGCGTGGGCAGCATAGTGAAGTCACTTTCAGAACCTAAAAGGATCTCTTGGTCCTCACGAGCATGTAGGAATTTGTGGATATTAATTCAGACAATGTTTGAACCCCGAATGGATCTCGTATATTGTGCGATTTCCGGGTTCAATACATTTGAACCGTTGGATTGTAGTCAATTTTATATAAGTTGATATAAATGAAGGGTTATGGTTTTCAAACCCACCACAAGGGTGCCCCTAGTTACTTTGAAATAGTTTGGTTATTTTGATAATGCCCCACGAGTTTCGGGGACGCCTGAACCGTGTGGTGCGAGGAATGCGGCTCGGATGAAAGTGGTATCTCCGAGACCTGTGAGGATTGCAGCTCAGATTGAAGTGTTATCTCTGAGATCTGCGAGGAATACGGCTCGGATTGAAGTGGTATCTCCAAGACTTGCGAGGATTGCGGCTCAGATTGAAGTGTTATCTCTGAGACCTGCGAGGAATGCGGCTCGAATTGAAGTGGTATCTCCGAGACCTACGAGGATTGCGGCTCAGATTGAAGAGTTATCTCTGAGACCTGTGAGGAATGCGGCTTGGTTAACTTTATGTTTCTGAGACCTGCGAGGATGGAATTGACGGTATTAAAGGAATTGACGGATCAGAAATGGGGGTACGCCTAGGTGGAGAGAATTTAAGCTTTGAAACACTTTTAAAGTAAAAGTGAGGAACTTTATACAGTTACTATCATTTTCTTAATCGATATATTTTTGTCACAAGAGAAAGACGGATATATATATATATATATACATAATTAATTATTTATGAACCTTATATGAGTTCGATACCAGGGTATTCGGAGCTTGTTTATTTTATTTTATTTTAATCTGTTTTGCTTTAATTTATCTTATTTTATTTTATTTAAGTTGTTTGCCTTGATCTTTTTATTATTGGATATGGTATTAAATAGCTCAAGTATTTCTAGCATACTTTGCCCCCCGAGTTTTTGAGATATCCGGACCGGGGGAGCGAGGATTGCGGATTAGGTTGACCAGATGTCTCCTGAGTCCAGCAAGGATTACAGGACAGGACGTGTCACCAATGGTGTCACAAGGAATTAATAGTTAAGACTTTCCAAGAATGATTACTTGAATCTAAATGCTTTTATTCCTTCATTTGAATATAGTTATTGCCATGTGAGTAACGCCAGTAAGCTTGGAACATAAAGCTGAAATGAAATAGAAGAGCTACGTGTGGCTTGATCCCTCAATAAGGGTACGTAGGCAGCCTTTTGTTACAAGGTGCAGCCACGAGTTGGAGTCTTTGAGATTGTTAATGTATTATTGATATTCTGAGAGCTAAGATGAATTTTATTAGCTGAATGATTTATTTGATTTATTAAGGCCTGAGGCTAGAATAATATGATGCTTGATTTTTTATATAATTTGATACATGCTGGCAGTTGGGTTATATTCGTATATGCTTGTTTGATAGGTGGAAGTTTTGGGGGAAATGTTCATTTTATAGGGTAGACTCCGCCGAATTTTTGGTAGAAGTAGAGCTTGAAATTCTTTGGATTTGGTTTAGAAGGGTATTTTTGGTCGTTTGTGCCTGGCACCCCCCAGGTGTCGAACACGCACAGAGTTCGGCTCGGATTCCAAAGTGGAATTTGGGTCGGGTCCTATCATGGCATTTTCATATTATACCTATAACAAGTGTTTTCTACCCACAGAAATACCTATATAAAATACATACCTAGGGCAAGGATGAGTCATATTATACTGATAGCATAGGTGTATCTTATTATACCTGCCGAATAGGTAGCTGATTTATATACCTATACCATGGATGAGTTATATTGTATGTAGAATGAGATACATGTTGATTAGGTAGCTCATATTATAACTATACAACAGATAATTCATATGTACCAATACGACATATTAGTCAAGGTAAAGGTAGGACGAGAGATACCTTTCGAATAGATAGCTGAGAGAAGTAAGAAACCAGTAGATTGGGATGGAAGAAGCATGATTGTAGGTAAAAACGTGATTTTTGGGATATGTCTGCTGTATTTGCCTTTTCTATGTAATGTCAAACATTATAAATGGCTAATTATTATCACATAAATAACTATTACTCGATTCAAGTCATAAGGGGCATCATTGGAACAAAAAATGATTTTATAAATTAAAAACTAAAAAGATTACATCAGATAATATTAAAAAAGGAATGTAATCCTATGTGGCAAAAAAATAAAGGATTTGGATCAAAGTCACCAAATTTGAGGATTAAACTCAACTACTCAAAGCGAATTTGGATCTATATCAACTTTTCCATTCAATTTTTGACATTTGCAGAATTTGAGTAGCGACATTAAGGGATGTGGAAATGAAAAACTTTGTGGTCTATGGTTTCAAAATCATTTGCCTGGTCCAGTGAAGAATAAAGTCAAAGCAGCGGGGTTTTCATTAGTTCCCAAATTTACTTGCAAGAAAGGGAAGGAGAGGCAAACACCTCATTACGGCATTGGCGGAGTGTTGGTGGGGCAGTACCTATACATTCCATCTGGATGAGGTCGGAGAGCTTACAATTACCCCGATGGACTTTAGTGTGATCACAGGTTTTCCTGTTTGTGGGAAGCCTTTAAAATATGACATGGAGGCCCACAAAAACATTAAAGAGATAGTGAGGCTATTCGGGAACCCTATTGCAAGCATAATTTATACCAACATAAAATGCAAGGACATTGTGGATAAGTATAAGGGATGGAAGCCGTAAACCGCTGTACAAGAATACCAGTTAACTCGTATCTTCATTCTCTCATTGATCGACAGCATTATATGCAATGATAAGAGCGACTCTGTTTTCTATACTACATGCCTAGCTTGGCTAAAGTTGATGAGATTAAACAATTGGGGCAGGGCTAGGTTGTCATGCTTGTATCTGTTGGTGGATGCTTATACCTCACATACTCATTTCGAAACACTCGATAATCAGTGGATTCATCAAACCAGTCCTCTGCTTTAAATCCCTCAAGTGATGCTTTGGTTTCATTGTCCATGGCGTACATTTTCATGTCTTTGAGTATGGTTCGACGGGGAATTTTTGGGATCCGCTGATCTGGTGTACCTAGGCTTTACATGGATACTCTTTCCCCTAAATACCAGGCATGCCCGGCTGGTCCTTCGAGTAGAATTCTTTATTTTGTAGCTGGAATGCTGCTTTGCACATAAGGTTGTAGGGTTGTATCATCAGTTCCCCATGGATGCCAATTGACTTGATTAGTAGTGATATATCTCATAGTTATCATAAACTCCTCCAAGTTGTGGGATGTTTCCCGCACATCTCGGTCACCCAACCGCCGTAACATGTGCAACCACTGACTGTTTTCATCGGTAAATGGTCGACTTAAAGTAAGTGGCTTCAAGTATTTGCATGCCCATACCTGTAAACAAAAAACATACCACTATTAGTTATGACAACCAAAATACCCAATCGCAAAGAATTATAATAATCATTTAGTTTGTCAACATGAAATTATTCACCTCCCAAGCTCGCCAATACCCTCGTGAGCTCGACAGATACAAGCATGACAACCCAGGCCTGCCCCAATTGTACTCTTTAATCTCATCGACTTTAGCCAGGTTGGGCATGTAGTATAGATAAATAGAGTCGCTCGTATCATTGCATATAGTGCTGTCGATCAATGCAAGAATGAAGACACGAGTTAACTAGTCTTCTTGTACAGGGGTTTGCGGCGTCCATTCCTTATCCATAATGTCCTTGTATTCTATCTTAATATTAATTATGCTTGCAATGGGGTTCCTAAATAGCCTCACTACCTCCTTAGTGTGTTTGTGGGCCTTCATGTCATATTTTAAAGGCTTCCCACAAATGGGTAAACCCGTGATCACACTGAAGTCCATCGGGGCAATGGTAAGCTCCCCGACCTCATCCAGATGGAATGTATAGGTATTATCCCACCAACACTCCCCCAATGCCGTAATGAGGTGTTTGCCTCTCCTTCCCTTTCTTGCAAATAAATTTGCGAACTAATGAAAACCCTGCTGCAGTGACTTTATCCTTCACTGGACCAAGCAAATGATTTTGAAACCATAAACCACAGAATTTGTCATTTCCGCATCCCTTAGTGTGGATACCCGAATTCTACAAGTGTCAAAAATTGAATTAGTCACAAGAACACTTTCCATGCAACATATTCTGAAAACTTGAAATGCAATTGGATTTACAAAAATCCAATTGGCAGACAGAAAGATAGTAATTGAATATGTCAAATCTAATTGCATACGTGGAATGCACAAAAACAAGTTGAGAAAAACTAAACATACTCCCTACACTCAATCAAATTGTCAAGGCTTTACTTACTTAGCATGCACCTTGATTAATGGAACATAAAAACAAAATTATGCATACTCAATAAAACTTGAAATGCAATTGGATTTACAAATATCCAATTGGCAAACAAAAAGCAGGTAACTGAATATGTGTAATCTAATTGCATAAGTGGAATGCACAAAAACAAGTTGAGAAAAACTAAACATACGCCCAACGCTCAATCAAATTGTTAAGGATTTGCTTAGCATGCATCTGGATTAATGGAACATAAAAACAAAATTATGCATACTCAGCAAACTTGAAATGCAATTGGATTTACCAATATCCAATTGGCAGAAAGAAAACAGGTAATTGAATATGTGAAATCTAATTGCTTAAGTGGAATGCACAAAAACAAGTTGAGAAAAACTAAACATCGTACCAACAATCAATAAAATTGCCAAGTATTTTCTTAGCACGTAGCTGGATTAATTGAACATAAAAAACAAAATGATGCTTACAAAATATTACATAAAAACAAAAATTAATCAAATGAGCTGACAATAATTACCAATATCTACCTTGTAAGATAAATGGCCAGTGACTTTGACATATAGCACGGGATCAGATGCACTATGGTTCCTATGTATGTATCGTCTCACCTGGAACAATGAGTGATCCGTATGGCTTTTGTGTTTTGGTCGGGAATCGTGCCCTTGCTTAGTGGTTACAATAGAACTGATGTTGTTTTACTTTGCTTTTTTTTTAGGGGTACCCCAATAGTCGTCTTACCCTTGCGTTTGCAACGTGCCTGGGAAGTTGCCTTGTTGTTGGCCAAACGCTCCATCCCTATACCCTCCTTTGTTTAACCCATTATTTTAATTAAGCAAAAATTTATTAAAATATATAATAACAATTATATTAAGAAAAGCTAAAGACACAAAGGTTAACCAATACTTTAACCAATTAATATAATAAGTAAAATCTAACAAAAATGACAGGACTTGCCCCAAATTCCTCGGAACCAGGGACGAATCCGGTGGTATTTCCAAAATCAAATTGATGTCGGGGCCACTTACTAACGTCATAGTCTCTCTTCCAAATTATGGAAGAGAAACGAGACCTTTTGCTGAAATTTCGGCAGAGTCTCCCCTGAAAAATGGTCATTTCCCAAATTTTTAACCTGTAAAAGGCACATTTATAATCTCAACTGACAACATGCACAACATAATAACATGTAATTCACATAATAGGCCTCCGGCCTTACATCCAACCCAAGTATGGGCGATAACAAAGCATTTCTAAAGGAAGACTGCAGTTTACAACCGAAATGAAGTTCAATGAAAATTAAACAAATGGAAATGCCCAACTAAAGTAATAGTTTAATTCGCGGCTGGACCGAGGTGGAACCCAAGGCTACCTATGTACCCCTTGGTGAGGGATCAAGCCACACGTGGTTCTTTCATCAACACTCACGAGTCATATAATATTCGATTGTTTAAAATAATGTCAACGATCTAATTTAGATTCATTACAACATCAAATTCGACAAGGCAACCCTTTAACACTTTATGAGTTCCTTTCCTTTTATCAGTTCTTTTCTGCAACCATACCCTATCCAAGGCGTACGTTGCCAAACAACACTTTCCAAACTATAAATCAGACGTTCATAACTGTGCAGATACTCACGAAGCACTAGTTCAAGAATCTCAACCGAAAACGAACCCATATATATATATATATATATATATATATATATATCAATATACACACCTCACACCATCATCATGTACCAAGGGAAGACAATCAAATCCGGGATCGTTTGACTAGACCATATGGAGGAATCCTCAACAACTATATGGCCAGGGACGAGCCGTCCACCCGGGGAACTGGGCTAACCAGCACACACAGTAGAATCCTCAATACTCGTGCGCCTGTGACAAATCCTAAGCACGCAGACTAACCAGCTATCCATTTCCACGTATCCAAGTATCCATGCCCACTGTTTCCAAGTATAAGTATTCAAGGGGAGGTACATATGATAGTATACATCATGTATCGAGGAAAACAATTCAACGCGGGAATCATTTGGCTGAACCACACGGACGAATCCTCAACAACCATATGGCCAAGGACGAGCCGTCGAACCGGGGATTGGGCTCACCAGCACGCACAACAAAATCCTCAATATTCGTTCGCCTGTGACAAGTCCTACGCGCACAGACTACCCCGCTAAAGGTCTACAGTAACACCCCGTCAAGGGTGCCTGGGTTCCAACATACCCAAACCATATCCACAATTTTCCAAGTATCCATCAATTCTAGAATCAGTAACCAAGGAAGCTCGCACGCCGAAAAGTCCAACGCCACGTGTACGTATAGTGACTAGGGAAGGTACATATGATGGTGAGGTTTATAACCCTTATATAAATATTTTAAAAATAAAATTCCTTTCCTTAATTCAATTTTCCCTAATATTTATTCATAGTATAGAAAATAAACTCTCAAGCATATATTCTATAAAGACCCAAAAATAATTCAAATAGTATTCAAAACTTGTTTACACTTAATTTCCATAAAATACTATATTCCACAATCAAAACTTCTTTCGTAAATAACCTGATATCACCCAATCCATATACTTTAATAATAATCATTATAATATTAAATAATGATAAATAATAACCCTTAGAGATCTCATATCCTCATTAACCCATATTAAATCAATTTTCAATCAAAGCTCATTATGGAAGAAATTCCATATTAGAAGAATGAAGTACACTTAAAAACAAACATCCACTCATTTCCTAATAATCATAGCCGAGACCCAAGACTCACTTTCACAACCCATCAGTCAAGTATCAAACTAATATCCAAGAATTCCATAAGATACCATAAAACAATCTCATAATCCCAACATAATAAACATAACTCAA
Organism: Prunus kanzakura; assembly: GCA_020521455.1. NCBI lineage: Eukaryota > Viridiplantae > Streptophyta > Magnoliopsida > Rosales > Rosaceae > Prunus > Prunus kanzakura. Next base: position 622,215 of record BPUM01000081.1, read on the forward strand.
ATAACAGTAAAGACTCATTATTAAGGTCGTTCTAGTACTCCTCAAAGGGTGAAACTACCTCGGAAGACTCACGGTCAACCGAGGAGTCAAACAACCCAAACTTGGTCAACTCCCACGACCTCCGATTTTCGATCCGAAAGTTCCCATGGGTTTAACAAGATTTATTATACATGTCCTGCACGTTTGGTTCGAATCGAATGGTCGGATCACTCGTGATCGCACGATCGGACGGTTACCATTTAACCTAATCTTTGAATCATTGAATTGAAACATCTGGGACTCAATTTCCCGATCCGCAAATTCCTACATAATCCTAGAAATGCCTAGATCAACATGCGTAATCCGATTGACAGTCAAATGATAACCAAATTCAAATCCGAGCATACCGTTGTGCTCGGGATGACATGGGGATCATTTTAGGACCAAATGGGTCACCCAAACAGTGCCCACGAGCCGCCAACATGTGGGTGCCTTGAGAAATTTTGCGATCGGAAAATTCTCGAAACACCCAACAACACCTATATCTACATGACCAAGACAATGAGTGGACCAACTTTTGTTCTTTGACCATGGCCAAAAAGTGACTGGAACTTGCCAGAAACACAAGCCGAAAATCGGCCAAATTTTAAGCGATAAATCGAGTTCCAAAACTGAAAAATCGATCCTAATCAACCCTACCATCAGCTAGAACACATTGAGAGGATTAAAAAATATACCTAGATTGAAGAAATTAGTGGCCGGAATCACTGAAATGAGTGGTGGAAACTTTACGAAAAATTCGGCCGTTTTTGAGCAAATTCTGGCTGCTAGAGCGGTTGTCACCGGTGGGGAAGGGGTGGGGCTGGAAGAGGGAAGTTAGCTGGTCACTTTGGTATCGGTCCTACCCAATTTAGTTGCCAGTTGAAGCGGTGGCCGGCCAAAGAATTGGTCGGCTGTAGCTGCAGGTCCCAAAGGGGGGGAGGGGAGGGCTCGGAGAGAGAGAGAGAGAGAGAGAGAGAGAGAAATAAAAATTTGGTTTTTAAAACTGAACTTCGAAATATTTACAATTATGCCACTAGGCTTTCGTAGCTTGTAACTTCTTTGTTACAACTCCGATTTGAGCCAACTACGTGTCTACGAACTTGGATTAACGCGATCTACGTCATTGTACCATTCATTTCCCCAAAATCCTACCGGATTAAAAAGTGATCAAAATAACCCTACCCCTGAGGGCAAAATTATAAATTGTAAATTTATTACATTAATTAAATTAAACGAACACTTAATTTGGGTCGGGATGTTACACAAAATAACAAAAACCTCAACCTATTAACAAAATAGGCAAAATGTAAAAAATAAAAACAAAACAAAATAGGCTTGTGAAACTGATCTTGTGGAATATATAACTTATATTCAACATAAATAACCCCCTTTGTTTTAGAAAATAATGTCAAAACACCATGCAATAGATGTTTTGGGTAAACGTACAGAAATATCAACAACTCCAAGCAAAACCTATACCAACACATTCAGACTAACAAGAGGAACAATTTCCTGCCGCCGGCAAAGGTGGGTGTCTTGAGAAATTTTCGGCAACGGAAAAATTATCAAAACTCCAATCAAGACCTATACCAACATGATTAGACTAAAGTAGCATTTGGGAGTGCTTAAATTTTTTTTAAATCAGCTTTAAAAAAAATTTGAAAACTAAGGTGTTTGGTAAACGTCAAGAATCAGCTTTTTTTTTAAATTGCGGTCAGTGATCGCCGTTTTTTCAAAGCAAGGAGAAGGCAGCTTTCAAAAAAGAAATTAACCGGTGGTTTTAATAAAATTTTGGCTTTCCCATAATGCCCTCACTTATTTTTCAAATGGATAGTCCTTATCCCTCCAATTACAAAACTCCCATCTGCAAACTCCTCGAATCAAAGTGCATAGAGAAAGGAGAAGAAGATAAAATTTACGAAACAAAAGTGCAGAGAGAAAGGAGAAGAAGAAGCCCCATCAAATCAAAGAAGAATTCACTCAAGTGAAGAAGAAGCACCTACAACCTTGAAGAATAGTTCAAGAATCTAAGATTTGAGAGCAAGAGAAAAACAGAGAACTGAAGAACTCTATAATTATAAAATAAACGGTAGAGCAACCATACCTTCAATGATTTTACCAACTACCAGACCATGCAACCGCAAAAGATCCAAACCCCAGCTTCCCCACTCCATCATGTCCAGCCAAAGAAAACCAAGCCCCCAGCTTCCCACCAAAACAAAATCCAATCTTACAATCCCACTCACATACATAGAGCAAAGGACCATAAACTCAAACCTCTCTTGATATGGGTTTTTTTTTCTTGGTGTTTTGAGGCGATGGAGAAGAGAATAGGAGAGAGAGAGAGAGAGAGAGAGATGGGGTGGGCACGATGATGGGTCTGTTTGTTTTTAATTTTAATTTTTATATATATTTTTATATTTTATTAATATAACAATATTTTTTGGATTAATTTTTTTGATAAAACAGTGTAAATTAAAAAAAGAAAAAAATTTATGTTGTGAAGTTGGTTTTTTTTTTTTTTTTTTTAAGTGTCAAAAGAATGAAGAAAAAAACAAACATTTTCATCTTCATGTCCTTCTTGGTCATTATACACACTAAAAGCACTTCTAATAAAAATTTACCAAACACTTTGACTACTCACAGCAGTTTTTCAAATACAGTTTACCAAATGCCTAACTATTTTTTTTCACACCTGATTCTTATTGCAACACAGCAGAAGTTGTTTTTTTAAAGGGAAATAGCTCAAAATGCCACCCATTTTATAATTTTTTTAAAAAAATACCACCCCTCCCCTAAAATTTTAAAACTATCACCTATAAATACATTTTTATTGTTCACTGATTGCACACATATCACTTTTGCTGAAATTTTGTTTTCTCTCTATCGCGCCTCTCACTCTCTCTATCGCCCCTCTCACTCTCTCTGTCGCTCAGCTCTCTCTGTCTCCGTTGCTCTGGTCTCACTCTCTCTTCTCTCTTTCACCATCGCAGGAAGCTCTCGGCCTCTCTTGCGCAGCTCTCTCTCTCTCTCTGACGCAGTGGTCTTCCTCTTCCATCATTCACCTGCAAAAGGTACTGTTCATCGTCAATTTGAATTGGTTTAGGAGTTTCTCTGAAGTTGGTTTAGGGTTTATGGGTTTCTATGAAATTGGTTTAGTGATTTCTTCAAAATTCGTTTAGGGTTTATGGGTATCTTTGAAAATTGTTTAGGGTTGAGGGGTTTCTTTGAACTTGTCTGATTCTGATGATTCCTTGTTTGAAACATTGAAAGGGTTTGTTCTTTGTGGATTGATTCTTGCGTTTGATTTGGGATTCTGTTGTTTTGCTGTTGTTATTAATGTTTTAGTGCTGTTTTTGCTCTCGAATTGCCAATTTAGTGGTTTTGTATTGGCATTTTAGTGCTGTTGTATTGCTAGTTCATTATGGTTTTAATGATTTTGGCGATTTTTGCAATTGAAGTATGTGTTTCCTGTTGTTTTTTTTCATCCAAAGAAGGAAAATTGTATGTGTCATTTATAGTCCCTACATTACCTAATTTGTGGCATCCAATGCTTAGAAATTCCAGTAGGTCTTTCTTCAAGATATTTAAATATATTATAATGACAACATATACATCTGTGTAAATATGTTTATTGTGAAATTACATATGGAGTAGGAAGCCATTATTTGAATATGTAAAAGTGGTATAAAAGCAAGTATCAAAACATTGCGGGAAGTGGAATTCAATAGGGGCCTCAACGTTTGCACTTCATATTATGTTTATAGTATTTATGTTCCTTGCATATGAGCATGGGCCTAATGGGCAACCCATGTAAAACATCTTGTCTTCTGTTTTCTATCTCTTTTCTCCCCTTTTTCCGGGTTTATTATGTTATTCAAATGGGAACAGATTGGTGGGAGAGCAAATGTGATATTCATGGCCAAGTTATGGGAAACTTAGCCAACAAGTTGAACAAAGCATATGCTGAAGAAGTGAAGCAAACTCTAAAAGCACTAAGTCGGAGCAAAGAGTTAGTATCCCTCAAGTTAAAATTGGAAGAGACAAAGAAATATTTTGTCCAACAATTCACATAATCTGAAGAATATAACCATGAAATGGTTGAATGTTTCAACAACGGCTTCGAGATGTTCCGAGATTATGCTTCGGTCATCTCACCAAACTACAATTGGAGTGAAATTGATGTAGCTGGTGTCTGGTAGGTGTTGAATATGGGTGGAAAGGGAATGGCTCATCATAGCCTCGTGCATGCAGTGAGGATGAAGGCCAAAGACATGGATCTTTTGATGGACCTCTAAAAATTTGCATTTTCCACGTTTTGTGCAGCTGGGTAAGGGTGAGTGCTAGTTCGATTGATGTTGTGTTGGGTGATGCGATGTGAAAGTGTTGCCTTCGTTTTCCCTTCACTAGATAGTATTGTTAGGGTTCGGTGGCGATTTATTTTGCATGTGTAAAATGTAGTCTGAAATGGATGTTTGCGTATTGTATGTACATTGACCTAATATTTCCATCCTATTGTGTGTGTATTGTATTAATATTGCCACTATATTGTATATATATTGCATGAATATTGCTACCGTATTGCATGTATATTGACATACTATTGCTACCGTATTGCAAGTATATTGCCTTGATATTGCTACTCTATTGTATGTATATTGGCCTAATATTGCTACTACCTTATTGTATGTATATTGACTAGGGCTCGTCAATGAGTTTAGGGTTTAGGCTACTTCATTCGAAAAGAAGAAGAAGAGGAGAAAGAAACAACGTGCCTTTGAAAAAGAGGCACTCAACTGCATCATAATTACACTGTAACACGGTGTCACAAATAATTTTAAAAAAGAATAAAAATGAAAAAAATTACTTACAAAAAATAAAGAGGATGGTATGAATAAATATGCAAATGCTTGGTGAAGGATTGGAGAAAATCATGATTATATTTGGTGGTGTAATTATGTTTGGTGATATGATATGTTGTTCGTCTTATTCTTCATATATGTAATTGTTGTATTAATAATTGACACAAATTAATCTCCTAATCATCCATTTATAAACTAGTAAAGAGTAAAGAAAAGTGAATGAAATGAAACAAAACAAGGAACCCAAAATAAATACAAACAACAATTTCTAGCACCCTTTTATTGTCACTGTATCCCCACTGTATTACCATGGTAGCACCAGTTTATCGCATTTTAGGTACAAACGAATTATGCACTTCCTTTGTTCTTCAATTTTGACATATCTCCATTTTTTTACCTTTAAATTTTCAATCGGTTATGCAAATTTTGTGTTCTGTATATGATTGGATTTAGCACCCAAAAAAAATGAAGAAAACCACAAGGACCAAATGTAAAATATGGATACAAAAATAAGCAGAATTCAGTGGAAACAAACACAATGTTTCAAACAAGTAAACTATTATACCTCCATAAAGAGCAAGTATGTTTATATATCGAGCTGTACGAAATAGTTCAACTTCACAATGTACAGATTAAGTATGTTAACCATGACGGCAACTCGAAAAAAAAAACCCAATTTGAAAACCGAATGACAAATACATCCCTATTGGTATTCATTACACGTACTACCAAATTTGGTTTGACAAAATTGAAATTGATGCATATTCCTACTCCAAATTGAGTACAATTGATTTGCCATGTCTACAAAATAGAAATATTCATGTGCCATGTAAGGCAATTAGCCACCGCCATCAACATTATGGATCACCATATCAAGCACCTCCAGCATAGCTTCCATGTGTGCATAATCATATAAAGGATTTTCTGTAATAATGAAGGAGCAGAGTGAATTCCCAAGTGATAAGTGAAGATTGAACTCAATTGACAAACATGATCACATTTACCTTATATTTACCAAATCAGGTAATGTAAAGGCTATAAATGACACGTACAATTTCCCTTCTTTGGATGAAAAAAAAACAACAGGAAACAAAGACTTCAATTGCATAAATCGCCAAAACCATTAAAACCATAATGAACTAGCAATACAACAGCACTAAAATGCCAATACAAAACCACTAAATTGGCAATACGATAGCAAAAAATAGCACTAAAACATTAATAACAACAGCAAAATAATAGAATCCCAAATCAAATGCAAGAATCAATCCACAAAGAACAAACCCATTCAATGTTGCAAACAAGGAACCATCAGAATCAGACAATTTCAAAGAAACCCCTCAACCCTAAACCAATTTCAGAGATACCCATAAACCCTAAACCAATTTCAAAGAAATTCCTAAACCAATTTCATAGAAACCCATAAACCCTAAACCAACTTTAGAGAAACTCCTAAACCAATTCAAATTGACGATGAACCATACCTTTTGCAGGTGAATGATGGAAGAGGAAGACCACTGCGTCACACAGAGAGAGAGAGAGAGAGAGAGAGAGAGAGAGAGAGAGAGAGAGAGAGAGCTGCGCAAGAGAGGCCGAGAGCTTCCCGCAATGGTGAAAGAGAGAAGAGAGAGTGAGAGCTGACCGAAGAGAGAGTGAGACTTGAGCAACGGAGACAGAGAGAGCTGAGTGACAGAGAGAGTGAGAGGCGCAATAGAGAGAAAACAAAATTTCAGCAAAAGTGATATGTGTGCAATCAGTGAACAATAAACATGTATTTATAGGTGATAGTTTTAAAATTTTAAGGGAGGGGTGGTATTTAAAAAAAAATTATAAAATGGGTGGCATTTTGAGCTATTTCCCTTTTTTAAATGCACAGCATTGCCAAACTAGCCCTAACAAGCCAATAATGTGTAGCCTAAACAAGCAAATGAGCATTGACCTAAAAAAAAAAAAGCAAATGAGCAACCAACAATGCATAAGATATGAGTTCAAGGGTATTATCCTAAACAATTCAAAGGTAACATATAATAATAAGGGAGCTAATTTTCCCACTCCCATTTTCTCCACTTACACTCTTTTTTGTAAGCTCGGCTGAAGTCAGCATAGATAGACCGTTCGTCTGCAAAGAACTTGTCAAGGCCGACAATAGTCGAACAAAGATTCCCGACGCCAAGTTCGCAGCCCGAGAAACAAAGGCCTACACCTTTGATTTAACAAGGGCTGAGGCTATCTTCGATCTATTATTGACCGAGAAGAAGGTCAAATTGTCTTTCGGTCATAAAATTCCAAAGGTCGAGGAGCTCAAAGGGAAGACGTCCTGCAAATACCACAGCTCTTGGTCTCACAGCCCCAACAACTGTATCGTCCTGCGGACGTTATTCAGAAGCTAATAGACGAGAAGAAACTCCAGTTCTCGGAGAAGGCTGCCTTGAAGGTTGACACTGAGCCGTTCCCTCCACCCGTCATAGACATGGTCAACGCCCAGTTCCGGGCCGAATATAGGAAGGTTCATCGGCCTATTAAGGCCACGGAAGGAAGCTCGATGTCAACACTGAAGTCGGCGAGAGGAAAGGGGACGTTGCCCGAACCAAAGTTGGTATTTTGCGATCGATGCAAGAATGAGGTCGGTCAACCCAGGCCACAGGAGAACAAAAGGAAGGCCGCTGAGCCCTCTCGATCGACCGCGAAGAAGTTCGCCGACTAGTACGGTCACCGACTGGTCAGCAGGGCCGTTTTCAATCGCTTGGGGGCACGGATTCCTAGTGTCTCGTATAGCCAAGAAGATGAGGTCGCCCCAAGGCAAATCAAGACTTTCAGACCGCCGGCCGTGCAGGATGATCTCTGGTACCACATACGACCTGGGGGCAGGACCGAGCCGTTGACAAAGACTCAGCTAAGGAGGATGCAGAGGCAAGCTCAGCAAGCCAGGACACAGTTAGCCCAGGTCGAAGGCTCTAAACGCCGGAAGAAAATGACGACTGCAGACGTACGACCACCTTTCCTAGCCGACACTTCCATGACCAGGGAGCCTGCTGCTAGGGGCCCGGGGGCATGGCGTCTTCGGCAGGGCGTGGACCACCGTGAAGCGACGAACACTCCCAAAGAGCCGAAGGCTGCGACCCCGGAGGAGTCAGACGAGGGTATCATCGATGTTTACCGCGGAGAGGACCCCCCATTTTCAGCCAACGGTTTGTCCTTCCTCATGGAATTCCACAAAGATTACTCTGCCACTGACCTATACGGCATGGTCCCTGAGAACGGGGAAATCGTGGAGTTTGCCCTTAAGAATACTAAGGCAGAAGGGCTCCTCAATACCAAAGGATCCAACTTAGCCATTAAGGTCATATACCAGGCAAACCGGGAGGCTAAGGCAAAAGGGATGTCGGGCTACCAACCTGACTTGGGAAGATTGGAGGCCAAGGCCCCTTTCAGCAAGGACGACCTGAATTACCTCCGCCGGTACTTTACCGTAACCCTGGCCGACACCGTCTTTGGTCTGACGGTCAAGGAAAAGGTCCGAATCGGCCGTTTAGATGAGTACCTGACGGCCAGGGACGCGTTGACTGAGGCTAGACGAGTCCTCGAGGGGAAGTCCAGGGCCCCGAACCTCTCTGCGATCAAAGCTTCCACGAGCGACATCCCTGAAACCGCAAAGCCTGTGATCGACAGCTTCGGCGATCCCTTCCTTGGAAATGAGGCCGAAGACGAACCCACGTTAGGGTTGTCTGATGAAGAATATGGGGGGATTCTCGGGATGGTCGAGGAAAAAGCCTTCACCAAGGACGACTGCACGGCCGAGGAAGAAGCTAATAAAGGAAACCTACACAGGCCAAATGAAGTAAGCATAAACATGGTATTGATTTTACCTGCCGAGTTTTCAGCCCCAGGGGGACAGAGCAGCGGCCTGGACAATGATGTGTTTGAAGAGCAGCTTGATTAGAGACCGAAGACAAAGGAGGAGTTGTTGGCCGTGGCCTTTAACGAGGTTATTCCCAGAAACGAACCAAACAAGTACCGACACCTAAAGCCGTTATATATCTTGGTTCATGTAGGGGGGATACCCGTCTCTAAAGTCTTCGTTGACTGCGGTGCGACAGTCAATATTCTCCCATATTCCCTAATTAGGAAGCTAGACAAATCAAAGGAGGACCTCATCCCTAGCGACGTGGTCATGAGCAGCTTCGTCGGTGATAAATCTAAAACCATTGGGGTATTGCCGTTGAAAATTACCGTGGCTGATCAAACGAGAGTCGCGGCCTTCTATGTGGTCGAGTCCGGATGCATACCGTCTTCCCTTTTCCAATTGTTGTTCTCCTGGGACGGCCAGAAAGTGTCCATACACCTGGTCGACGAAAGGCCGTTCGAAGCCAATGTCGTACAAGCACGGATATATGACAACGACGTTGGGTGGCACTATTACGTCATCCGAAGGAAAATATTCCCCCACAAAGGAAAATTTAATTCGAAAATTTTATCCAAAAATGTTATCTAAAATTTTAGGTGAGAATTTTATAAAAAAAAGTGACACGTGGCAACCAAAAATCATACCCAAAAAGCTTATCAAATTAATGGTTTAAGCATAAAAAATAGAAAATAAATTAAAGTGAATAGTAATTGCCCTTGCCCCTGCCATTGCCCTTTTGGGGGAAACCAAAAAAGGCAGGGCTGCCACTATTCACATGAATAGTGACAAACCTTACCATGCCTTTGCCTTACCCTTGCCCTTTGGGGTGGAGGTGCTCTTATATAGACTCATGCATTGTGTTTTTTGTGCACATCAATCAAATGACCTCCTAAGATAGTTGGAACAAGTTTAGTTTTTAACCAAGTGTGTGGTAGAGTAAGTTCTTCCTTTTGGAACTTGTTGGTGAATTTTAATTTTATTTAATGATTTCAAAATATGAAAACTCATCGAGGACAATTATGATTGTAATGAATAGACAATATAATTTTTTATGTTTTTGCATGTCTTGTGAGAATTTGAATTTTTATTGTTTATATTTTGTGAGAGGCCCCACATATGTGGGAGCAAATAATTCAGCTTCCAATCACAAGACGCCATGTGAACAAGAAGAATATCTCTTTGGTCAATTAATTGAGCCCATTTATTTGGCAAATTAATTGATACTAAAAATAGAGATTGTTATCTTAAATATGGGATATTATCTTTATGGACTCAATCTCTACAATTTGGAGAAAGAATAAATTCCTTCCAAATAGGAATTATTCTTTCAAAAACCCTATATGCGTAGAGCCCTATAAATACACGGCTTCACTCAACACACAAGGTAATTCGAAACTCAGTTCCAAAACCCTAGAAAAATACCCCAAAATCCTCCCTCCCTCTCTCATAGCTGACAGCATCCCTAGCTGCCAACCTCTCCATTTTTGTCTCTCCACACAACTCCAGCCACCCAGTTCTCACCCTAAAGAAAACTCCATATTCTTTTTTAGCTATTGTTTCTCCTAGATTCAATCGAACTAACTTAGGCATCGAAGGGCTTCTGGCCAACACCCCTCGATTGTGGTCTTTTACTCCAGTTTGATGTTACACGGATCGAGGAAGAGAGAGAAAGAAGTTCAAAGGGTGAAGGATCTTCAAGCGGATATTCTCCCACGAGAATATTTGCACAAACATTTGGTGCTTTCCTTGAGAGCTTCGAGATATACTCAATGCGATGCTCTCGAATCTAAATCAAGGGAAATCTGTTTCCTTTCCATCATCAGTTTCAACCGAAACCCTCAAATCACCATGGTGGAGGCCTAACCACGAAGAACACGGCAAAAACAACTACCGCGTGTTGGCGAGAATTTCTCTAGGAAACCAAAAGGAATTTCTCTAGTACCCATGGCTCTGTAATCTACCGTCCAATGCACTGCTTCTAGCAAACGCGATGGGCTTTGTCCTACCATGAACACCGGTCTTTGACCTCCAAGCACGACGGCTCACGCCGCCCATAGCCACAGGAAACTAGCCCCAGGTAGTGGTGAAATTCTCCACAGCCGCTGCCATTCACGAATTGGCGACTTTTGCTCATTGCTTGGCCACACTGACTGCACAGTCGCGTTCATCGACTTCCGAATAGTAAACGCTGGGGCAAACTCACTTGTTTGACTTTGGAAATTGCCAAAAACAACGCCTGAAAAGATGGAGGTCTTGATTTAGCTTTGAACGGAGACCTTCCCGATGCCGTTTCGCGACACCATCGGTGCCATCAGAATCATTCTACTCCAATTTGCAAAACCCAGCTAGGACGACACCATTCGCAGCCAAAAAAGTCGCTGACGCGCTGACTATTGTTCCTCTGGAATTACCCAGCTCGAAGAGGCCATTCTGCTCGTCTCCTCACGATGCCACGACCACTGATCAAGCCAGGATACTCGGATTTGTCGATCTCTAGTGACATCTAGCCTCTTCGTCACAGGAATGGCGACTGAACTCCAACTGCAGACGGCTTCCCCCGTGGCCAACTTTGAAATATAGAGATAAGCTTTCTCTCTCCTCCACACTTCTTGATTTTACAATTCCTCTAACAAACATTAATGTTTAATATTTAATTTTGAATGAATTCACTTTCTTAATAAAAATTATGATTTATTATTTGTTAGACTTAGTGTAAGTTCTTAGTAGATATTAACAATTAATATTTTATTATGGAATTATAAAACATGCCTTATTTTATAATTTTATTATTTTATCAAGGCATAAGTGATATTATAGTTGGCATATATTCTTGCTTTTCTCATGCACGCTAATTATATCTTATCACTAATCATCAAGAAATTACCAAATGAGTTGGTGACTAACCTGCGAGTCCTTGATCCACCCGATCAACGATTCTCTGCTAAAATTGATCCACTATCTGTTGGTCCACCCGATGCATGGTCCCTCAACTGAGGCCGACAACTCCATCGGGGCCTCGTGGCCGAAGTAGGAAATCCACCTCATGGCCCACGGTCGAGGTAGGGTTTTTCACCCATGACGAGACTGCAACTTCCCATAACGGCAATCTTGGCAGCGCCACCACCTATGGCCCAATTGGGGAGAAAATACGACCATTTCCTCCTTTGCCATCTCGCTCGACGTTCCCGACTCCCACGTACACCTCTAACGAAACCCTAGCCCGCATGCAATTGGGCTCCACGTAATTCTCTCCTCCTGATCTACGCAGTTAAGCAAACCTCAATCCTATAGTCGACCAGCGGGCTCAAAGAGTAGATGACCAAAACAACTTGGTTGGACAGCTCTTCATGTAGAATGCACCGGCAAGCAGTTCGAGAGGTCTCAAGCAGGTTAAGCAAGAACCAACAAGCAAGGAGGAAGACAAGAACATGCTGCTCAACACACATGCATGTCACAAGCATCTGTAAGCCCCTCTAAAAGCCGATCAGATCTCCACTTGAGATTAGGTGCAAGGACCAATGTGCACACAAGACTGGGGGCACAATCCGATGTTCACACCCACTTGGGCCCACAAGGAGGTGTTCACTCAAGGCCAGACCTAAAAGAAGTACACTTCTTATCAGAAGATAAAGAAAAACCCTGACCACCTTAAAACATGTGCAAGAAGGGCAATGAGTGCCTCCGAGATTACATCAAGAGGTTTAAAGCAGAAAAAGCAAACATTGTAGGGTGCGATGATTGAATTGCGTCATCAGCCTTCAAGAAGGGCTGGCAAGGGCTTGCTAGCTAAGCACGACTTATACAACGAGCTGACTATCGCTCTCAGCCAGACTCTGGCAGAGGGCTTTGCCACCGCAGAACTCTACGCACTCTGGGATGACAATCGAAACGCCACGAAGAGAATAAAGCAAACACAGTCCGTCCCTGTATATCAAGCAGATCTGAAGGGAGCATAAAATGCTGAAGAGAAAGCACATCCCTTTCCTAACAATCAAGTAGACCAGAAAGGAAAGGGAATAGCTACTCCTCAATAGCAATCAAAGAGTCAGGACTAGGCCAGGGGAAGCCAACTGGAGGCCTCTCTTGAAGAAGGATGGAAGCTCGAAGAGGACGTTGAGCTAGTACCCTTTGATCCTGACAAGCTAGAGAGAAAAGTGTGGATCGACTCGTGCCTAAGCCTTGAAGAGAAGGTAGAGCTTGCAGCCTTCCTCTAGAACAACAAAGACATGTTCGCATTGTCGCCATCTAACATGCCAAGTATCGATCCCTAGATCATCTACCATCGTTTTCACATCAACCCAGCCAACAGACCAGTAGCGCAGAAGAAACAAAACTTCGCTCCTGAGTGAGTTGCCACATTGAAGCTGAGATCGACAAGCTCCTAGTTTCCGACTTCATTGAAGAAGTCTCCTGCGTAGAGTGGCTGGCAAATGTTGTTCTAGTGGCAAAGAAAGACCAAGGCAAGTAGAGAGTTTTCATTGACTACATTGACCTCAATAAGGCATGCCCTAAGGACAACTTTCCACTGCCAAGAATTATTTAGCTCGTAAATTCAACTTCTGGCAATCAACTGCTAAGCTTCATGGATGCCTACTCCGGCTACAATCAAATCATGATGCATGAAGACGACAAAACAAAGACCTCTTTCATCATCGAAAGGGGTACATATTGCTACAAAGTCATGGCCTTTGGGCTGAAGAATGCTGGAGCCACCTACCAAAGGCTAGTGAACAAAATTTTGAAGGAGCAGATCGGCACGACTATGGATGTCCACGTAGACAACATGCTAGTCAAAGCTCCCCAACGAGCATATCACATCAAGAATCTTACCGAAGTTGAATTCGAGCAAGTGCACATTCGGAGTCTTATCTAGTCAACTTTTGGCATACTTAGCCCAAAGGGCCATCGAAGCATATCCAAATCGAATCAAGGCCATCCTCAAATCAAATCAAATCAAGGCCACGACAAAAGAAATACAAAGTCTAACGGGTAGAGCAGCAGCTCTCAACTGATTCCTCTCGAGATCTACCGACAAGTGCAGGCCATTCTTCAAAGCCTTGAAGAAAGGACAAAAAGACAAGTGGGATGACGAGTGCGAAGTTGCTTTTCAAAACCTAAAACCTACCTCACTTCACCATTACAAGGAAAAGATTCGTTCATCTACCTAGCGGTGTCCAACTCAGCGATCAACTCAACTCTTATCCAAGAAGAGCTGGGGGCACAACATTCGGTATTCTACACGTCAAAAGTCCTCCTTGATGCAGAGACTCGTTATCCAAAAATGGAGAGGCTCATTTTGTCGCTTGTAGTTTCCACAAGAAAGTTAAGACCCTACTATCAAGCTCACTGGATAATAGTCATGATAGAAGAAATGGGTTATCGAACTCAGTCAATACGACGTCCTCTACCGGCTAAAGACTACTAGAAAAGCCCATGCTTTAGCATATTGTGTTGTAGACTTTACTCCAACAACCGAATAAGAGAAGCTAGTCATAAAAAACAAGGAACTCCAGAACAGACGATACCACCTCCGCCAATCCAAATTTTCCCAAAGACATGTGGCAGTTGCCCGTAGACGGAGCGTCGATTCATAAGGGAGCTGGAGCAGGCGTCGTTATAATCACCCTAGACGGAACTCTATTGGAACAAGCCATCACACTGGGCTTTTCAACTTCAAACAAAGAAACATAATACACGACGTTGCTCGCCAGATTGTGCTTAGCAAAAGAACTGTTGATCAAGAGATTGGCCATCTACTTGAACTCCCAACTGATCACAAATCAAGCTTCAGGCGAGTACATGGAAAAAGATACAAGAATGATCCAGTACCTCCACAAAGTGCAAATGCTTTTGAAGGAACTCCCCACTTTCACTATCCAACAAGGTCCTCAAGCATAGAACACTTATGCAGATGCATTGGAAAGCCTAGGATCAGTGCTGGACACCCATTTTAGACGCTTCATCCCGATCGAACACCTTGATTGACGAGGCATTGAAGAGATAGAGAAAATAGATTAAGTGCAGATTGATATTGACGCCAACTGGAAAGACCCCATCATCCACTATTTGGTGAATGGAAATCTGCCAAAGGATAAGTTCAAAGCTAAGAAGGTCCAGCAAAAGGTCGCGAGATACTACAAGCAAGACAACAAGCTCATTCGCAGATCATACTCCGGCCCTCATCTCCCATGCATAAAATACCCTCAAACACTTGAGGTCCTCTGTAAAATTCACGACAACGAGTATGGAAACCACTCTGGGGAAAGGTCACTCGCCCAGAAGGCTCTAAGCATAGGCTATTTCTGGCCTACCATGCGCCATGACTGCACCGAGTATGTCAAAAGATGTGATCGCTACCAACGGTACAAGCCAGTTCCTAACCTGCTTGTCGAAGTCTACCATACGTAGAACAATCCATGGCCATTCATGCAATGGGCTATAACGGAAGGAAAATCGGTAGATGAGTTCCCTAGAGTACTATGAGCTTATCGAACCACTAAAAGAAGATCAACTGGTGAAACCCCATTGTCCCCTCCATAAGCATTGAGGTGGGCAGTATCAATGTCCTCATCTCCATTGGCGTAGTAAGGAGCAGTCCCATTTGTGCAGTCCAATTAGCCCATCTTGTAAGCATCAATGATAGCTTCAAGCTTGGATTTTTCAACAGTCTTGTGGTAGACACCAAACTTGGCCAAAAGCTTGTTATAACTATGGGAGACGTTAGCATTCTTATGCTCAAGATGAAAGTAGGCTTCTTTTCGAATATGCATGCTGACAACAGAAGAGTTGAGTTCACTGTCCTTCTTAGCAAGGGAACTCTTCAACTAAGATATAATATCCCTCAGTTCAGACATCTTCTTTTCATAATGGATCTGCTCGGCCGAGAGCTTGCCAGTCAAATCAGCATTCTTCTTCTCCAACTCGCTGAGCTGAGCAAAGCAGAAGAGTGGGCAACAATAGACGAGTTCTAGATGGCCTCAACAACAAAAACTACTCATTTTTTAAGTAAATGAACAACCGCTTCCTTTTGCTTCTCCAAGGAAAGACTTGAGAATGTGCTAAGGTCACCAGCCTGATGGGTATCATCAACCAGCTTGACACAAGCAGAAGAGCTTGACAGGAAGTTCGTCTTAAGCAAATCAGACACACATGCATCCCCTACATGGTTAGACTTGTCAACCTTGGGATCACTCGCTCGCATTGCCGAATAACCTTTTCTCCCGAGCAGAGGACTCTCTAACCTTCTTAATTGCTGCCATCCTCCCTTCCAAGGTAGTCAACGACTCCGAATCAACTCCATGCTTGACTGCTCGCTACTCAACAGCTGGATCGCGATGGTTAGGCAGATGAGCAGACATCCCAATTCGATCTTCTTCCCTTGACTGGTGCAAACGACTTGAATTTTGGAGATAAATATTAGCATATCTTTGCCTTTCAGCAAGTGAGCTGGTTATGGAGTTGACCTCTTCACAGGGCAGATCACAGTCTCTAAGCTTGTCATAGGAGACTTAAGTGGAACTTCCCGAATGTTTCGCATACCGCCAACCTTTTTGCTATCTATGCCAACGAGATGCTTAACCCTATCAGATGATGGGGGAGCAGATCCTACTTTAGTCTTCTAAGCAGAATGGACCTCTTTCAAGGAAGACTTGGTCACAGCAGAAGGAAGTCTTGGCTTTTTTCTCAACGGAGACACATTCCTCGCCCACGAAGTCGCAACTTCATCTCTTGAGGACTTGACGTCAGCCTTTCTTTTTAGGGGGATTCGACAAAACACTCCTCCTCTTCAGTAGACATATCATCAAACTCTGAACCATTCTGCTTTCATCTCTCACATCCTAGGCAGAGGGCAGACCACCAGCTTTCTCCCGATACTTGCACAATAGCTAGCACCCCTCACGAAATTCAGAGCCCGATCGACCTTAACCATGTCTTACCCAAGGTCTAGTCTCTTGCAAATATCATTCTTTACAAGAAGAATATAGAAATTAGTCAATCACACAAGGTGCATCATCAGTCGAAAACTCCACCAGCTTAACATGCAAGTCATCAAGTATGGCAGAGGCATAAGTGGCACCCCACTTCTAGAACTGAGCTTCAGACATAACGCAGTGCAGATTAGCCACAAATCTCTTCTTGTGCACTTTGGAGCCTCCCCACAGGTACAAAGGCACTTGTGAGCTTGGTGACCGGCTACCATCCTTGGAAGACATGGTCAATGAACAGCTACAAAAAGGGAAGAAATTTACAAGTCAAATAGCATGTCAAAACCCTAGAGTTGCAATTCAAAAAAAAAAAAAACAGTAGCCGCAGCCAATGACCACCTTGGCAACAGCCGTTGTTCATCGTGAGGCCTACCTGAAGCACAAAAACAATGAGTGACGAGCTCAATAGAAGCACGACAATAGCCGTTGCCGCCTACTGCAGCAGCAACCACCCCGCGCCACCGCCATCTGAGGTGACCACGCCGCATCATTCCACCACTGTGTGATGCCAACGCAGCTCACGCCAGCCAGTCCTCACAGCTGTAGGAAGAAAAGAAAAAAAAACTCGCTGCAGGCGTCGCCACCGCGGCACCACCGCCGTCGTCGATGCCTCTAGTCACTGTGACAACCAGCAGGATACTCAACTAGTCCTCGCTGCGAAGAAGAAAAGATGAAGAAAAAAAAAAACATGCTTGACTTTGTTGTTAATATTATGTTAACTCGCAATTGTATGGGACAATTAGTAGTATAGCAAGAGTGGTTTGATTGTATGGGGCAATTATGTACTTAGATTACCAAATTCAAGAAAGTAGGAGGTTATGTCTAAAACAGAATTTAAAGCAAGAGTGGTTGTGATTGTTGAACAAAAGAAGCAAAATGAAATTGCAAACAAAAAAACAAGTAAACAAATGTAACAAAGAGTGGTTTTAAGAATTGGAAAACAGATTTGGAGACTAGGGCATTCGAATCACCATAACAATTCAATTCTGGGTTATAAGGAGTCAAGTAACAAGTCTAATTCATATTCAAAGATTGATTCTAGCTAAAGTATGATTAGGCCATGGTGTCTGGTTCTAACATTGTGTTCCTAATTCCCTAATTTGATCATTTGTTGTCTAACCTAAATTAAGCATTAGGAACCCATTAAGCATAGAAGAACAATTTAAACAACCAAGCATGTATCTAATCCCTGTTGTCGAATGTCCATACATACTCTTCCTATTCATAGTTCAATTTGAATCAAAGCATGGTGTCTACTCTTGATTCAAACCAAGATAGCTAACATACAAGTTCTAATGGTGATCAATCATTCAAACAAGCATATTAACTGATAAGCATAATGAATAAAAACATGAATCATGAATCAAACTTGAAACTCCAAACTTCAAACTTATAAACCCAGAATATTCATGTTAGGTTACATCGAAGCCCTAGTTATGAAATTAGCTGCTCATAATGAAAAATAAACTTCGATAGAAATGAGAAAACATAAGGAATGCAATAAGAGTAGAAAAACCCCTTTTCTAAAGTTCTTGTGGTGTCCAAGACTTCTTCAAGTGCTTCTCCACGTCTAATGCTTCTCCAAGAGCTTCGCCACGTCTAGAATGATGTATGACAGCTAGTAGGTGATTTGGGATGAGTTTGGGTGAGTGGTGATGGTTGAGAAAGAGGAAATTCGTAGGGAAATGGAATGGAGGTTTTCTGGAGCTGTTTTGGTGATTTTGGGGCAGTTTAGAGTATTGGGTTGATTGCTGGAGTGTTTGGGGTTGTGGAAATGTATGAGGATGATTTCTGGATGTGTTGATGGAATGATGGAAGTGTGGAGGATGGCTGAAGTGAATTTTGTAGCTTGAAGACTCCTCTATTTATAGGGCTAAGAGGGAGGAACATCATGATGAATTCCAACACCACCATTCCTCATTTAATACAATCCATAACTCCCACTTCATCTTGTCTATGTTAGTGTGGTTGGAATCAATCCCATCCCATACTTCTTTTGCTGCACCTCAAGCTTTCTTCACATGGGTGTTCAAAGGTGTTCAATTGTGGCTGCCTTTTGCTGCCAACCCATGTGGGTTTTCTTTTGGTTGCTGGAAAAAAAAGATTCTTCTGAACCATGCTTGGTGTATGAAGGCCTGAGGTTTCAATATGTATCCAATGGGGCTCAAATTTGGATATGTCATAATAGACACCCATTGGAACAACTTGTATGAAGAATGTATTCCCATCTGAGCAACACAAGTGTACGTTTTGGGCCTTGCAAGTTGACTGCCAAAAATAGACTGGAATTGACTCATGGTGTGCATTTTGAAGGGCCCACTGATTGGGCTTGGCTTCATCAATTGATACATTTGAGTAGTCCATCTTGCAGTTCAGAATCTCTTCTTTCCAACCACATATTAATTGGGCCAATACAAGTTGGGAGGAGGAAGCTAAGGCCGAAACAAATTGCTAACTCAATCTGCTCATTTTTGCACCATTTTGCATCTTTTCCTATCCAAAGCCACCATTGCTACCTAAGGCCCAAAGAACTGAATGATAAACAGAAAAGGGATTAAAAGCAAAAGTTTAACTCAATAACATAACCAAATCATAAGCTAGAAGGGTACAAAATGATATACAATTATGAACTGATCAGACTTACCTTGGGATGCACGACAACTCCTCTCTTCGACGAGCAATACAAATTCTCCAAGATCGTTTTCAAGCTAGAAAGTAGAGAAGACAAGTTTACAATTTGAAGAAGAGTGAAGAGAAACCTTGTATTTATACAGGTTGGGCATCCTAGGTCAAGGTGGAATCACAAGCCTATTCCCATTGGGAACCCAACTCCAAGGAAAGTCAAAAGCCTACTCCGATTAGGAGCCCAATTTGTGAAAAGAGTCGAACTTAAAGAGAAAAGGAATGCAGAGACAAAGATGAGGCAAAGAAGACAAAAAGGAAATTTTGTATTATATATTTTCACTCTATGTTTTACACAGTGAATAAATGAATGCTTTTATAGACAACTTTTACAAATATTCTAGAATAGAATAGAAGGGACTAATAGATAAGGACCAGCCAAGGTAACCGTTTGGGACGAGAATATGCTGAGCATATGGTGAGTCATATTTGGTCTTTGCTAGCTGGTGCATGCTGGCATGTACGATTCAATCTTGAGGCTTCATTTGGAATGGTGCTTTGTGGCGCTGCATCAATGGTTGTGATGGACTACTGTGTATTATTATTAGCCCCCCTCAAGCTAATGTTGGATGGTGCAACAATTAGCTTGGAACAGAGATGACGAAATTGTGTTTTGGGAAGAGGCTTGGTAAAGATATCTGCTAACTGTTGTGGGGAGGAAATATGAGAAATTTGAATCAGGCCATTGACCACCAGTTCTCGAATGAAATGGTAATCGACCTCCACATGTTTGGTGCGTGCATGAAAAATGGGGTTAGCAGCAAGGGCTAAAGCACTCGTATTATCACAGAGAATGAGAGGGGCTTGAGGTAAGAAGAAATGGAGATCTTTGAGGAGAGAACATAGCCAAGAGATTTCAGTAGCAGTGTGTGCTAGTGAGCGATATTCAGATTCTGTGGATGAGCAAGAAACTAAATTTTTTATTTTTGTTTCTTTGCACTCCAAGAGACAAGGTTATTGCCAAAGAAAATGCAAAAGCCAGTCATGGAACGACGATCAATTTGACAACCAGCCCAATCAGCATCGGAGTAGGCAGTGATGTGAGAAGAGCCTTTAGTGAAGGTGAGGCCATGATCAAGAGTACCCTTGAGATACCGCAAAATTCTCTTAACAGCAATGAGGTGGGGAGTTCTAGGTGTATGCATGTGTTGACACACTTGATTAACGGCAAAGGCAATGTCGGGTCTAGTCCAAGTAATGTATTGAAGTGCACCAACTAGTGATCTATAGAGGGTAGGGTCAGGTAGCAACATACCAGATTCAGTGTCAAGTTTGGTAGGGGATGCTGGAGATGAGCAAGGCTTGCAATCAACCATAGAGGCACGGGTAAGAAGGTCAAGTGTATATTTGGATTGGAAAGGAAAAGAGAGGTGGGGGTGCAGTGAAACTGAATGCCAAGAAAGTAATGCAAGGAGCCAAGGTTTTTCATAGAGAATTGAAGACCAAGTTGGGAAATGAGAGAGTTGCAGAATGAAGGGGAGCTACCTGTAATAAGGATGTCATCTACATAGACAAGGACAAAGGTGATAGAGGTGTCTGCCTTGATGAATAGAGAGGTGTCAGCAGTTGAGGCACTGAACCCAAGAGAGAGAAGAGAGTGAAACAACTCCTCATACCAAGCTCTAGGAGCTTGTTTCAACCCATAGAGAGATCTCTTTAGTTTGCAAACATGCTAAGGCTTGGAGGAATCAAGAAAGCCAGGGGGCTGCACCATGAAAATATCCTCTTGAAGGTGACCATGAAGAAAGGCATTGGAGACATCCAGTTGTGTAACCGAAAAGTCATTTTGGACAGCTAGAGAAAGAATGAGCCGGACGGTGGTAGGCTTAGCAACGGGACTAAATGTTTCCTTGTAATCTAAACCTTCTTGTTGGTGGAAACCTTTAGCCACAAGTCTTGCTTTAAACCTGTCAAGAGAGCCATCAGATTTGTATTTCACACGATAGACCCACTTGCAACCAATGAGGTTTTGAGAAGGATGAAAGGGGACAAGGGTCCAAGTTTGGTTTTGTTGGAGGGCATTAAATTCCTCACGCATTGCTTGCTGCCATTGAGAGATTTTAGAGGCTTGTTTGAAAGTGGTGGGAGTTGGTATTTGGGTGGTGGTGGACAAAGCACAAAGAAGGGGATGTTTGGTGGAGAGAGCTCGTGGTTTAAGAGACCTAGTTTTGGATCTTGTAACCATTGTATGGGTATTGGTGGAAATAGGTTGGGGTGGTGGAGAAATATGAATAGGGATAGACAGATTTAGTGGGATAGGTAAAGGGTCTGTGGATGGAGAAGTGGGTGAGGAATTGATAGGTAGAGATGAGGAAGGAATGGTTGGAGAATTATGAGCTGGAGAAGAGTGCAAGGAGGAAGATGGGGGTGAAGTATGTGATAAGGGAAAAGGGTTAGAGGGTGGAGGAGAAGGAGGTGATGGTTGTGAAAAGGTGGGTAGAGGAAGTAAGGTTGGAGTGCTGAAAACTGTAGGATTAGAGAATGATTGAGGCAGGGGAAAGTTGTTGTGAAAGGGAAATGAACTTTCATCAAAAATGACATGTCTGGAAATGTAGACTCTACCAGTGACTGGATTGTAACATCTGTATCCTTTGTGGGTTAGACCATAGCCTATAAAGACACATGGTTGACTTCGAAAAGCCAATTTGTGAGGGGCATATGGTTTTAGCCAAGGATAACATGCGCATCCATAGACACGCATGAATGAATAATCAGGTTTGCTATGAAATAGTTTTTGAAGAGGAAATTTTGTGAAGGACAGACGACGGTATTCTATTGATGAGATATACCGCGGTTTGTACAGCTTCAACCCAAAATTGTAAAGGTAAATAAGACTGAGCAAGTAAATTCCTAGTAAGTTCTAAAATGTGGCGGTGTTTTCTTTCAGCTAAACCATTTTGCTCGGGTGTATGGGGACAAGAAAATCGTTGAAATATGCCATGATTCGAAGGAAAGGTTTTGAATGCTAAGCTTGTGTATTCACCACCATTATCACATTGAAGGGTTTTTATTTTCTTGTCAAGTAGGTTTTCGACATAGGTTTTAAAAATTTTAAAGGCATGGAGTGCATCTGACTTATTGTGAAGTGGATACAGCCATGAGAAACGTGACCAATCATCAATAAAAACAATATAGTATTTGAGGCCAGAACATGAAGCTGCGGGAGAGGGTCCCCATAAATCAGAATGTATTAATTCCAAAGGAGAATGTGTAGTACATGATGATTTAGAGAAAGGAAGCTTTGATCTTTTTCCTAATTGACAAGAGGAACAAAGGGATAAAGTGGCAGATGTAGGTGTGGTTGGAAGTTGTTTACTAGAGATGAGCTGCATAAGGACTTGATTGTTGGGATGGCCAAGGCGTTGGTGCCATAAAGTGGAAGAGACTTGACTGCTGAAACATGTGAGAGGAGAAGGAGAAGTTGAAAGCTTGATGGGGTAGAGATGTCCTTCAGTAGGGCCCTGATAGAGAGTTGTCCCCGTGTTGTTGTCCTTGACAATACAAGAAGAAGGAGTGAATATAATGTGGCAATTGTTATCAGTAACAAACTGATGGACATAGAGAAGGTTGTGTGAGAGATTTGCAGTATGAAGAATGTCATTAAATTGAAAAGAAGAGGTAGAGGAAAAAAGAGTAGAGTTACCAGTGTGAGAGATAGGCATGTGTTGACCATTTGCCACAGTGATACTTTCGTTACCTTGATAAGGATAAGGAATGGAGAGATTTGCAAGATTGTTGGTGATATGATTTGTGGCACCAGAGTCGGCATACCAAGTGGTGGTGGAGGCTAAGGGAGGAGTGAAAGAGGTGAAGGAGGCAGATGGGTTGTAGGGGCCAAGGATGGAGGGGGTGGTGTTTTGAGTAAGGGAAGATGGTGGTGTAGGTCCTTGAAAAGCCATATTTAGGCGTTGGCGGCATGTGAGGGCAGAGTGGCCAAGTTTGGAGCATATTTGGCATTTTGGTTTGCGGGAAAAGTTGGAGTTGTAGTGTGTGGGTCGAGGGGTGAAGTTGTTTGGCCAAGAGGAAGAGAAAGAAGAGTGGGAACGAGGGACTGAGCGAGAGGACTGAGAATATGTGTTGAGAGCTTGAGGAGAGGGAGAGGAAGAGGCGGAGGATTGAGAGGTGTGAAAGGCATGGAGGTGGGAATCAGAGGGAGGGATGTGAGTCAGGCGATTTTCAACAGCAATTTCCTCACTGAGGAGGAGACCATGAAGTTCTTCTGGTTGAATAGGGTCAGAGCGAACACGGATAGAGGTAGCAAAGGCATCGTAATCAGAGGGCAAACCAGAGAGAGCATGAGCAAGAAAGTCAGAGGTGTCCAAAGGAGCACCAGCAGCAGCAAGACTATCAGCAATGTGTTTGGGGATTGGAGATAGTCAAGCATGGAGGCAGAGCCTTTCTTAAGGGTTTGAAGGCGTGATTTAAGTTGGAGGACATGAGAGCGTGTGAGGTTGGCAAACCTCTTTTCTAGAGTGAGCCATAGGTCTCTAGCAGTGGGGCAACCAACAGCATAGGGCAGAATGCTTTCAGACAAAGAAGCATGAAGCCAAATTTTGCAGGTACGGTCTTTTTTTGTCCAAAGGGTAAAGGCAGGATTTTCTGTGGTGGAGAGAGAGAGGTCAGGGAGAGGAAGAAAGCGTGGGGGAGCAGGAGCTGAGCCATCAAGAATGCTAAGCATATCATAGTTTTGTAATACAGGAATGAAAAGTTCTTTCCAAAGCATGTAATTGTCTCAGTGAAGCTTGATTGGAATGAGAGTGGGGACATTGTGGGTAGACACAGTAGGAAAGGATGAGGAAGAGAGGTCAGAGGTAGGGGTGACAGTTTTAGAGGCGTTTGAGGTAGACATCTTAATAGGGGTACCGTGAGGTAGGAGAGAGGCCTGATACCATAAAGAGAAAAGGAATGCAGAGACAAAGATGAGGCAGAGAAGACAAAAAGGAAATTTTGTATTATATATTTTCACTCTATGTTTTACACAGTGAATAAATGAATGCTTTTATAGAAAGCTTTTACAAATATTCTAGAATAGAATAGAAGGGACTAATAGATAAGGACCAGCCAAGGTAACCGTTTGGGAGGAGAATATGCTGAGCATATGGTGAGTCATATTTGGTCTTTGCTAGCTGGTGCATGCTGGCATGTACGATTCAATCTTGAGGCTTCATTTGGAATGGTGCTTTTGTGGCGCTGCATCAATGGTTGTGATGGACTGCTGTGTATTGTTATTAGAACTCACAGATTAGAGAACATTTTTCATCTCCTACATACCTCACAAGTGCCATGCAGAAGTTGGGGGGCATTTGTGGGAGTAAATAATTCGGCTTCTAATCACAAGACGCCACGTGGACAAGAACAATATCTCCTAAGTCAATTAATTGAGCCAATTTATTTGGCAAATTAATTGATACTAAAAATATGGAGATTATCTTAAATATGGGATATCCTAATTTGGAGATATCATCATCAAATTAGGAGATTTGAAAGAGAAACCAAAAACTGACCAAAAGTATTATCTGGGAGATAAGTGAGCAATAAGTATGTATTTATAGGTGATATTTGCAAAAAAAAAAAATTGGGGAGAGGTGGTATTCTCAATTAAAATTATGAAAATGGTGGCATTTTGAGCTATTTCCTTTTATTAAATGGGTCGGGTTTGGGTTAAGCATTACTGACACGACACGAACCCGACATGACCTTACCGAATGTGGTAAATTGAGCCCAAAGGGTTTAACTAGAATTTCTCCATTCTTTCCCGATTCAGTAAACTGTTCTGTGTATTAGAAAATGTTATTTACTGCTCATCCAGAGACAGAAACAGAAACAGTGATAAGTGTGTGATTTTTTGGTAACCAAATAAACAAGAATCTGATATATAAACACACTCTCAAATGAGTCATCGTCTCCGCAGCATCCTCCTCGGCATCACCATACGCACCCATCGCTCCATTCCACCCCACCTAATTTGCAGGTTCCTCGCATGCCAAATCTCCTGGCCTCTACGTGTTTGTTTATATGCTTATTTATACAGTTTTGGGTTCTGCGTTTTGTTTGCAGGGCTTGGTTTTGTAGCGGTAGATTCAGAAACCAGACCCACGTGGAGAACCATGCTTCTTGTGAGGCGGTTGTGGGTGACTCTGAGCTCTTGGTTAAAAAAAGGGCTGCTATTTGTAATGCCGATCCCGCCAAACTCCAGGTTGCCCACCTACATTCCCTTTGTTTTTTTCTTATTCAAGTCTTATGAAGCATATGTTTGATACCCAATTCTTTATTTTTCTTCGACCAGAAAAAGATTCATTATTTTTCTTATTTAAAGTTTTTTGGGTTTTTTAGGTTGGAAATTTATGCTCAAATTTTGTGTGTTGTGTTTTAAATAGCGACAAAGTAAGATAATTGAGAGCAGTTTTCTTCCATTGAATTTTTTTTTGAATGTGCAGATTCCATTATTGTTTCTAGAGGGAATTTTGTTTATGTAATTTCATGTCAGGTAATAGCAGATTTTGATGCCACACTAACAAAGCACCGGGTCAATGGTTGTCGGGGACAAAGTAAGTGTTTTGTGCTCTTTGAACTTTATTCTTTATTATCACTATCAGTTTGAAAGATTTATTTATTTTATTTTTTATATTCATTGAGAATCCGGAATATGATA
The DNA here is from genome assembly GCA_020521455.1 of Prunus kanzakura. NCBI lineage: Eukaryota > Viridiplantae > Streptophyta > Magnoliopsida > Rosales > Rosaceae > Prunus > Prunus kanzakura. The sequence goes on from BPUM01000081.1 coordinate 648,321, forward strand.
AGAAAAGGCAGGAATTATATGAACATTATCATCCGTTCGAATTCTCCTTGACAATTCCAATTGAAGAGAAAACTAAGCTTATGGAAGAATGGTATTTAGCCTACTTAATTGAATCTTAAGGACATTGCCCGGGATTGAATCAAAATGAATTCTTGTGTTGTTATATGCTTCTGGGTAGCCTCAATTATGATAACCTAACTGGCATGAATTGGTTCACTTGAAAGTTCATGTTCATATGGAGCTATAACAATGTTACCTCAGTCCAAGGAGCTATAATATGTTACCTCAGTCCAAGGAGCTATAATATGTTACCTTAGAGCGTCCGCAATAGGCTCTCTAAACCACCTCCTTAGATAAATTTTAGGGAGGAATTGTAAAAATGCAACTCCAACCATGCTCCCTATCCACCTCCTAAAATAGGGAGTTCTCTAGGAGCTCCTAAATCTAAGGAGAGAGAAAGTACTCCTAGTGGCTCACTATAATTTAATACTGCCTTATTTAATAAGTATTTCAAACCTTTATTTAATGCTAACTATTTTTTATTTTATTTTTTAATAGAGATGGACCAATCAAAAAAGAGTTATAGCATTAATGACTCTCCAAATTATGGAGTATGGTTGGAGTTGAAATTTTTTAGAGAGCTCCTAAAATAGCTTTCTTATATTTTTAGCTAAATTTTAGCCAAAAATAGAGAGCATCATTGCGGATGCTCTTAGTCCAATAATTGGATTTCAGATCACATTAATACTGATTGCATGGATACAGGTGGACAAAAATTCATGGTCTCTTAATTGAGGGAGGGCTTACCTATGATGGAATAAGGCAATCTGTCGCTTACTCCACAATTGCTGTTGTTGAACTATTTGAGTTTTTGGAGGTAAGTTTAATTTTGCTGCAATAATTATGTGAGTAACTGGCTACATATATGTCCTGGGATAGAAAGAATCCATTGAAGATTTTGATCTGTTTAATGTTTGAGTTCATTCATAATGAATTAGTTTATGTTGGCTTGGTCATTTGTTCTCTGATGGAAGTCCTAAAATTAACTCAGTCTAATTTTTTTCCTTTCATTTTTTTAGTGGAAAACAGAGAAAAACTTATTCTCATTAAGCTATACCATTACTGTTTCCCTCTACCCACTTTTGCAGGAAAGAGACATTCCCGTTCTTATATTTTCTGCTGGACTTGCTGATATCATAGAGGATGTTAGTTAAGTTTTGTGGCCATATTTCGTGCCATTTTAAATTTCTAGGTCTATTTCGCAACTTTCTTGTGCATTAATGCCTTTTCTTCTCATTGTTCCAGGTCCTTAGGCAGAAGATTCACAGGCTTTTCAAAAATGTGAAGATAGTCTCAAATGGGTTGGTATTCAATAATAACGGTCACCTTGTATCTTTTCAAGGTATCCACTAATGCTGAATTGTTTTCACACTATAAAGAGAAATTATAAAGATAATGTCCTACTATGGTATATCAGAAACAAGTTGTTCTAGAGAAAATATGTTTTGTGTTTATTTAAAACTTGTTTGTTTGTTTGTTTGTTTGTTTGTTTTTTTGTCCAGTGTCAAGGCTGACAATATGGGTAGGTGATCGGTGCATATTTATATATCATTTTGTACCCTTCTAACTTATAATTTGATTATGTTTTTGAGTTAAACTTGTGCTTTTAATAAATTTTGTGTTTGTTTTAGTGTAATAAGCTTGAGACTCATTAAATGCATTTTGGAGACAAGTTAGCTCAAAACGGTGTCTGCAGATCAGTCAACTTCACGAACTGGACTGTACTTGCTCACGAAGAACCATATGATGAGCCATATATCATTGGAAAGATGCGGAAGTCTAGTTTCTGGAGAATTTTACGGTTCATGATTCCAAGTCAACTGGGTATCTTATTATTTTTTCACCATAGATTCCTTCACTATATTTCCAGTTTCAAAGTTTTAAATATTTGGTTGTTGCTCAGAACTAAGCAATCATGAGCTAACTCCTCCCAAATATTAATATAATTGAATTAATGTTTGTATTTTTGGAAGGAAAAAAAAAATGGTTTGTAGTTAATTTAGGCTTAAAGTCACTTTTTGTACATATAAGGCACATCACCCCTTCTCTGTTGGTCGATGTGAGATCTTACATGTTTAGTGCGATCGTGTTGAAATGGATTGTGTGCAATGGATATTGCGGCCTTGTTGTAACAATGCAAGTGCATTTTTGACGTAGGTGCATATCAAATTTTTGTAAGCAATTTCTTTAATTACAAGTAGGTAGATTGCTAACCAAGAAGCAAGCTTGCTAACCAAGCTCAATATTAATTACAATTAGGTAGATTACAGTTGGTCTTGAGCTCCTAATCCTTGAGCCCCTAATCCTGGAGACTGTAGTAGCCTCCCAAAGTCAAGCCAACCACATTAATGTAGCCAACCTCATTAATGCAACCAACCTACAACTAGTCTAGCTAACACTTTCTTCTTTTGCTATACTGTAACAGGCCTTTAATTATTCTTTTGTTATCGGACATGTTTTTTTTGCCGCAAGTGTAAGACCCCTGTTTTGGGTATAATGCAATCAAATTTGATGAAAAAAAAATAAGCACTCAAATGTTCATTGTGAAATAGCAATCAGATTTAACAATCATAATAGAAAGATACTAAATTCTTGGTTGTTTTTATTTATTTATTAATTTTATAGAAAAATACTTCATTAGAAAAGCCCGAAAAAGGCCAAAGGAGGAAACAAGACAGGGATAAACAATCCTGCATAAATACAAAACAGAACCACCAGGCGATAGCAACTAAAGCCAAAGCCAAATAAAACCGTAAGTAAAAGTACATAACACCAACAAAGCCCTCCAACCTTAGAAACAAGAGCGGCCACTATCTCCTTCAATTGCTATAGTTGCTATAGCCTGGGGTTTTGGTCTAACAAAATTGCCCCACCACGTGGCTGCTCTATTAAAGAAGTGCCAAACTATCGCCGCCAAACTATAGGACCAAAAGACTTTTGGTCTTTAATTTATATCCCAAATGGCTATGTATATAGAACCATGAGCACACATCTAAGCATCCACACAAGAAATGCAGTTCAATGGATTCTTCCGTATCCGAGATGCTTCAATTGCCATCCTTTTTTGTCTTCTTAGCTTCTCTTTTCTTCTTATTGATGCTTTTCAAATATTGGAAGAAATCTCAAGCCAAAGGCCTGAGCAAGTTGCCTCCTGGGCCAAAGCAGCTGCCTATTATAGGGAACTTGCACCAGTTGATTGGTGCCCTACCACATCATGCTATCACTGACTTGTGCAACAAACATGGTCCTGTCATGAAACTTCAACTGGGGGAAATTTTTGCCGTGATCATTTCATCACCGGACGCAGCCAAAGAGGTCTTAAAGACGAGCGAGATCAGCTTTGCGCAAAGGCCGAAAGACTATGTAGTTGAAATGATGTCATATGCTCATTCAAGCTTCGTGCTTGCTCCTTACAATGAGTACTGGAGACAACTGCGAAAGATATCCGTGATGGAGCTCTTAAGCGCTAAACGTGTCCGATCGTTCAGATCAATAAGGGAAGAGGAGGTGTGGAATCTTGTTGAGTTCATCGTCGCCTCTAAGGGACATACCATAAATTTGAGTGACAAGATATACACCATGGCAAACAATGTGGTTTCTAGGGCAGCATTTGGTAACAAGTGCAAATCCCAACAAGAGTTTACATTATTGCTTGGGGAAATTGTACTTCTTGTTGGAGGCTTTAACATCGTTGACTTGTACCCTTCTCTTACATTTCTTCGTTCCATGAATGGGATGAAGTCTGCATTGATGAAAATTCGCAAAAAATTTGACGAGATTCTTCAAGATATTGTAAGGGAGCATAAGATGAAAAGAGAAGCTACTAGAAAAGGCTTTGGTAGGCTTGGTGAAGATGAGGAAGATCTGGTTGACACGCTTCTGAATTATGAGGAGGCCAATAAGCATGAGTTTCATTTGACAATCGATCAAATCAAAGACGTCACTATGGTACCATCTCTGCACTCTAGCACTAATTGTTTTTATTGAGTAGTGGGCTTGTACCTCGATTCGATAATAGAAATTATTTGTGCATTTGAGTTTTTGTGTCCGAATCCCTCCCCCAATATCTCTTGTATTTCTATACTCCTAAGTTGCCTAAAACATACTAAATCATCTAATACACTCACACAAGCTCTAATGAGCCTAAAAATTATTAAACAAGAACAAGGTGTCTAGAGATGGTGTGCTTAGTGGTTGTTTTTTTTCTTCTTGGCGTATTGTGTTCTCTGTTGGATGCGCTCACTGTCTTGTGGTCATGCAAAGGATTATGATTTCATCGCAGGACTCTTTTGACAGTTAGATTGTGTTGTAGTGTTCTCGTTGGAGGTCTTTGAAGGTTTATGTGTTAGCTTGCTGTTTTATTTTATCTTTCTCTAGCATTGATCCTACGTGATTGTTTCAAACTCTCTTGTTAGTCTATGACATTTGTGGTACTCTTTCCCATTACAATAATGGTGCGATCTAACATTCAAATTAAGACAATCTGAGGCTCTTTCCACTAACGATCACGCATGATTGAAGAAACTCTTGCATAGGCATCCCAACTAAGAGTGCAAACTCAGAACCAAAAAAAATAAAAAATAGATAAAGCTTGAAAAAACCAAACCATAACAATACAAATAAAACTCTAACAATACGAAAGCCCTAAAGTTACTTTTTAATATATACTAACAAAACCTAATATTATTGTACAAGCATATAATTCATTGCAACTTCACAATGATTTCAGGATATATTTTCAGCAGGAAGTGAGACTTCAGCAACAACAATGGAATGGGCAATGTCAGAGCTTCTGAAAAACCCTAGAGTAATGGAGAAAGCGCAATTGGAGGTGCGACAAGTATTCGAAGGAAAAAACAAAATCGAAGAGGAAGATGTTCAAAAGCTACATTACTTGAAATTAGTCATGAAGGAAACTTTTCGGTTGCACCCTCCGGTTCCTTTAGCCCAGAGAGAGGCAAGGGAAAGATGTGAAATTGGTGGATATACAATACCAGCCAAGGCCAAAATCCTCATCAATGCCTATGCAATAGGGAGAGATCCAAAACTTTGGGCTGATCCTGAATGCTTTCAACCAGAGCGCTTTCAAGGTTCTTCCATCGACTTTAAAGGCAACAATTTTGAATTGCTTCCATTTGGTGCAGGAAGGAGGATTTGTCCAGGCATCTCATTTGCTACTTCAGAAATTGAGCTTGGACTTGCTCAACTATTGTACCACTTTAACTGGAACCTTCCCAATGGGACTAAACTAGAAGCCCTCGACATGGCTGAGAATATTGGAATAACGGCTAGAAGAAAGAACAATTTGCATTTGATTGCCACTACCTATATTCCTTTCAACAAATGAGACACTATCTAAAAGAACGATGTAATAAATCGAAGAATGATGTAATCTTATATATCTTTTCCAAAGTATCAACTTATGTGATCCCCAAAGAGGAAAGTACAAACCTATTTGGTTAGAATTAAGAAATAAAATTGATGATCGGTTGCCATCCTTTACTCTCTTCTCTTCTCTTCTTAATATTCGTTATGACATTGGAAGAAATCCAAAGTCCAAGGCAAGTTACCTGCAGGGCCAAAACAGCTGCACATTATAGGGAACTTGCACCAGTTGTATTTCTACTACAAACGTAACACCTTCATCTCCACCTAGTATGACCTAGTTAAATCAAGAAGGCCTCAAATTTCAGGTGGGCCAAAATCAAAGCTTATTTGAAATGCAATTTTATCGTCATCATGGGATTCTTAAGATTCCAAAGTTGAGAATCAACGATTTTGCAGAGGTGTTCATTAAAAATTTGATTGCATATGAGCAATGCCATTACAAGGACGAGACTTATATAAGTGAGTTTTTTTTGTTCATGGATTGCTTAGTGAATACCCCAAGGGATGTGAAGCTGCTGGTGGAGAATGACATCGTTGAACATGGCCTTGGTGAAGAAGAACAAGTGGCTGCTATCTTTAATAGATTTGGAAAAGGGGTTGATATAGTAAGCAATTGTTTTGTTGAGGTTTGTAATGATCTCAACAAATTCTACCAAAAACCCTGGAACAAATGGAAGGCAAATTGGAAGAAAAAGTATCTCCACCCGCCTTGGGCAATTATTTCTCTTGTCGTAGCTGGTTTTCTCATCATATTAATTGTCATACAGACAATGCTCTATTATTTTTGTAAAGCATCAATGACAACAGTCTCTCTGTCCAAGTATTCTACTTATCCGCTTTCAATAGTTAGGAAACATTTTACTTCAAACTTGAAGGGCATTATCCGTATTGATATATTACTTTAGCAATTGTTAATTAATAAGATCAAAATAGTATATCCACATTGGATGGAGAGGTGTCAAACAGACTGGGCTGGCCTGAGCACAGCTTGAGCACAACACGAGCATGACCAGTTTAAATAAGGCCCAGCACGACACGACCCGACCCGTATCTTTAGGCCATGCCGGGACGACGTAAAGGTCCAATAGGTCGGGTTGGACCGTGGCTCGTCGTGGGCTGTGCTGGCCCGAAATCCAATGAACTGGCCCGTTTAAAGCCCATTTATTAAATTGTATTGGTTTTAGAGAAAAATAATACATAATATTATTACATATATATCTTAAATTCAAGTCTAATTCTTTTCTCTAATAATATATATTAAAAATTAATGTTTTCTTTATGTATAAAATAATGATTTTGTTTTTCAAGTTTCAATTTTTAAAACCCAAACAATAATCTAGCAATTTTCTATTTATATGTACTTTAAATAAAGTTAATAAATCTTATTAGTATATACATAATTGTAAAAAAGATTTAAATGAAGTTGTAAAAAAAATGAAAAAAAAAAATGCAATACATAAGTCAAATTTGGTGTGGGCCCATATCAGTCCTTTTAATGGCCCGGCACGAGCACGGCCCGAGCCCATATGGGCTTGGTCCGTGGATTTAGGCCGGGATTGATGATTTTCCTAAATGGGCCTAACACGGCCCGTTTGACACCTCCACCCTAACTAGTTAGGTGTATCATTTTATGTTTATTAATGAAATTCATTCGTATCGTCAAGTTTTTAATGTAAGCTTTGCCTACTTGACTTTTGAAGCTCGGATGGAGGCATTACTCTTGGAGCGTGCTTTCAATGCAATCCAAAAGTTTCAACACAATTTTAAAGCTTGAAGTCTCTCCTCCATCCACTTCGATAGATTCTCATACAACCACAAAAGAATGTGACTTGTAAGTCTTGACATCAAGCTTGTTCTTGAGATGAAGATGAGTACTCTAGAGATGGTAGTGCTAGCAATTCTCTCCCTAGAGTAGCCCATTTTATCTTGACAGAATACAAGATCTGGATCTCAATCTCTCAATCTCAAAGATGCCCCAACTCTAATGTGAGCAGATGTATAAAGTTACTTTTATAGTGATCTAACATGTGCGAGACCTATATCCTCCCCTATGCCGTCCATGCCTTGTTATTGTGCTTATTGGACTTTATTGGATTTAAGTTGTCATACAATTTCAATTATAAGTACAATGGTTCTAAGCCCAATGAACCTAAAGCCCCAAAGTTGAGGGGTATTCTGGTTCCGAAAAATGGCCAATGAGTCATAATTAGGCGTGGGCACGGTCCGGTTTGGACCGGTTCTCGTTAAAAAATGGAACCTGAACCGAAATTGCAAACCGGTTCGGTTTGGACCGGTTCTGCTCAAAATCCATATAGAAATCCGAACCAACCCGGACCTATCCGGTTTCGGTTCGGTTCCTGCGGTTCCGGTTTGAGCATGGGCCCAAAAAGTTTTTTTTTTTTTTTTACAGATCTGCCCAAAATGTAATTATATACCAACATACCCCAAATTTGAGGTTCTATCAAGCTTTCAACACATCAAAATGAATCAAACTTCAACACAAATACAATCCAAATTCAATCCAACTTCAACATATAAATTACAACCCAAATTCAATCAAAGTTCAACAAAATAAGTTCCAAAATAAATTATATGCCAAATACAACCAAAATTCAATCCAAATATATATTACAACCAAAATTCAATTCAACTTCATTAAATTCCTCCTAACATTGAAAAGTAGCTGGAGCTGTGATGCTAGGTGTGGATGAACTCATAATATCTACATAAAAAAAACATAAACACATTAAAACATTAGTTAGATGTACATATTATATAATACATGAATAAAACACATAAATCTTCAACATTAATGCTAATTTCATGCTAATAAAGCTCAAAATAGTTTAATCAAACATTAATGCTTTCTTACAAAAGTTTCATGATTTGTTTTGGTTCATGGAAACACAAGTGGCAGCATTGTTTTCATCTAATCTATTCAAGAAAAAATAAATCGGAGCTAGTCTAGCAAATGACTAAAGAAACTAAAGAAAGCTTATTCACAACACAAGGCAAATATTAGCAAATAAAGACCCAGAAATCTGACCAGAAGTGTATACAAACAAGAACTTTTCGTTATAACATGAATTTGGCAGATTTAAACAATTAATAACATAGGAAATTTATCCACAAAAAACAACTAAAAAATCTGCAGAACATCAAAATCTGAGAGAGAGAGACAGAGAGAGAAATGAAGAATACCTCAGAGAGTGGCAGAACTGCTGCTGGAAGCTGCAAACTGCTCAAGAAATTTTTTGCTGATCTGCACGAACTGCTGCCAATTCAATTTCCTAAATCAATGAATTGTACTAAAGCATTGTAAGTACTAAATACTAATAACAATTTCAGATTCATATGGTAATGCATTTCACAATTTCAGATTCACATGGTAATGCCATAAGCATGGTAATGCCTAAATCAATAAAATATTAACAATTTCAGAAAAATTAACAATTTCAGATTCAATCTCGCAAAAAAATTGAGCAAGTAAATTTCAGATTCACATAAGCATTTACATGTAACAATTTCCAATTTGAAATACACTCTGTACTAAAGCATTTCACAAGGGGAAAAGAAATACACTCTGTACTAAAGCATTTCACAATCCGATACAATTAAATAAATTGAAGAGGTGAATCATACCTGACAGAGAGAAAGAGAGGTAAAAAAATGAAGAGATGGCTGCGAACTGCTGTGCTGAATCTATGAAGAATATAACATGTGGAGCGAGCCAGAGATTCAAAGGGGAAAAGAAAAAGAAAAAAAAGAAAAAAAGAAGAGACAATCTGACCTGTGATGGCAGCGACTGAGAGAGATGGCGGCGACTGAGAGAGAGGTGGCGGCTCTGAGAGAAGCGGAGGCTGAGAGAGGCGCTGGATTACAGAGAGGTTTGCCTGAAAGGAGGTTTTGCGCAGAGAGGATTGGCGCGAGCTTCTGTCAGAGAGGATGAGAGACAGGAAGGATGAGAGAAAGGTAGGTTTGGCTCAGAGAGATGATGGCTGAGAGAGGTTTGGCAATGGCGCACACAGAGCCTCTGTCAAAGAGGTTTCGGCGGCTGAGAAGGAGAGAGCTTAGAGACTAGACAGAGAGGATCGAAATTGGAGAAGGAAAGAAGGAATGAAAACCTAATTGGGTTTTAATTTTGGTGCTGATTGTGTGCATGCACTCCTATGGTAATGCCATATACAACCAATAAAAAAGAGCCATGTGTAAAAAAAAATTATAAATATATATAAATTAATTTTATTGGACCGATTCGGATTGGACCGGTTCTTTTGGATGGAAAATCGGAACCGGAACCGGTCTGAACCGGTTCGGTTTGGATTGGACTCGGTTGTTGACTTTTTCGGTCAACACGGTTTTTTTTCGGTTTTTTTCGGATTAGTTTGGTTCGGTTTTACGGTTTTGCGGTTCCAATGCTCACCCCTAGTCATAATAGTATAACTTGAGATCAATGTGACCAAAAAGGTTTTTCCAATCCTTGTGGTTGGTACTGATTTTGGGCCAACTTGGTAACCCTTAGGTCGTTGTTGGGGGAGTATCAAATAAGTTTACCTTTTGTAATCCATTGGAAGTATTATGGTCCTTATAACTGGTGCCCGTCAGAGCCTTTTTGTGCTTGTAATGGCTATTGTAACTAGGCCTGTAAAAATGGCCCAAACCCGAATTTGGTCTTATTTTTTAGGTTATGGGGCGACCTAGCCTTGTATTATGGATCGATAGGTGGGCTTAGCCTGGGTTGTTGTGTAAAGGGCAGGACTAGGGCCATTATTTCTAAGCCCATTAACGATCCGGCCCAGCTTGGCCCAATATTTAAATTAATAAATAATATTTTTATAAATTAAACTAATATTAATTATGCTTTGTATTTAATTAGAAGATTTAAAAGAATATAATGACCCATTAAATATAACATTAATTATCATTTTACAGGCCAAAAAAAGCCTGTAATTGGGTAGGTCTTGAGCTAACCCCAAAGCCCGACCCATTTTACAGACAAGCCTTCATGGTGATTTTTATTAATGAAACATCTCCCTATGGTTCAGCAAAAAAGAAAAAAAAAAGAAGGGTTATTCAGTGTATTTACCTAGGAGTGGTAATTTCGGGCAACCCGTTACACGACTCGAAACTCGCACGAGAATTTAGCGGGTTCAACCCACACGATTAAAATTCAGGTTATTTTAGGGTCAACCCGCCATGACCCGTTTAATAAACGGGTGGGTTTCAGATCAACCCGTCAACCCGCTAAAATACATATGTAACCTGCCAACCCGCTAAAATACCCATATAACCCGCCAACCCACTAACCCATTTATTTGTTTATTCTTCATTTTTCAAATTTTTTTTTTAATGTCTTTTAGTTTCTACCACTTAACGGGTCAACCCAACACGACCTGAAACCCGCATGAAAACTTAACGTGTCAACTCGTGCATGACACATTTATTAAATGGGCAGAGTGTGTTAATGGAATCTGCTCATTTGAGAGTGTGTTTATATATCAGATTCTTGAATGTGCAGATTCCATTATTGTTTCTAGAGGGAATTTTGTTTATGTAATTTCATGTCAGGTAATAGCAGAGATTTTGATGCCACACTAACAAAGTACCAGGTCAATGGTTGTCGGGGACAAAGTAAGTGTTTTGTGGTCTTCGAACTTTACTCTTTATTATCACTATCAGTTTGAAAGATTTATTTATTTTATTTTTGATATTCATTGAGAATCCGGAATACGATAAGAAAAGGCAGGAATTATATGAACATTATCATCCGTTTGTCTTATGACTACGTCTCTGTAGTTGTCCTCCTTCTCTGTAGCTGCGTTTTTATTATGTCTTGTTGTACGCTGTGCATTGCTGATTTATGGGCTTTGTACTTCTTTTGGCTGTTTGCCTGCTTTTATGAAATTCCATCTTCAGACCAAAAAAAAAAAATATATACATCATCCGTTAGAATTCTCCCTGACAATTCCAATTGAAGAGAAAACTAAGCTTATGGAAGAATCACTACTACAAAAAGGGCAAAAGACGACCAGAAAAAGACGACGGAAGAACAAAAAACCGTCGTTGTTTTTAAAAAGACGACGGTAACAAAAAACCGTCGTGGATAAGTGACTTAAACAACTAAAAAATGGAGATACTGTTGAGAATTTTTTTATAACGACGCACACAAATAAAAAAGCGTCGTCTTTTTAAAAAGCTTTTCTTCAGAGTTAAAATCTGACCAAAAAACAACGACAGCAGGTATGACAAGCGTCGTCTTTTAAAAATCAAGTGTCCTTTTTTTGGTAGAGACATGGTTGTTTTGAAAGAATTGTCGTCTATTATGTAAAGACGACGTTTTTTTTTATAAAAAGAGTCGTTTATTATATGTAAAGACGACGGTTTTTTTATAAAAAGGGTCGTCTATTATGAAGTAAAGATGACCCTTTTCATATAAAAGGATCGTCTATTATATGAAAATACGACGGTTTTTTTTTTATAAAAAGGGTCGTCTATTATATGTAAAGACGACGGTTTTTTTATAAAAAGGGTCGTCTATTATTAAGTAAAGACGACGGTTTTTTATAAAAAAGGTCTTCTATTATATGTAAAGACGACGGTTTTTTTATAACGGTTTTTTAAAAACAAGATTTAACGGTTATTTCAACTCTGATTTTGATGATTTTTTACAGCTACACTCCTTGACCTTATATGAATACAATGACTGCATTCGATCGTCAATTTAAAATATTTACACTAGTGGATGCCACAAAATCTTATGTTATGTTTAATGAAAGTATAAATAAACTCTTAATTGTTAGTGAATATATTGTTTTGATGGCATATGCATTCTACGAAACTAGTTTCAACGATCCAACCGTCAAACTTGTTTGTTTACACATCGTGATCATATACGCCAAAAATTGGGAAAAAAAATAAATCAAAGATCAAGTAACGGGACAAAACATTTCGACGGTTATAAACGAAAAATCAAGATTTAACGGTTATTTCAACTCTGATTTTGATGATTTTTTACAGCTACACTCCTTGACCCTATATGAATACAATGACTGCATTCGATCATCAATTTAAAATATTTACACTAGTGGATACCACAAAATCTTATGTTATATTTAATGAAAGTATAAATAAACTCTTAATTGTTAGTGAATATATTGTTTTGATGGCATACGCATTCTACGAAACTAGTTTCAACGATCCAACCGTCAAACTTGTTTGTTTACACATCGTGATCATATACGCCAAAAATCGGGAAAAAAAATAAATCAGAGATCAAGTAACGGGACAAAACATTTCGACGGTTATAAACGAAAAATCAAGATTTAACGGTTATTTTAACTCCGATTTTGATGATTTTTTATAGCTACACTCCTTGACCGTATGTGAATACAATGACTCAATTTGATCTTCAATTTAAAATATCTATACTAGTGGATACCACAAAATCTTATGTTGTATTTAATGAAAGTATAAATAAAAAAAGGGTCATCTATTATATGTAAAGACGACGGTTTTTTTTATAAAAGGGTCGTCTATTATATGTAAAGACGACGGTTTTTTTTATAAAAAGGGTCGTCTATTATTATGTAAAGACGACGGTTTTTTTATAAAAGGGTCGTCTATTATATGTAAAGACGACGGTTTTTAAATGGGTCGTCTATTATATGTAAAGACGACGATTTTTTTATAAAAGGGTCGTCTATTATATGTAAAGACGACGGTTTTTTTATAAAAAGGGTCGTCTATTATATGTAAAGACGATGGTTTTTTTTAAAAAGCGTCGTCTTTTAAAACACGCGAAAAAATGGCTGCTTAAGTGAATTCGCGCTCGACAAATTTTCAAATTTTCACTCGTCTTTGAAAACCTTATCTCTCATTAACAAGCGTCGTCTTTTAAAACACGCTAAAAAAAGGCTACTTAAGTGAATTCGCGCTCGACAAATTTTCAGATTTTCCCCCGTCTCTGAAAACCTTATCTCTCCCTCCTTGAAACCCTCCTGCACTCTCTAAAACACCCTCATGAAACTCTCTACAAAATCATCAAAAAATCGATATAAATGAAGGAGTTGAGAGATTGAGGTCTTCGCAGATCCATAAGATGTAGAGGGAGGTTCTGTATTTGAGAATCAAAGCTGGTTGAAAGGTTTGATTTGAAAGATCTCGACCTTCACTTTCTTCAAAGAAGATCTCGGTCTCAGGCACTCAACTCACTCATCAAACTCAGCGACTCGATCTAGAAAGACTTATGGAAATCGGTCTATATATATATATGTTTGTTCATGTATTGTGCTAATTTCGTGGTATTTAAGTGAGTTTCTCATTTGGTTTTTTTATAAATATGCACAGCCGTCCCACAAGGCCTTCGTAATTAAGAAGAAGCTGACGAAGAAGATGAGGCAAAACATACCCATCCCTCACTAGATCTGTTTGTTTTTGGACCGACAACATCATCAGGTCCAAAATACTTTTTGTTTTTGTTCTTTACTTTAATTATTTTGGAATTTCATTGTTAATTTTCTGAATCTCTGATTTTTCATTTGTTATGGTGCTACCACAAGAACAGGTTATGGTGCCACCATAAGAACAGGTACTTTGTCAATTATGCCAATTGTGTTCTGCTGTCATTCTAGAGCTGCATAGATCTTTTTGCTAAGGTTAGGTTACTGCTAAACAAGTTTATGTTTAAGAGTATTGGGGTCTCTTTCGTGCAGGTCTTTCCTTTTCCGACACCAACAACTTGGAAAATGTGCAAGAAGGCAGAGCTAAGTCAACCCAAGAACAAATTGATGAAGTTAAAATCAAATTAGTAGAATTTGTGAGCTCCGTTATTTCTAATTATAGGTAGGAAGTATGTATGTAATAGAATAAAGATTGGTTGACTATGTAATAACTATTGACTCTTCAAAAAACTAAAGATAATAAAACGATGGTTTTATTGGAAAAATCGTCATCTGTATATATTATCAATGACCTCTTTTAACACCATAACATCTTTTTATATACAATCAACGACGGTTTTACTAAAAAATCGTTGTCTTAGAGTTAATAGACGACAATATTTCAAGAAATCGTCGTCTTCACATTTAATAGATGATGGCTTTTTAACAAAACCGACGTCTTTGGATATAATAAAACATAGTTCTTTACTTAATAATAGACGACCCTTTTTATAAAAAAACGGTCGTCTTTACATATAATAGACGACCCTTTTTATATGAAAAGGGTCGTCTTTAATTCATAATAGACGACCATTTTCATATAAAAAGGGTCGTCTTTACTTAATAATAGACGACCCTTTTTATAAAAAAAACCGTCGTCTTTACATATAATAGACGACCCTTTTTATAAAAAAAACCGTCGTCTTTACAAATAATAGACGACGGTTTTTTATAAAAAGGGTCGTCTATTATATGTAAAGACGACCCCTTTTATAAAAAAAACCGTCGTCTTTACATATAATAGACGACCCTTTTTATAAAAAACCGTCGTCTTTACTTAATAATAGACGACCCTTTTTATAAAAAAAAACCGTCGTCTTTACAAATAATAGACGACGGGGATTTACCGTCGTGGTTTTATGCATGAAAAGACGTCGCTCGATTTTACGACGGTTGAAAAACCGAATACACGACGGTGGATTACCGTCGTCTATTTCGATTTTTGTAGTAGTGAATGGTATTTCGCCTACTTAATTGAAACTTAAGGACATTGCCCGGGATTGAATCAAAATGAATTCTTGGGTTGTTATATGCTTCTGGGTAGCCTCCATTAGTCTATTTTATATTATGATAACCTAACTGGCCTAACTGGCACAAGATTCACAGACTTTTCAAAAATGTGAAGATAGTCTCAAATCAGATGGTATTCGATAATAACGGTATCTTTTCAAGGTATCCACTAATGCTGAATTGTTTTCGCACTATTAAAGAGAAATTATAAAGATATTGTCCAACTATTAGTGGCGAAGCCAGGATTTCATGTGTGTGGGGGCCTCTTACAAATTATAAAGAATCAAAAATTCGAACTCACAATACATATGAAAAATAGTATATATATATATATCACATATGTCAAGAATTATATTGCTTATTGATTGCAATTATAATTGTTCTCAATAAAAGGATAGCCAAATACATTTTGAGCAAGAAAAATTGCAAGAGATAGACAAAGAGAAGCGATTTAGCAAATATCTTTAAAGCTTTTCCCCCCATTAACCCCAATAGAAAGAAAAAAAATCAAAATTTCACAAACTAAAAAAAACCTTAGGTCCTGTTTGGGGGTGGTAGAAATCCACCTAACCCGGGCACAAGAATTAGCCGTGCACGAGAAGAATAGCGGCCGGATTTGGAGTTGGTGAAGTCACGACTGGGCGTTGAGTCCCAGGGCACGGTCGAAGGAGCTGGGCTGCGAGAATGCGGTTGGGCGCGACCGGGTTCTCGATCACGAAGCTGGGCTTGCGAGATAGTTGGGCATGGCTAGAAAATGGCGGCCGGGTATATTAAAAGGAATCGCGGCCAAGACTTAGAGAGCTGAAGGTGCAGCTGGGCAGATCTGGAAGGCCTTGAAAGTGGCGGGGCAGGTTTGAGAAAATGCGGCCGGGCTCGGAATGGATTTATGCGGCCGGACTTTTGTTGCCCAGGGAAATGCACCCAGCTTTTCTCGAATGGATGCGGCTGGAGCTTGTTGTTTGATCTCCAAAGATTGGGCCAAAAGGGTTTTTTAAGTTGGAGGCTTGATTGACCTATTATATATACATACATATTATATTATGTTAATATAATATAATGCTATGGCTGGAATCAAACATATATATGTATTAATATATGTGTATTTGGGCAAAAGAATGCGGCTGATGGCTAGGCTGTCATTGCCCTATTTTATATATATGCATATATGGGCATATGGAGTTGAATGGCAGCTGAATAAAGCTGGTGCTTTAAGAAATTTTGCAAACTGGGGCTGTAGGATAGAAACAAGCTGGTATATATAATTATGTTTATATATATATAAATGCAATTGGTTGGTGCTCTAGGAACTTGTTCGAAATGGGCAAACTGTTTGGAATGCCTGCGGTTGCATTATCTCATATTGCATTTATTTTATAATATTATAGTATTATATATATATATATATATGTATAAATACAATTGTTTTGAAACTTGCATGTCGGCCTGAGCTTTCCTAGTCCTATTATATAATATGTATAACATATATATGTATATATTATATGGATGGCAATATAGGAGAAATCGGATGCCCAAGTTCTAAGCCACCAATTTCAAGCCCAAGATTCTCGGAGGATTATATGCACGTGACAGAGGCTTTGCGAGGAAAGAAATCAAAGAGTTTGATAATAACTCCGAATGTTCCAAAGCAAGGAAGAATCAGGCATGTCAGAATATTTCAATCAAGTGCAATCCCACGGATTTAGGAGGGCTTCGAAAGGAAAGATTTTTAAGAAGAGTTGACATTTGGCCATTCAATGGCCAGCCCATGGGCTGACGAATGCCCTATATAAACCTTGTTCGACGAAGACCGAAGACACACAACATCAGACAAACAAACCTATCTTTCGTCTCGCACTTTCTTTTCCTAGACTTAGGATTTTATTTTCAAGCACCTAGTGTAGCGAGTTCTTCCTTTTTCTAGTGTAAGTTTCAATTCTTGTTCAAGTTATATTTTCGTGTCATTTAGATTCAAGTTTATTTCCATTGCTTTGTTTTTCATTGTTATCGCACTTCAATTAAGTTCAATTCCAAGTCCATTTTATTTTATCGTTCTTATTGTTCTTATCGCTTTTATTTAATTCTTACTTTATTTATCGCTTTGATTTATTTTATTGCACTTCAATTCTTGTCTTTACGTTTATACGCATATTTAGTTTAATTGCATTATTTTTACTTAAAACCATAAAAATCACAAAAAACATCCGTACGAAACCTAACCATCCTCGAGCCCGAGGAAGTGAAAGAATCTAGGCCAAGAGGAGGTTCCTTGCTTGGCCGATCAATCATTTGGTCAGAAGTTAGAAGCGCAATACATCCATCTATTCACATTCCATTCAAGCCCAAATTCGGGGCTTGGTGGTGGCACACCCCGCATCCAAAAGAAGAAGGACAAAAAACTCCTTCAATCGGCCTACCTGGCCGAAAAGAGGGAAACAGGTCCCTTCGACCCACTTTATTAAACGGGTTATAATGAGTATCTTCCGCTTCAAAATTGCCAGAGTGAACTATGTAGAGCTGGTGTAGGTCCTATAAGCAAGGCTAAGTATTGGCTAAGTATGAAAAATGGTTTTTCGGAATAATCATTTTCTCAAGAAAAATCTATAGCTCTATGATAAAAGTCATTACAAGTTTGTCACTTACCTTTATAAACTCTATAATAGTCATTAAAAATCTATAACTCTATGAAAATCACTCACTTAAAAAAAGTCATTATAAGTATGGATTGAATACACCCCAAAATCAAATCTTGGAATAGAGGATGGTAGAGAAGGTGCAATAATATGAGATAGGAAATTTGAAGAATTGCCCATAGTTACAAGCTGAAGGCTCTGACCAAGATAAAAAACAAAAAACAAAATGGAGGATGGAAGCGAGAAATTTGACGTTTGATATTTGTGCTTTGAATTTTTTTAACTTTTTAAAATTTTAAGTTTGAGATGATTGTTTTGGTTTTTAATCTTTTTTTCCAAATTCTTTGAAGTCTTTTCACAAATGGGTAAATTTATCTTTAAAATTTTGAAAATATAGTGAGTAGAAAAATAGTACAAATGGGTAAAAATAGCAGCACTGTTAGAAAATATCATTTACTGCTCATCCAGAAACAGAAACAGAAACAGAAACAGAAACAGTGATAAGTGTGTGATCAAGAATCTGATATATAAACAAACACTCTCAAATGAGTCATCGTCTCCACGGCATCCTCCTCGGCACCACCACACGCACCCATCGATCCATTCCACCCCACTTAATTTCCAGGTTCCTCGCACTCCAAATCTCTTGGCCTCTACGTGTTTGTTTATATGCTTATTTATACAGTTTTGGGTTCTGCGTTTTGTTTGCAGGGCTTGGTTTTGTAGCGGTAGATTCAGAAACCAGACCCACATGGAAAGCCATGCTTCTTGTGAGGAGGTTGTGGGTGACTCTGAGCTCTTGGTTAAAAAAATGGCTGCTATTTGTAATGCCGGTCCCGCCAAACTCCAGGTTGCCCACCTACATTCCCTTTGTTTTTTTCTTTTTCAATTCTTATGAAGATTATGTTTGATACCCAATTCTTTATTTTTCTTCGATCAGAAAAAGATTCATTATTTTTCTTATTTAAAGTTTTTTGGGTTTTTTAGTTTGGAAATTTATGCTCAAATTTTGTGTGTTGTGTTTTAAATAGCAACAAAGTAAGATAATTGAGAGCAGTTTTCTTCCATTGAATTTTTTTTTGAATGTGCAGATTCCATTGTTGTTTCTAGAGGGAATTTTGTTTATGTAATTTTCATGTCAGGTAATAGCAGATTTTGATGGCACACTAACAAAGTACCGGGTCAATGGTTGTCGGGGACAAAGTAAGTGTTTTGTGGTCTTTGAACTTTATTCTTTGTTATCACTATCTGTTTGAAAGATTTATTTATTTTATTTTTGATATTCATTGATAACAAGAGTAGGCAGTCATGGTCTTTTGCAACAGGAGAACCCGGAATATGATAAGAAAAGGCAGGAATTATATGAACATTATCATCCGTTAGAATTCTCCCGGACAATTCCAATTGAAGAGAAAACTAGGCTTATGGAAGAATGGTATTTCGCCTACTTAATTGAATCTTAAGGACACTGCCCGGGATTGAATCAAAATGAATTCTTGTGTTGTTATATGCTTCTGGGTAGCCTCTATTAGTCTATTTTTTTATTATGATCATCTAACTGGCATGAATTGGTTCACCTGAAAGTTCATGTTCATATGGAGCTATAACAATGTTACCTCAGTCCAAGGAGCTATAATATGTTACCTTAGTCCAATAATTGGATTTCAGATCACATTAATACTGATTGCATGGATACAGGTGGACAAAAACTCATGGTCTCTTAATTGAGGGAGGCCTTACCTATGATGGAATAAGGCAATCTGTCACTAACTCCACAATTGCATTTAGGGAGGGTGTTGTTGAACTATTTGAGTTTTTGGAGGTAAGTTTAATTTTGCTGCAATAATTATGTGAGTAACTGGCTACATATATGTTTAATGTTTAATTTCATCTATGTCCTGGGATAGAAAGAATCCATTGAAGATTTTGATCTGTTTAATGTTTGAGTTCATTCATAATGAATTAGTTTATGTTGGCTTCGTCATTTGTTCTCTGATGCAATGTCCTAAAACTAACTCAGTCTAATTATTTTCCTTTCATTTTTTTAGTGGAAAACAGAGAAAAACTTATTCTCATTAAGCTATACCATTGCTGTTTCCCTCTACCCACTTTTGCAGGAAAGAGACATTCCCATTCTTATATTTTCTGCTGGACTAGCTGATATCATAGAGGAGGTTAGTTAAGTTTTGTGGCCATATTTCTTGCCATTTTAAATTTCTAGGTCTATTTCGCAACTTTCTTGTGCATTAATGCCTTTTCTTCTCATTGTTCCAGGTCCTTAGGCAGAAGATTCACAGACTTTTCAAAAATGTGAAGATAGTCTCAAATCGGATGGTATTCAATAATAATGGTCACCTTGTATCTTTTCAAGGTATCCACTAATGCTGAATTGTTTTCACACTATAAAGAGAAATTATAAAGATAATGTCCTACTATGGTATGTCAGAAACAAGTTGTTCTAAAGAAAATATGTTTTGTGTTTATTTAAAACTTGTTTGTTTGTTTGTTTGTTTGTTTTTTTGTCCAGTGTCAAGGCTGACAATATGGGTAGGCATCCCCTCTCCTGAACCCACCAAACCTTAGCAGGTCCAAAACCTAGGACTTGAAACACATCCTTGCATTTAGGAGAGGGCTGGCTTATGCTACATTGCTACTAGGCTCTAAGGCCATCGGAAAATGGCACTAACGTACAATTTCCACTTTTCTTTTATCTTTCATTTGTTTAAATAACTTTATCATTTTTACCCCGACACAAAAAAAGTAATGTATGCAAATAGAAGTAATTATTTGGTGAAGTTTTGTTTTTATTCCGGTGAGTTATTTCGGTATTAAATGAAAGCTGGGTACTTCATAAGTTAATGGTGCCTGTGCAGTCTTATATGGTAATTTTGTCTTAATATTTCTTTTGGTTTGGTTCAAGCCCCTTACTACTATGAGTTCCATTCTTGACAATGCAGTAGTATATGTTCGTACTCTGATTTTTTTTTACTTGATTTTACAGGGAAGACGATTCATAGTCTGAATAAAAATGAGCATGCTCTGGATATGGCTGCTCCCCTTCATGATCGATTAGGTGATAATATAGATGCGCCTACTTACGAGAATGCCTCGGTCAAGACGAGAAGAAATGTGCTGCTTCTGGGTGATCACATTGGTGACCTGGGAATGTCTGATGGCTTGAACTATGAGAATAGAATTTCCGTGGGATTTCTGTAAGTAATAATTTATTGTACTGCATACTTAATATATATCATAGAATTGACGAGTTATGAATCTAAGAGTAACTTTTTCATAATTCAGTACTCGTGTTTACTTATCTTTCAAGGAACTTCTTCAATAGCAAGTAGAATGCAAAATGGATATCTCTTGACAATATATTCTTCATTTCGGAATATATTGTTCTAAATCTGCAAAGAATTTGGAGTAAAACTGTATTTAATTAGTTACTTGTGAAACATCATTGTCAACTCTTATGAGTTCAGGCTGCTTCCAAAGTGGTGTATAGCTAAACATTAATGTCATAAATATTCTTTAAATTTT
Source organism: Prunus kanzakura (assembly GCA_020521455.1). Taxonomy (NCBI): domain Eukaryota; kingdom Viridiplantae; phylum Streptophyta; class Magnoliopsida; order Rosales; family Rosaceae; genus Prunus; species Prunus kanzakura. The sequence continues at coordinate 669,667 of BPUM01000081.1, forward strand.
GATTTCTGTAATCCCAATATTAAGAACTGTTTTACTGGAGTCCTTTGATGTTCTATATCCTGCTTCTGCACTGCATCATGTTTTAAATTCCCTGGCATGGATCCTTCATTTCCAAACGTTTTGTTGTTCTAAAATTTAATATGCTTGCTATTGAGAAGCAGTTCCATTTTCTATGTTTTTCTTATATGCTTTAGCAACTCTACCATAGTCAGTTTAGATGGTTTAAAAAGGGGGAAAGGGCAAATTCTTTACTTATTCATGGTCACATTTTTGTTAAATATAAACAGGGCAAATGTTATGCTTGTTCACCTTTTGTCACATTATAAACAGGGCATGTGAGATGCACACTCACACAATAATCCTATATTCTGCATTTGTTTTTCTTTGTTCGTTTTCGTTTGTTTCTTATCTTTACGTAATGGTATTTTAGCAGAACAGGAAACATAATAAACAGGGCTAGTTGTAAGGATGAATATGCTATCAACATTAAATATGAGTGTCCTGCTTGAAGAGAAATTCAAACTGGTATGGTGGATCAAAACCTGGTTAACCCGGGGGATTATCCATTTTTCGGTTTTCAAGAGATGGGTTTTTCAACAATCCTTTACAGCATATAATTTCAGTCTTTTGACATTTTAGCCCATTCCAACTGGCTCACTTTTACAGTGGTCTAGTACACGAAAGCCATATTTTTCTAGTTTTAATTGTGTTAATTAATTCTTTCAAGTCCAAAAAGTTTCAATTTAGCTGGTCTTGGGTCGGCTTACTTTTATTTTATTTTTTTGTTAACAAAATATTAGCCCACCCGTTGTAAAATTTCGGATTCTGCCCTTGTTGTTACATAATTCTCATTTTCTAGTTCTCACGGTTAGCTTGGGAATTTACTTTGTTTTTTTATTTGTCTTGTTCGATTATTCTGTTTTGTTTAGTCTGCTAGATGGTAGTTAGCTTTGTCTCTTTTATTTGACTTCATGATGGGCCATTATTATCTTATTTATGTTCTGCATTGCCTGCAAAATGCAGTTTTTAGTTCTGTGGAAAAGTAAGCTGGATGATAGCCACTTTGGCCAAACTAAGTGCCACCTCTATTTTACTTTTAGAACTTGTAATATTGTTACATTGCAACCAACAATTAGAGCCAGCTGAATTTGTTCATTAAGTGCCCAAGAAGTTAAAGTTAATTGTTTTATTTTAAATCTGATAAACTAGCCAGACAAAGAGTTATGATTGATCCATAAATTGATTTAGTTGCTGAACCAAGTTAACTGCTGTTTCAGGAACGACAATGTTGAGAATTCTCTTGATAGCTACTGCAAAGCCTTTGACGTTGTTTACCTGGTGAGTTGAATGCCTTGAAAGGTTGTGTGGTTGCTTTGACTATTTTTGGTTTCCAAAGGATTAATGAGGTTACTATGCTTGTATTTTTATCTATCTGGCGTTGTTAGATGATCTTTGTCCTTTGATAGTTGACCTGTTCAGCATTCAAACCCTGAACGATTCATTGTCTTTGGCCAAAGCTGACAGGATTTCCTACTTACTAAATATTGTGATACTAAATATTGTGATAATGAATTATCTAAAGAAAGGAAATTTGAAGATGTGTAATAAAATGTGAGTATTACTAGGATAGAACTAGATGACGACGATACTTAACTTGTTGCATGGCTTCTTGCAGAATGATGCACCCATGTGGGGAGTTGTAAAGCTTGTTTCACAACTCTGTCCAAGTGATGGTCATTGAGTTGTAAATCTCTTACTATTAAATACTTGGAAGATCATTCACCAAAAATAAATCCTTCAAAGCTCCGCTCTGCTTTCTATTTGGTGAAGTGTTCCTTTCATCGGCAAAAGGTTTTCCAACATGACGCGGCTTTTCCTCTTTTCCTAGCAATAGAAGAAATATGTTTAATTGTTGGTCAATTTTAGACAACAAGAAGCATATTTCTATAATCTTCAATCTCTTGATGTTCTAATCTCTGCATTGGGAGCTAACATCCGTTTATCTGCACTACTTTTGAGCTGAAACATTTGTCCACAAAATGCATGCCTCTGGAGCTGAAAGAAAATGGATATACCAAAGAATTTGGATGTTAAATTTTCATCACTCATGTTGAATTGATTGTTTGTGGTGTTACAGTTTGAAATATGAAGGACTAAGAATAGCAAGGGAAACAGTACTTATGCTTCGGCGTAGTGCTACCTTTTTTCTTACTAGGTACTTGAAAGGCTTCTAGTGCATAAGCTTTTTGGCTGAAGTGTTGCTCTGGAAGCATACAACTTATTTTGGCCCCCTTGATTTGAGTTCTTTTGTCTTTTAGTGAAATAATTTCAGAATGATATATTTATTTATTTGTAATAGCTGTTGGTGAAATTGACATTTGAAAGAGAATATGCTCACTGGTGACTTCTGAAATGGGATCATTATACTTATAAAATTTACAAAGTCAACTGGGTATCTTATTATTTTTTCACCATAGATTCCTTCACTATATTTTTTCAGTTTCAATAAGTGCTAAATATTTGGTTGTTGCTCAGAACTAAGCAATCACGAGCTAACTCCTCCCAAATATTAATATAATTGAATTAATGTTTGTATTTTTGGAAGAAAAAAAAAATGTTTGTAGTTAATTTAGGCTTAAAGTCACTTTTTGTCACTGTAGTTTGGCACTTCAACCACTTTTGATCCTGTAGTGTCATATTTATATGTTAAAATTTCCGTCAATTTCTTTAACGGAGCAACCACATGCCCTTTAGGATTAGGGCTCTTAAAAATTTAATGAAATTCATCTAGGTTTTCAATTGAGTGCAATGAGAGGGTGCGAAAAGACTAGTAGAACTTCAATTGGTTGTTTCCGTAAAGAAGCAATGATGATGGTGAAGAAGAGAGGTGAAGTCAATGGAGGCTTCAATAATTCAGGTGAACTCAAAATCTTTAAAGGTTAAGTTTTTTGTGCGAAATTGTTTATAACTTCTATTCGACTTTTCAATACATATAAGTGGGTTCCAACTCTTTTGTTTATTCCATTCTTTTGTGGCCTTGTTTTTTGGTTTTTTTGTTCTAATGGCCTTGATTTGGTCTGTAACTTCGGGTTTGGAAAGTTATTGCTTTGTTGCTTTGGCTGTTACTGCTTGAGATTGTGGTTGAAAATTTTATAACATATTGTGTGTGTATTGAGAGTGGTCCCATACACATTTGAACCAGTAGTAAAGCCATTTGGAAACACAGTGGTCCTCTATTTGCATAAAGTAAAGTAGTATGCATGCCATTGGTTATTTAATAGCTTTGAATGCTTTGATTCACATATAGTAAAGCAATATTTTCAATCTCATAGCGTTGATTTTTCAGATGCTGGCCCTCCACAAATTCCTTATGTCGAAGCATTTGATGAGGTTCCAGATGAATGTTTTGATGATATTTTTAATCAAGCTTCACAAATTTCCGGCAAGAAGTGGGTAATGACAACGTGGGAACAATAGAGGTGCCTGTGTATGGACATAATATTGGCAATGAAGATAGGATAGAGGTACCTGTCAATGTTGATGATGAAGAGGATAATGAAGAAGACTTTGATGCTGATGGTAGGAGGAGAGTAAGAGATCTTCAAGACAGTGGTGATGAATCAGACAAAGATAAAGAAATATATGAAAGTGATAATGATGCTGCCACTTCAAGACCAACTCCTCTTATACCCACTCCATGGCCTATTCCTAATATGCAAATTGGAAATTCAAGTTCTGTGAATCAAAGACAAATTGGGGTGCAAGAGATCAATGAATTCAAGACCAACTCTTAATTTGCAAATGGGAGGTGCAAGTTCTGTGAACCCAAGGCATATGGGAGTTAGCATAAGGCCTCCACTATCGAGGCAAATGGGAGGTTCAAGTGCCCGATGAAACCCACCAGAAAAAGCAACAAACAAGAAAAATTCCAAGTCAACTGAAATTGCTTATTTTGGTTGTCGGTCAATATTTTGTGAACTTTCTGTTAAAATCTGAAAATTATGGAGAGGATGGAGAGAATCACAGAATGTATTTTCTGGTTTCTTAAACTTGATTGCTTTGTATCACTTACAGCAGGAATTTATACAAGAAGTAGGCTTGCTAACCAAGCTCAATTTAATTACAAGTAAGTAGATTGCAGCTGGTCTTGAGCTCCTAATCATTGGGCCCCTAATCTTGGAGATTGCAGCAGCCTCTCAAAGTCAAGCCAGCGACATTAATGCAGCCAACTTCTTTCATGCAGCCAATCTACATCTGGTCTAGCTAACACTACCCCTCAAGTTGGTGCATAGATATCGCCAATGGCCAACTTGACCAATGAGTTGTGGAATACTTTGCTAGAAACTGCCTTTGTTAATATATCAACCAACTAGTCTTCTGACTTGACAAATGGGAGCCGAATTTCTTTGGCTTCAAGTTCCTGCTTAATGAAATGTTGATCCACTTTAACATGTTTAGTGCGATTGTGTTGAATTGGATTGTGTGCAATGGATATTGCGGCCTTGTTGTAACAATGTAAGTGCATTTTTGATGTAGGTGCATATCAAATTTCTGTAAGCAATTTCTTTAATTACAAGTAGGTAGATTGCTAATCAAATCTAACCAAGAAGCAGGCTTGCTAACCAAGCTCAATATTAATAACAGTTAGGTAGATTGCAGTTGGTCTTGAGCTCTTAATCCTTGAGCCCCTAATCCTGGAGACTGCAGTAGCCTCCCAAAGTCAAGCCAACCACATTAATGTAGCCAACCTCATTAATGTAACCAACCTACAACTAGTCTAGCTAACACTTTCTTCTTTTGCTATACTATAACATGCCTTTAATTCTTCTTTTGTTATCGGGCATGCTTTTTTTGCTGCAAGTGTAAGACTTCTGTTTTGGTATAATGCAATCAAATTTGACTGGAAAAAAAAAAAAGCACTCAAATGTTCATTGTGAAATAGCAATCAGATTTAACAATCATAATAGAAAGATACTAAATTCTTGGTTTTTATTTTTTTATTTATTAATTTTATAGAAAAATACTTCATTAGAAAAGCCCCAGAAAGGCCAAAGGAGGAAACAAGATAGGAATAAACGATCCTGCATAAATACAAAACAGAACCACCAGGCGATAGCAACTAAAGCCAAAGCCAAAGAAAACCATAAGTAAAAGTACATAACACCAACAAAGCCCTCCAACCATACACTACTACAAAATAGTTAAACCACGACACAAAGTAGACGACGGTGCATCTTAAAACCGTCGTTATGTTTTAAAAGACGACGATGTTTTTAAAACCGTCATGATATATCATCTTATACACTACTAGAATTAGATTGATTTTCAAAAGACGACGCTTGTCACTAACAAGCGTCGTCTTTTAAAACACGCTGAACAAAAAAAAGGCCACTTGATTTTTTAAAAAATCAAGTGGCTTTTTTTGTAAAGACGACAGTTTTTTGAAAGAACTGTCGTCTATTATATATAAAGATGACGGTTTTTGTAAAAGAACTGTCATCTATTATATGTAAAGATGACGTTTTTTGAAAGAACTATCGTCTATTATATGTAAAGACGACGCTTTTAAAAAAAAAAACTGTCGTCTATTATATGTAAAGACTACGGTTTTTTTTAAAAAAGCGTCGTCTTTTAAAACACGCTAAAAAAAGGCCGCTTAAGTGAATTCGTGCTCGACAAATTTTCAAATTTTCCCCCGTCTTTGAAAACCTTATCTCTCATTAACAAGCTTCATCTTTTAAAACACGCTAAAAAAAGGCCGCTTAAGTGAATTCGCGCTCGACAAATTTTCAAATTTTCCCCCTTCTCTGAAAACCTTATCTCTTCCTCTTTGAAACCCTCCTGAGCTCTCTAAAACACCCTCATGAAAGGTTTGATTTGAAAGTCACCTAATCTCTCAATACCCTTCTATATCTTGCTAGTGAATTCTAGATTAGTCTCTTTGTGTTTCTGGTATGTTCTTTGTCTCCCTGATTTCAGGTTTTCTGTCTCTCTTGATTTGTCTGGTTTGTTTACATATTTTTTCTATTTCTGATTTCTTTTTAGATTTTCTGATTTGGTTCTCAGGAGATGAGGAGGAAGTTTGTAGATTTATAACTTTTTCTTTTGCAGGTTTTCTATGTGAGTCGTATGTCTTTTTGTTGTCGAAAATTTGTTACCTTCTCTTTTCACCATCATTTTATTATATGTTTTTCCTTTTGCAGGTTCTCGATGGTCTTTTTTATGCTCATTTTACAAGTTTTCTATGGAAATATGGTCCAATGGTAAAATTTCTCTTCCACCTAATTTTATATGTTTATAATCTTAGCTTTTTTTCTCTCTCTGTCATTTTGATTTATTTACAAGGATGATGGAGGAGACTTCAGTTGTGCATCATTTGTATGTTTGGATGAGGAAGGCTTGGATTAGGAGTACGTAGGTCTTGTTAGGAAAAGATTGTACTACTTAATTACCATATGTATCAATTGAATATTTATATTTAATTGGTAGGAATTATGTTTGTTGTAGAATAAAGATTGGTTAACTATGTAATAACTATTGAATCTTCAAGTTTTATGAAAAAAAACTATTTTTGAGTGTATATATTCATTAATAAAGCATTATGGTTGGTTTTCCAGTTAAAATCGTTGTATAGCATCATATGAAATCAAAAAGAACTAAAATGTAGCAGTTTGGAACTTATTAGACGACGGTTTTCATAATAAATCATGGTCTTTACAGATAATTAACGACGGTTTTTATAAACCAACTGTTGGCTTTATAGATAATTAACGGCGGTTTTTATAAAACAACTGTCGTCTTAACTACAATCCATGATGGTTTTCATAAAAAACCGTCATCTTAACCTATTATCCACGACGGTTTTAATAAAACCGTCGTCTTTCCTTCTATAATTAACGATCTTTACCTCTAAACAATGACGATTTTCTTTAAAAAACCGTCGTCTTTACAAATAAACAACGACGGTTAAAAGCCGTCGTAGTTTGACACCCAAAAAGATGACAGTCGATTTAACGACGGTTTTCAAAGCATTACAACGAAGGTGGATCCCCGTCGTCTATTTCGTTTTTTGTAGTAGTGACAGCCAAGGTCTAAAATATCGGTGATATCGGAAATATCGGTAGGCCAAAAACACGGAAATTTCTATGGAAATATCGGGATATTATCGATATCGATAAAAATTAAATAAAAACCACGGAAATTGTAAGAAAAACTTGGAAATTTTTATTGAAACTTTGCAGGATGTTTATTTAGTCAATTATCTATTAGTTTATCATAAAAAATTGGAAGAAAATGCATTGCATGATGGATTTAACTAATTTAAGTTGATTATATAGTGAGCTGGCAAACACTGTGAGTGTAGAAAATATGTAGTAATTAATGAAAAAAGATTAAACACACCATAATCAAAAGTAGAAACTTGAAAAGGAATGGTCAAAAGAATTCAAAACAATTTGTTTCTTGCAAAAAAAATTCAAAACAAAACCATGTATATATATAAATATTTTAGCATATTTTCACAAAAACATAAGTGATATGGTGGTTAAGGTGTTGAAGGAGTAAAATGGGAGGGGTTTGAATCCCCTGGTGTCTTTTTTAGTATAGAAATTTATCCTATATAATAAATATTACACGCCGAAAATATAATCACAAACATGTACGCAGTTGAGTTGGATAAGGCGCTGAGAACTTCTCACAAAGGTAGGGGTTCGAATCCCTCCATGCGCAAGAAGGAGAATTTTCAGCATTTTTCATGTTTTTGGGTCAAAATATAGCGACATTATCGATATTATCGGTGATAATATCGACATTTCATTCCTTGGTGATAGCAACAAGAACGGGTTGGTTTTACACTTTTGTACTTCATTTTTAAAGCAGCCACTATCTCCTGCAATTGCTATAGTTGCTATAGTTGCTAAGTGGTGGTGGGTGTGAGGTGGAGAATGGTGGAGGGAGTTGAGAAAGGAGGAAGAGAAATTGGTTATAGCAAAAGAAGAAAGTGTTAGCTAGACCAGTTGTAGGTTGGCTGCATTAATGAGGTTGGCTACATTAATGTGGTTGGCTTGACTTTGGGAGGCTACTGCAGTCTCCAGGATTAGGGGCTCAAGGGTTACGGGCTCAAGACCAACTGCAATCTACCTACTTGTAATTAATTTATATCCCAAATGGCTATGTATATAGAACCATGAGCACACATCTAAGAATCCACACAAGAAATGCAGTTCTTTACCAAACAAAACTTGAGCACAAATTTGTCAATGGATTCTTCCGTATCCGAGATGCTTCAATTGCCATCCTTTTTTGTCGTCTTAGCTTCTCTTTTCTTCTTATTGATGCTTTTCAAATAATGAAAGAAATCTCAAGCCGAAGGCCTGAGCAAGTTGCCTCCTGGGCCAAAGCAGCTGCCTATTATAGGGAACTTGCACCAGTTGATTGGTGCCCTACCACATCATGCTTTCACTGACTTGTGCAACAAACATGGTCTTGCCATGAAACTGCAACTGGGGGAAATTTTTGCCGTGATCATTTCATCACCGGAAGCAGCCAAAGAGGTCTTGAAGACAAGCGAGATCAGCTTCGCTCAAAGGCCGAATGTGTATGCAGCTGAAATAATGTCATATGATCATTCAAGCATCTTGTTTGCTCCTTACAATGAGTACTGGAGAGTGGTGATGAAACTCTTGGAGCTTGGTTTGAGTAGTAGTATATGAAGATAGGTAGATGAGTTGTTTTGCCAATTTATTTAAAGGGTTCTCATTAGCGAGGTGAGTGGTTTATGTAATGTGTTCTAAAAGTTCTTATTTTCTGATAAAATATGAAAACCATAAATTATTGTGGATTTGTTCTATTTACAAATATCTCTCTATTTCAAGTCAAGCATTTCTAATTTGGTGCAATCTTTCACACTATATATATATTGATTGGAATATGAAGTATGTATTATTCATGGAACGTGAGAACTTCAATGTTGGAGTATCCGAGGGATAGATGTACCACACGGGGACATTGGGCAGTGAGGCCAATAGGGGTCACGTGGTTGGTTACATGCTATGTAGGATAACCGAGATATGAAGGGATGATGTGATATGATATGGATTAGTGTATCTTTTCATGATATTTTCTAGAGTGTGTAAAACGGCATTACTTGACTAGCATATTACATAATCTACTCACTGAGCGGTGGTTGCTCATCCCTCACCCAGTTTAATTTTTCAGATGAATTTATGGGCAAGACAAGGACTAAACCAGTTGATGTTGAATTAGATGAGAGTGATAGAGCTTTATTTATTTATTGTAAAGTTGTAAGATTTTAGAACTATTTTTATAAGAGAAGTTTATTTTAAACCCCTGTTTCGGTTTCTTTTTATTTCTTTTTATTCCTTTTATTTTCTCACGCACCGGGCGCGGGATTTTCACCGACCCCCGGGTTCGGGGTGTGACAGTTGCAATGGGGATAATACAGTTTTGCTATCTCCGGCCAATAATACCACGTGGAAGTGTTATCACGGGTATCATAGCATTATTGGTCGGGGATAGCAAAATAGTGCTATCCCCGTTGCGTGGAAGTCTTTCTCGTTTAGTACAGACCTCCGCTTATCCCTCTAAAATTAATCATTTTGTTCCTTTATCTTGTCCAAAGTATCATCAACTTATGTGATCCCCAAAGAGGAAAGTACAAACCTATTTGGTTAGAATTAAGAAATCAAATTGATGGTCGGTTGCAGAAGCCAAATTGTGCGGTAAGCGAATTAATTTTTTAAGGCTAATAATTGAAAAGCCGTTTGTATTTTACTAATTCTATATCTGTATGTAGAACAATAACCACATCTAGCTAGCATCCACAACAGAGTTGAAGTTCTTTCCAATAAAAATTTGAAGACAAATTTGTCAATGGATTCATCAATATCCCAGCCGCTCCAATTGCCATCCTTTACTCTCTTCTTAGCTTCTCTTCTCTTCTTAATATTCGTTCTGAAATTGGAAGAAATCCAAAGTCCAAGGAAAGTTGCCTGCAGGGCCAAAACAGCTGCACATTATAGGGAACTTGCACCAGTTGATTGGTGCTCTACCGCATCATGCTGTGACCAACTTGTGCAAGAAACATGGTCCTATCATGAAACTACAACTGGGTAAACTTGTGCTGTCGTTATTTCATCGCCGGAAGCAGCGAAAGAGATGTTAAAGATGAATGAGATCACTTGTCATGGTGAAACTACCACATCATGCTGTGCCCTGAAGTGTATGCTGTTGAAATAATCACCTATGATCATTCAAGCATGGTGTTCTCTCCCTACAATGAATATTGGAGACAACTACGAAAGATGACTGTGATGGAGCTCTTAAGTTCAACCGTGTTTGGTCATTCAGATCGATAAGGGAAGAGGAGGTATGGGATTTGATTAAATTCATTGCCTCATCTGAGGGACGTAGCATAAATCTCAGTGACAAGATTTACACCATGACAAGTGATTTCCAGGGCAGCATTTGGTAACAAGTGCAAATATCAGCGTGATTTCCAGGGCAGCATTTGTTGCTGAAAATTCAGAAACAAATTGACAAGATTCTTGAAGATATTGTCACTGAACATAAGATGAAGAGAAAAGCTAGTAACAACACCAATGGTGATGAGCAATATCTGGTGGACACGCTGCTTAATTATGAGGAAGATAATAAGCCTGAGTTTCATCTCACAACCAATCAAATCAAAGCAGTCGCCATGGCAAGACCTGTATACAGTCAAACAATAAAACCTTTTTATCGTACAACAGTATAATCCATTGTAACTTCACCATGTTTTCTGGACATTTACTCTGCAGGCAGTGAATCTTCAGCAACAACAATCGAATGGGCAATGTCAGAGCTACTAAGAAACCCGAGAGTAATGGAGAAGGCACAATCCGAGGTGTGACAAGCATTCAAGGGAAAGAACAAAATTGAAGAGGAAGACGTTCAAAAGCTAGATTACTTGAAACTAGTTATCAAAGAAACATTTCAACTACACCCTCCGGGTCCTTTCATCCCAAGAGAAGAAAAAGGAAAGATGCAAAATAAATGGATATATAATACCAGCTAAGGCCAAAATCCTTGTCAATGCATAGGCAATAGGGAGAGATCCAAAAATTTGGGCTGATCCGGAATGCTTTCAACCAGAACGTTTTGAAGGTTAGGATTCAAAGGGAACAGTTCCGAGTTGCTCCCATTTGGTGCAGGTACAGGATTTGTCAAGGCATCTCATTCGCTATGAATTCAAACATTGGACTTGCTCAACTCTTGTACCGCTTCAACCGGAAACTTCCAAATGATACTAAATCAGAAGCCCTTGATATGGCTGAGAATTTTGGAATCACAGAGAGAAGAAGGAACAATCTGCATGTGATCGCTACACATATTCCTTTCCATAAATGAGACAATTAAGGATGTCAATGGAAGAATGCTGTCAAGCTATATACTTACCTTCAGAAATTTGTGTGTGTGGATACAAGCGATATTGAGGGAGAGGGGAATCAAGCCATGTACTTACCTCGGATGCAGGGGTGTCTCTTAACCACTTGAGCTACAAGCCCCTTGCTTTGTATGCACCTTCATTAGTATATGCAATATTAGAAACTTAGCATTAATGTTTCTTGTACATGAGAAGTTATTGCTCATAATAATAAACAAAGTAATGTGTTATCAGTTCTCTATTTACATTGAGCTCTCATTCTTGAATCATTAAACAAAAACCTCAGGTTATTAGCAATTGCTGGAAACTATGTAAAGTCATTATGCAACTGCCAATGCCATTGCCATTGCTGGTGCAGCAGCAGCTGTTTCTTTTACAGAATATTCATCCATTGACTGCAAGAGCTTGGTACAATGGAATTCAATTTGTAGCCAATGATGAAGAGGTGTTGATGCCATCAAACCCTTCTTAAGATCCGCCATCAATTCCCTTATAGGGATAGCAGCCAAAAAGCTCTTAATATAATCTTTGCAAGCTTCTCCGCCTTTGCATACAACCACCTCTTTCACATCACTGTTTTCAAAATCTTTCTGGCTCAATACAAGAGCCCCTTCAGCTTTAGTTTCCTTACAGTTGTTCGGTCACACCTGATTTCCAGATTTCTCATCTGATGCTTTAGCCTCACTTGGTAATCTTTGGATTGTTGTGTCTTTGTCAAATTTCAGGATATGGGCCTGGTTGCAACCTTCATACAACCTCTCCCCTACTGTGTCAATTATGTAAGAAGCATCCTGCTCTACCTTTAGTACGAAGAAATGGTCGTTCCAACTCACAATGTAGACCAGAGGTTCACTATTGCATGCACATTCTGATGCAGAACGACTGATCTCATCCCATATGCTATCGAACGACATGGCACCCTGAAGGAAGTCAAAATCCTTGTTTTCTAGTTCTTCAGGATGGAAGAATCCTATGAAAGACTTCTCTGGAACTACAGACAGAGGACGAATTTTAGCTTGAAGGATGGTCTCAAGATCAAAGTGCTTATCAGGGAAATGCTCTATGTAGGCCTCGTTGTCACAGAGAGTTCTCCACTCTGATGATCCATCTCTAATGAGACTATTGTGGGAACCTAATTAATTCGTAAACCTAGGTCAAATAATTCCTTCCATTTGGGGATTATTTGACCTAATTAGGAATTATTCAATTTAATTGGGTAACCCCCAATTAAATAGAATGTTACCTAATTAGGTTGAGGATTGATTTGATTCCTACGAATATTCTCAATTAATGGAGGAGATACCTAATTAAATTAGGTATTGATTTGATTGCTATCCTGATTAGGGATTTGATTTAAATCAAATAAATCAAATCCCTAATTAGTCAAATCTCACCAAATTGGGGAGGAATAATTCCCTTCCATCTACGGAATTATTCCTCTGAAATCTTAGCTCCCGAGACCTCTATAAAAGGATGGCCACATACAAGGGTTGAGGTACGTCTAAATTCCTACTGAAACTCTGCAGAAATTATCATTCACAAACCCTAACCACCATATTCTTTCTCTCCCTCACACAAGGCTCCAGCCTCCACACACGGCTTCGGCCACTCGGTTTTCCTTAAAATACTCAACCTAACTTAGGCATCGGAGGGCCTTTGGGCAACACCCCTCGGGTGTGGTCCTTTTACTCCAATCTGTTTTGCAGGGAGAGAGAGGTGTGAAGAAGACGAATGAATCTTTAGGCGAATATTCTCGTGGGAGGAAATTTGCTCCCACAAATTGGTGCTTTCGTTGAGACCACGAGTTATACTCAACGCGTGCTCAAGGAATCTGTTCCTCCTATTTTCCAATCCACCAAAGCCTTCCAAACAACCATGGTTGGAAGCAAGATGACGAGAGGCAAAACCGCGGCAATGGCTCAATCTGCGATGGCCCAAAGCCACTCCACCCATGGACACGCGATCGACATGGTGGCACCATCACCTCTCACCACCGTGCCACCTACCGGACTCGCAGCCATGACCACCGCGCCGGCCACCGCAGTCGCCCTAGGCCCCTTGGCCGGATCTAGCCATCCTCATGGCACCACCGCCGAGCATGGTGGAACCTCCCATCAAAGTGGACTCGTCACCACCGCCGACTTAGGCCCGATCTTGGAGCAACTTCATCCATTCCCTCCATTGCATCCGCGCTCGACGCACGCTCCCGCGTACACCTCCAATGAAACCCTAGCCCGTATGCAGTTGGGCTCCACACAATTCTCTCCTCCCGATCCACGAAGTCAAGCAGACCTCAATTTGAGAGTTGACCAGCTAGCTCTGAGAATGGAGGACCAAAGCAATTTGATGAGGCAGCTCCTCAACCAAATCAATCTGGTTCAAAACCTTGGCCTTGGACAACTGGGCGAAGAGAGAAGGATGGACGAACGCGCCGATAGGCAGCTCGATGGGTACCAAGCAGGTCGAGCAGGAATGAGCAGACAAGGAGAGGGACAACAACGTGATCAGCTCGCCAACATGTCACAAGCATCAGCAAGCCACACTCGGAGCAACGTGCGAGGAAGGCTGGGCCCACGACTCGACATCCGCGACCCCCTAGGCCCGCAGAGGAATGGTCCTCAAAGGCTAGGCTCCCAGAGAGGTCAGCCTAACGACCATCGCAATGAGGATCGTGAAGAAAGGCGCTCTGCTGTTCACTCGTCGAGGAACATTCTTCAAAGGCTAGGCTCCCAAGGAGGTCAACCTGACAACCTTCACGGTGAGAATCGCGAGGAAAGGCACTCCGCTGCTCAATCTCGAAGGACCAATTCTCATCGACAAGCTGCGGAGAATCACTCGCAAGCGCAGTTCACCAACACGCCACCTAGGCAACGCAGCCGAGAAGCTCTAACCTTGCGAATTAACGAGGAGGTCAGTCAGCGTCGCCCGAATCGCGAGGGTCGCCAACGTGTCCAACCAGCAATGCGCGCAGAAGACGTCAAGAAGCTTGTGAATGACAAACTTCGAGACTTGAAAGCCGGCGGGAACTTCGAAGATGCCCTACGCAAGGAGATGGACCAAGCGAACTCCACGCCTTTCACTGTTGAAATTGAGCAGGCGGCTCCCCCGAAGCGGTTCTCGATGCCGTCGTTTACACCCTTCAAGGGAGACTCCGATCCCGTGAGCCACCTAAAACACCTCAAAAGTGTCATGATCCTCCACAAGGCCGACGACGTGTTGATGTGCAAGGTGTTTGTGATGACCCTACGGGGAGCAGCTCAGGACTGGTTCCACACCCTACCATCTGGGTCGATCAGCAGCTTCAAGGAGTTGGCATACGTCTTCGCCAAAGAATACACGTCTTACCGGACAATCAAGAAGAACCCCGACCACTTGTTCAACCTACGCAAGAAGTCCGATGAATCCCTTCGAGACAACATCAAGAGATTCAAAGCAGAAAAGGCCAACATCGTAGGATGTGATGACCGGATCGCGTCCTCTGCTTTCAAGAAAGGCCTTCCAGCTGAACACGACTTATACCGCGAGCTGACTATCGCTCCCAGCCAGACTCTGGCAGAAGTCTTCGCAACCGCGGAACGCTATGCGCTCTGGGATGACGATCAAATTGCCGCAAAAAAGTCCACTAAGCAGGAAGATCAACCAACCAAGAGGGCAGGCCAAAAGAACGATGGGTTCAGCAACAGAAACAAGGACAAGCGCAGGTCGCACCCAAAAGAGGACGCTACGGTAGAAGAGAATTACACCAAATTCTCCATCCCCATACACCAAATCTTAGCCTAAGTGAAGGACAAACCTTGGGTAAGGAAGCCGTCGCCCTTGAAAGGAGATCCAGACAAGAGGGATACCAAAAAATATTATGCCTTCCACGGGACGCACGGACACACAACCAACAATTGCTTTGCTTGGAAAACGCACCTTGAAGAACTCGTGAGAGAAGGTCACTGCACGGAGTTTATTGCGAAGCAAGCCATCCAACGGATTGATGATCGCAACACCGCCAAGGAGCCACCTCAGAAGGTCATAAGGATTAACACAATCCTAGCCGACTCCGAGGAGTCTGGGCTGACCAGCAAAGAAAAGAAGAGGAAGATCAAACAGGCCATTATGATCTCCCAAGTCTCGACCGACCTTCCATCGGCGGAAGACGACCTTGTGATCGGCTTCTAGAAGAAAGATCTGATCGGCCTCGATATGCCACACAACGACGCCCTTGTCGTCAGCATTCAAATCGCTCAGGCCATGGTCAACCGAATCCATGTGGACGAAGGCAGCGCAGCCAATATCCTGCAATTGACTGTCATCCAGCAGATGGGCTTGGATGCAAAGATCAACAAATCAGCCAGGTCGCTAACCGGCTTCAATGGCACAACGACGGTTACCGTGGGCACAATAGATCTCGACGTCTACTCCCCACCTGTAATTAGCTCACAAACATTCATGGTCATTAATGAAGTCTCACCCTACAATGGCATCTTCGGCAGACCATGGATTGGTAAGATCAACGCCATCACCTCCGCCACTCATCAGAAAATCCGCTACCCAATTCTTGGGGGCAGTGTCGGCCAGATCAACAGCGACCAGGCAATGGCGAGGAAATGCTCAGCTCAAGGGCTGAAGAAAAGCAAGCCAACACAGTTCCTCCCTGTGAATCAAGCAGATCTGGAGGGAGCAGAACAACCAGACCTCGTTCCTAACAACCAAGCAAGCCAGAAGGGGAAGAGGATAGCTATCCCATTATAGCAATCAAAGCATCAGGACCAAGTCGAGGAAATCCGTCCAGAGGTCTCTCCTGAAGAAGGATGGAAACCCGAAGAGGACGTCGAGCTAATACCTTTGGATCCTGACCAGCTAGATAGAAAAGCGCGGATCGGCTCTCGCGTAAGCCCAGACTAGAAGGTGGAGTTGACCACCTTCCTCCAGAACAACAAGGACATGTTCGCATGGTCACCGTCAGACATGCCAGGCATTGACCCAAACATCATCTGCCATCGCCTCCACGTCAACCCTGCAGCAAGCCAGTGGCACAGAAGAGACGCAACTTCACCCCAGAGCGGGTCGCAATCATTGAAGCCGAGATTGACAAACTTCTAGCAGCCTGTTTCATTGTAGAGGTCTCCTACTCGAAGTGGTTGGCCAACGTTGTTCTGGTGGCGAAACAAGAAAAGGGCAAATGGAGAGTTTGCGTCGACTACACTGACCTCAACAAGGCACGTCCTAAAGACAACTTCCCATTGCCGAGAATCGACCAACTCGTGGATTCCACCTCCGGCAATCAGCTGCTCAGCTTCATGGATGCCTACTCGGGCTATAATCAAATCCTGATGCACGAGGATGACAAGGCGAAAACCTCTTTCATCATCGAGAGAGGGACCTACTGCTACAAGGTTATGCCTTTTGGGCTGAAGAATGCTAGAGCAACTTATCAAGGAGCAGATCGGCAGAACTATGGAAGTCTACGTAGACGACATGCTGGTCAAAGCCCCCAAACGTGCAGATCACATCAAAAACCTCGCCGAGGCATTCAACCTGCTACGCCAGTATCGCATGAAGTTGAACCCAAGTAAATGCACGTTTGGTGTATCGTCCAGTCGATTCCTGGGGTACCTAGTCACGCAACGAGGTATCGAGGCACACCCACGACAAATCAAGGCCATTCTCGAGATGAAGTCGCCTTCCACAATGAAGGAAATACAAAGTCTGAAGGGCAGAACAGCGGCCCTCAATCGATTTCTCTCGAGATCTACCAACAAGTGAAGACCATTTTTCAAAGCTTTGAAAAAAGGACAAAGAGACAAGTGGGATGAGGAGTGCGAAGTAGCTTTTCAAACCCAGGCGAGGACTTGTTCGTATACCTAGCAGTGTCCAACTCGGCCGTTAGCTCAGCTCTCATTCGAGAAGAATTAGGGGCCCAACATCCAGTATTCTACATGTCAAAAGCTCTCCTCGATGCAGAGACTCACTACCCGAAATTGGAAAAGCTTATTTTGGCACTTGTAGTTTCTGCGAGAAAGTTACGACCCTACTACCAAGCTCACCAAGTCATCGTCATGACCGACTTTCCTTTGAGATCAATACTTCACAGTCCTGACGCTTCCCAGCGACTCATGAAATGGGCTATAGAACTAAGCCAGTATGACCTCCTCTACCGGCCAAAGACTGCAATAAAAGCCCAGGCCCTAGCAGACTTTGTGGCAGAATTCACTTCATCAGCCGAAGAAGAGAAGCTGGTCAACCATAAGAAGGAAAGTTCAAAAATAGATGGCACATCCGCTAAACCTACAGACATGTGGCAATTGAGCGTAGACAGAGCGTCGAACCAAAAAGGAGCGGGAGCAGGCGTCGTCATCATCACCCCAGATGGGACCTTATTGGAGCAGGCCATCAGGCTTGGTTTCCCAGCCTCAAACAACGAGGTAGAATACGAGGCATTGCTCACTGTCCTGCGCCTGGCAAAGGAGCTAGCGATTAAGAAGCTAGCCATCTACTCAGATTCCCAGTTGATCACGAATCAAGCCTCAGGTGAATACATGGCAAAGCACCCAAGGATGATCTTGTACCTCGACAAAGTCCAAGAGCTATTGAAGGCGTTTCCTACCTTCACCATCCAACAGGTGCCTCGAGCAGAGAACGCGCATGCAGATGCACTGGCAAGCCTAGGGTCCGCGCTGGATACCCAATTTAGACGCTCCATCCCGGTCGAACACCTAGACCGACCAAGCATTGAAGAAATAGAGCTAATCGACACAATGCAGATTGTCGAGGACCCCAGCTGGCAAGACCCCATCATCGACTACCTGATGAATGGAAATCCAGCAGAAAGCCGCGAGATACTACATGCACAGCAACAAGCTCATCCGTAGATCATACTCCGGCCCTCATCTTACCTGCATAAAATACCCTCAAACACTCGAGGTCTTTTGCAAAATTCACGACGGCGAGTGTGGCAACCACTCTGGGGGCAGATCACTCGCCCAGAAGGCTCTAAACATAGGCTACTACTTTTGGCCTACCATGCGCCACGACTCCACTGAATATGTCAAGAAATGTGATCGCTGCCAGCGATACAAGCCAATTCCTAACCTGCCTGCCGAAGTCTACCATCCGCAAAACAGTCCATGGCCCTTCATGCAATGGGCCATTGACTTAGTGGGTCCTCTGCCGCCGACGCCCACCAAAAAGGACATGATGATCGTTGCCACCGACTACTTTACTAAATGGATCGAGGCCGAAGCTCTATCCTCTACTAAAGAAGCCGATGTGGAGCGATTCATTTGGAGAAACATCATCTGCTGGTTTGGCTGCCCACAGTCACTGGTGACCGACAATGGCTCATAATTCATCGGCAAGCACATCACCGCCTTCTTCGCAAAATACAAAATCAAACAACACCTGTCCACCCCGAGATATCCGCAAGGAAATGGACAGGCCGAGGCATCCAACAAAGTCATATTGGACTGCTTGAAGAAAAGGCTAGAAGGTGCCAAAGGGAAATGGGTGGATGAACTCCCCGGAGTATTGTGGGCTTATCGCACCACCAAACGAAGATCGACTGGCGAAACCCCATTTTCCCTCGCCTATGGGACGGAAGCAATCATCCCTCCTCACATCACTGTCCCCACCATAAGCCTCGAGGTAGGCAGTGTTGATCAGAACTTTGAGTAGAGGAAGCTCAACCTCGACTTGCTTGAGGGCGAACGAGAGAAGTCTATTGTCCGAGTCGCCTCCTATCAACAACAGTTAAAGTCTTCCTACGACAAAAGAGCCAAGGTCAGACAGTTTCAACCAGGCGATCTCGTGCTTAGAAAGGCTTTCATCACTGCACCAAGGCAAGGGTCCAAAAAGATGAATCCTCACTGGGAGGGCCCTTATGTAGTCAGCCGGTCCGGGGGCAGGGGGAGCTACACACTAGACACCATGGAAGGGAAGGAAATTCCACGACAGTGGAACGCTTACCATCTCCGAAAGTATTATCCATGACACTTCCTCCTCAGTCCCAAGTAGATGACTGAGCCCTACACATCTCTGAAGAAGAGAAACAACTGCTAGAAGCTTCTGGTTTTCTTGTATCCAGTTATTTACATTTTCGAATAAAGCACTGTAACCTTATAAATATCAATATAAGTTCAGTTTCTCATTCCAGAATGTCTTATCTGCCTACTCATACCAGAATATCTCCATATGAGTTGCCCATAAGGTGCGTCCTTCAGGAGACGCAGGGCGACGACCAAAGCGTCCTTCGGGAGACGTAGCCCATAAGAAGCGTCCTAAGGGAGACGCAGGGAGCGCCAGGAATTTCCTAAGGGAGGTATCCAGGTTCCTATCCGTTTCCTTAGGGAGGCAGGATAGTTACACAGTTGCCCATAAGGAGTGTCCTTCGGGAGACGCAGGGCGACGACCAAAGCATCCTTCGGGAGATGCAGCCCATAAGAAGCGTCTTAAGGGAGACGCAGGGTGCGCTAGGAATTTCCTAAGGGAGGTATCTAGGTTCCTATCCGTTTCCTAAGGGAGGCAGGATAGTCACATAGCTGCCCATAAGAAGCGTCCTTCGGGAGACACAGGGCAGCGACCAAAACATCCGACAGCGTATGCAGACCACGCCTGGAGTCCCTTAAGGGGGACCCTGGAAACTATAAATCTCCAAAAGAAGATGCCTAATCAAAATACAGGCTGGTTACTCAAGTAGTTCACAAGTCAATATGCAAATTGAAGTTGAAAAAATAACTGAAATTTACATAGCAAGCTGACCAACCGGCCAAGTTCAACAAAAGGGAGATGGTCGAATAAGACCAATTATTCTAAACAAGAAAGCAGACTACAAAAGCTGAAAATAAATAAAGAAGTCTTCATCTACTCCGAGACGCCGGCAGGAGGCCCTTGATCTGCAGTCTCTTCTACATCCGCCTGATCAGCCATGCCTTCAGCAGCTTCGCCTGCTTGCTCCGCGACATCTGCCATCATCTCATCCTCCTCGGCCCTATCCGCACCAGCTGTCTGCTCTTCAGCTTCCCCTTGCACATGGAATAAGTCAGGGCAGAGTGTCTCAATGTCTGCATCTTCAATTGCATACAAGGAAGCAATCCCATCTGCAAAGTGCAGATAGCCCAACTTGTACGCATCAATGGTGGCTTTGGACTTGGATTTTTCAGCAGACTCGTGGTGAGCGCGAAACCTAGCCAGGAGCTTTTCATAGCTGAGGGCGATGTCTGCATTCTTGCGCTCAAGACGGAAGAAGGCATCTTTTCGGCTAACCAAATCAACAACAGAAGAGCTGAGCTCGGAATCCTTCTCAGCAAGAGAGCTTTTCAGCTCCGATATCATCGCCCTCAAGTCAGATGTCTTCTTCTCACAACGGGCCTGCTCGGCAGAAAGCTTACTGGCCAGTTCAACATTCTTCTTCTCCAGCTCGCTGAGCTAGGCAAAAGAGGGGGCAACAGCAGATGAGTTCCGAACAGTCTGAGCAACAAAAATCAGTCCCTTTTGAAGTAGGTGAAATGCCACTGCCCTTTGATTTTCCAAGGAAAGACTCGACAATGTGCCAAGATCACCAGCTTGACGGATATGATCAACCAACTCAGCACAGGAGGACGGGTTTGACAAGAAGTTCATCTTGAGCAGATCAGACACACATGCATCCCCTGCAGGACTAGACTTGTTCACCTTGGGATCAACCGCCGATACTGAAGAAGAACCCTTTGCCTGGGCAGACGACTCTCTCATCTTCTTAGCCTCCGCCAACCTCGCCTGCAAAGAGGTCAATGATGTAGAATCAACTCCACGCTTAGCTGCCCGTGTCTCAACAACTAGGTCATGAGCAGACCTCCCGCTTCGATCCCCATCCTTTGACTAACGCGGACGACTCGAACTTTGAGGAGGGATATCTGCATCTCTTTGACGCTCGGTAGAACGGGATCGGGCACGAACTACCTCACAAAGCAGATCATGATTTTCACCAACTTTCCTGCCATCTGTGCCCGCGGGATGCTTGACCCTGGTAGATGACGATGGAGCAGACCCTGCTTGAGTCTTCTCAACCTTGGTAGATGACGATGGGACAGACCTTGCTTGAGTCTTCTCAGCAGAAGGGAGCCTTGGCTTCTTCCTCAATGGAGACGCATCATCCTTTGCCCGTGAAGAAGTAGCTTCATGTCTTGAGGACGTGGCAGCAACCTTCCTTTTTGAAAGGGATTCGGCAGAACACTCTTCTTGTCCGACAAGCAGATCATCAGGGTCAGGACCGTTCTCTTTCCATCTCTCGACATCCTCGGCAGGGGGCAGTCCACCGTCTTCTTCCCGGTACTCGCTCAGCAGCCAGCGCCACTCACAAAACTTGGGGGGAATGTTCAAAGCACGGCGAACCTTAGCCAAGTCAGGTCAGAGCTTCAATTGCTTGCAAATGCTACTCGCTACAAGCAGAAGACAGAAGTTAGTCAGCCACACTTCAAGAAATTCAAATAAAAGAGAGCAGATCAAGAACCACAAAAAGGCATACCATTGCAATACGTGATGGGAACCAGTGGGCCATCACCAACATCGCCTTCCCACCGTCCGCTGACTTCCAGCACATCATCATGCCGCGCGTGATCTCCTTGACTAAAGCTATCAAACAGCTTGGCCTTGAAGATGCAAACTTGGGCATAGTCCTCGAAGCACCTCACTTCAAAAAAATAGAAGAACTCTCGCACCGTTAACTCCAGTGTGAAGAAGCGGCTCAGGTTTTCAAAACACTTGATCGCCCGGTAGACATTCGGGGTACACTGACTTGGAGCACACTCCATGGCGCAGAACACCTCCTTGAAAAGCTTTGACAACGGGAAGGTGAAGCCCAAGGAAAAATAAAAAGGACGGAAGGTGATGATCCTAGCATTAGGGTCATTCGCATCCACACGAGGCGTGTCGTCAGCCCGTGACTTCACTAGCTTGACCTGCACGTCATCTGGAATGGCAGAAGCGTAAGCGTCCCGCCACTTTTGGAACTGAGCTTCAGTCGTAACACGGTGCAGGTTAGCCACGAACCTCTTGCTGTGCACTAGGGAGCCTCCCCACAAATACAGAGGCACTTGAGAGCTTGGAACCTTGCTATCATCTCCAGAAGACATGGTCAACGGGCAACTGCGAGAAGAAAAATTCTATGAGTTAGAATACAAAACATTCTACAGGACAAAAAAAAAACAGCAGCAGAAAGAAAAAAAAAAAAAAAAGAAGAAGAAAAAATTTGAGCTGCTTGGATCAGAGCCGAAGGGGGGAGCAGCCTAGCAGATGCTCCAGTGTAGGCCCTCTTCTCCAACCCAGCCAGCGCGCAACCCACTAGTGCAGGCCCAAGTCGCGCTAGCGCGCAACCCACTAGCGCAGGCCCATCGTCTCCTCGCCTCAACTCCAGCCCGCCTGCACAGCGCATGCCAACTCCAGGCCCACTTCGCGCATCTGGCCTAGTGCCTCCTCTCCTAGCTCGAGCCCACTTCGCACACCAGGCCTGGCACCCTCCATGCATCCACTTCGAGCCTAGTGCCTGCAGGCTTGAATCTGCTAGCCTCTCCATGCCCCAAATATGCTCCAGCCATGCACCAACCCGTGAGCATGCACCCCCTGCCTCACAGCAAGCTGCCAAAAGTCAGAGACACAAAAAACTTTTCCATGCCAATTACCTTGGAAGTGCAACGAAGACAAAGGATTCAACCGGGTTGAAAAAATTCTCCAAAGCTTTCCCTCTCTCACTAACGAAGTTGAAGGGATGGATTTCTGATGTGAAGGATAAATTGGAGGAGCCCTACATTTATAAGGAGCAAAAATTCCTTGACCTACAAGGAATTGCAAATCCTTCCCAAAATTGGATTCATCAGAGGAACTAAGCTGCCTACGATCAAAATCAATATCATCTCCACCCTCTTCTCCATAATGTTCCTTCAGAAGACACTCCCCTTTGGCTTTAGGAGATCTCAACACTACTACAATAATGTAAAACAACGACATTAAATACACGACGCAAAATGAAAAAACTGTCGTGGTTTAAAAAATATTACAAACAACGACTGGTGTTATAACAACCCGTCGTTGTGCAGTCCTAAAACCTTAGTTGATTTTAATAACACGACGGTTGAAATAAGGGTACCGTCGTCTTTCAAATTCGGAAAGAAGTCACCGTCATCTTTCCAAGACGCGCTAATAAAAATTTCGCGTAAGTGAATTCGCGGCCATTCGCGAACCTCTCGAGTTCGCGTCTTTTCAGTCTGTCATAAAGCTCCTGATAATTGTGAAGCTCCAACCCTAGCCTCCTTCCTTTTGAAATTTGCGGCCCTTCATGCTCTTCGTCTTGTGGATCTCGTTGAACCTCTCCTTCAATATTGGCTTCGCCACCTTCCCATTCACGATCCGCCTCTCTTGGCTCAAATACTACAACAGCCGTTCTGTCAGAGGTAAATTTGGCGACTACTTCGTACAGAGATTTGACGAGCAGCGGGTGACGAATCCAACAAGGTATCTGTGTTTTCAGAGGAATATGAGTATGATTATCTGTGTTGGCTCAGGTCCAATGGAGGGAAATTCGTTTTGAGAATTGAAGACACACGGATTTGGAGAGATTTGTTAAGGAATCTGAAGAGGCTGTGCTAATCAATCTCTCTTGGCTTGGTCTGTGTTCTCTGTCATGACTCTCTCTCTCTCTATCTCGCAGATCTGCTACTCCACTCTCCAGCCTTTGTAAGTTCCTCCTCCTCCTTCTTCTAATTTAATTTTTTATTTTAAGGCAAAGGAAATTGACAAATCTTAGAAGACAAGAACGAGTGTAAGTTTCAATTTTCTATCTGATTTCCACCATCTATATTATTTTTTGGTTACTTTGATTTTGAATGTGTGATTTTTTGAGCAGTTGATGGAATCGAAGGCTAAACCTAGGCTACTCTTGAAGCCTCTTGGAGAACCCTGTATTCTGTTCTCACACTTTCGATTTTCTTATTTTAATTTGGGGATTTAGCTTTCTGTATGACATTTCATTTTTTTTTTCATAATTTTTTCAAGGTACCCATATGTAACTGGTACATCTGTGTTTCTCTGATTTGAACTGTTGATAGGCTTACATGGATTTTGAAATTGTCCATGTTGATATGATTTGAATTGTTGATACACAAACTGTGTTAACTAGTCATTACCTAATTAGTTGTTTTATGCTTAATATTCAATCGATATGCTACTAATCATCAGCATTTGAGCTTTAGTTGCTCCTGAAATTCTGATACAATATTGGTATTCTTTATAGAGTATAAACACATTGTCACATTATAGTAGGTGTTGTCTCTCATTATTGACTCCATCATGGTTTGCAAATGTCTTGAATGTAGTAAACTTTTCTGATCCATGATTTTCCATCATAGTAGGTGTCTTGAGATGTTCTACTTCTGATGATTGTCATGTGATCTCATCATATGATAGAGCAGCTCTCAAACAGGTATTATTAATTGCCATACTACTCTACATTTTCTTTGGTGGAACCATTGTTTTAAGTTAGCTGTAGATATGCTTGGTATTCTCAGCCTTATGAATTACTATATACTGCTATACTGATGTTTATCTCATTTAAGGATTTTGCTTAAATTTCCCTCTGTCACACTCTCTAATTCTTTGAAAATTGATCAGGTATTGACTAGTAAGAATCAAATTTTTATTGCAGATGGGTACTGGTCATTTTTCACCTATTGGTGGCTATCATTCTGGAAATGACATGGCGCTTATTTTTGGATGTTGCACATTTTAAGTATCCTCCTCATTGGGTGCCCTTGAAAATTCTTTGGGATGCCATGAATAATGTTGACTTATCTACTGGGGAACGCAGAGAGTATGCATTCTTGTGTGCTAGTGAATATTACAGCTAATGGCAATTAAATTGGATATGCATGTTGGAAGCAATTTTTGTATATTTTGCATTATGAGATGCATTGAATATTTTGCCCAAGTTCATGTATATTTTGCTAAATTAGATCTTGCTGTTAGCTAATGTTTGGTTCAGACATACTACAGCAGGTTGCTGTTAGCTAATGTCTGTAGCTTGTTATCTCATAGAGACATTGACAGTTAAACTTTTTTTGTGATAAGGTTAAAACAAAATGAATTGTCAAAGTTGATATGTACATCTGAATTTAATATTACTCTGCACTGCTCACAGGTCAATTTTGGGAAACAATTTCGAAGGGAGTCTACCTGCAGAACTTTTTAATTACTCCCGTCTTGAGTATTGTAAGTACACTATCCCCTTCTGTTTCATTAACCCACTTTTTCAGAAAAAAGGAAAAAGAAAAAAGAAAAATCAGCAGCTCTGTTTTTGTGATGAATTTTTAGTGTCTATTTTGCAGAATGATCCGTGACGTAGCAAACTCTGGTTTCCAATTCCCACGATTTGCAAACCTGAGCAATATATACACTCTGTAAATGGTTTTTATTGCATGTCGCACACATCTATTCATTTTTTAAGAGATTTAATACAAAAACATGTACAGGGCAAACAGTTGAATTAATTCATGTTCACTGGCCAGAGTTAAACTTTTAACAAGCTTTATTATGCTCTGCAAGAGTCTTTGTGCTGGGACAAACCCCAACATTTCTTTAAGTTGCATAATTTCTTATGCAGTCAGCATCACTAGATGTAAACATCTCATGTTCATGATTTATCCACTCACTCACCTCTTCTCATGGTTTCTATAGGATATTAAGGAACTGTTCCATCACCAGTGAACACCAAGATGACAGCTGAATGTGGAGACCAAGTACAAATTGTGGAAGATACAACAACTATAGGTTAATGCTTTGAATATGGTATTTTGTAATTATAGGTTAATGCTATGGAGATGGTATTTTGTATGGATATAGTAGGAATCAAGATTGGTTAACAATGTAATTACTTTTGGATCTTCAAGTTTTATGAAATATTTTTTTTTTTACTAAATAGAAGATTTGGACTTGAATTTATTGTTTAGAATGCATTATGGTTGTTTTTCTAGTTAAAATCGTTGTAGAGCTATTGAAAACTTAAATTATAAATAAATAAATAAATAAATAAATAAACCTAAAATGTAAAATCACTACGTCATTTTAACAATTAATAAATGACGGTTTTTGGAACAAAGCGTCATCTTTAGATTTAATAGACGTCGGTTTTTAAACAAACCGATGTCTTTGGATGAAATAGACGACGGTTCTTTAATAAAAACCGTCGTCTATTGTATTAAATAGACGACGGTTTTGAGTAAAACCGTCGTCTTTACATATAATAAACGACGGTAATTTACCGTCGTGGTTTTATACATCAAAAGATGTCGGTCGATTTCACGACGGTTGAAAAACCAAATACACGACGGTGGATTACCGTCGTCTATTTCAATTTTTGTAGTAGTGCAATTTCCTCTTCTTCCATGGTATGATTCTTCCCTTGAAACTCTGCCACGAGTTTAGCCGATAGACTGGTGCACTAAAATTGTCAACATGCAAGCCACCTATATCTAATTTACGATTGCTATAGTGGACCCAAAAGTCATCTTGGCCATTACTATTAGTATTGGAGTAAAACAAGCCACCAGCAAAGTTTGCATAGGCTAGCGTTTCATAACTGATTGACTGCCTGACACTGGAGTCCTCCTTACTCCACTCTGATTCCTCCCGCGCATCATCATCAAGTGAATCTGTGTCAAATGGATAGTTGGACGCATCATCCTCACTTCTAGCAGAACTCTTGCTATCACTGCTATCTTCCTCGACGCATGCCTTCTTTGATTTACCAAATGAAACATAATCTCTAAGGATTTTCACCTTTCTTAGTCCTGCTTTAAGAGGAGACAACTCATCCTTTTCTGTGGAAATAGCTTCGTCAGAAAGCAATGATCCCGGCACTGTCTCAGAAAGTTCTTGAGTGGCTCTCATTTCCAATATGCTCAGAGATATCTGCGGTTATCAAGGAACTTAACATAAGACAAATTATTCAAATTTAGAAAAGGCAAAACGTACCTAACCTGGCAAAGAGAAGTGACAAAAGGGGATGAACATAGAAGTTTAATTTAAACATAGGCAGTACATACAGAAAGTGATGGCTTAGACTCTGAGGCCACAACAAGAACATTAAGAGGAATGTTGAGCCCAAGTTCCTTCTCCTCAGACACCGAAGCATACTGCGCTAGGTTCAATGACGCAGTTCCATAAACATCGACTCTGTTTCTCAAGAAATCACATGACGGGTGAGGCAAAGGTTAATGACAAACCTTAAACAAAAGAATCGTATAAACAAATAATTACAACATCATAATATGATCAATCTCAAAAAGGAAAAAGAGACAACCGAGCTACAAAAAAATTTCCTGCTACTACCGAAAAAACAGAAAAAAAGAAGAAAAAAAACAAGAAGATGAATTGAAGGGCAGAGAGACTCACATTGAAGACTGTAAATGAAAGCTACCAAGGGTAAAACATACCCTCTTTATAACCAGAAAAACTGCACAAACTCCTAAACTCCTCTTGCAATTCCACCACCCCATCTTCTCTAATTCCACCTTCTTTGGTGAAATTCCTCTTCACAGATCATCTCAAAGACCCCAAAGCCTTACCCTTCTGGCCCTTCCATTTAACCTCAACCAAAGCTCTTCTCTCACCCTCAAATTGAGTTTTATCCAATCCCTCAAGCCTGCCTGCAACAATAACTACCTCAAATTTCTTGGTGGAAATTGGTGGCCAAGGTGGCCACCTTATCATCTTCACCACTCTTGCCTACTTGGATGCCAATATATACCAAGGATTAGGCTAAAACAAGACAAATGGATATAAACAAAAAGAGTCTACATTGGGTGGTAGAATTTGAAATTTAAAGAAATGGGTAATGAAGATTAAACAGAGAGATTGAAATTTGAAATATAAAATGGAGTTTCGAGATGAGAATTGGAAATGGGTTTTGAATTTGTTTAGGATTGGGATGAAGGAAATTGGCAGAAACTGAAAGAGACAGATAAAAGAAGTGCAATGGAGTTAGAATTTAAATGCACTTCTATAGTTGGAATTTGCCGTCTGTGGAATGGACAAAATAACTATAGGGAGAGTGAGAGAGAGGGATGTCGGCATTCCTAAGAACCAATGTCTCTTTTTCTACTTAGAATTCAAGTGGAATTGCACAAGGTGTCCTTCAACTAGTGCATATTTCTTGATTAAAAAAAAAACTAGTGCATATTTCTACTTTTACCTCTGGTATCTGTTCCCGCCCAAGTGGAACCAACGTCTCTTTAATATTTTTTTAGGGTTTTTTTTTTAACTATTCAAGTTAACAGTGTTATTTATAGTTAAGTGATTGGACACATGGAGAAATTAGACAGGTGACATAAAGGACAGAAAAACTTGCATGGCACGGGTATGCCAAGGTAAGCATTCCACCTAAGTATCCCCAACCCAATTATCTTTCAACACGTGTCAACCACTTAACATTTTAAAGAAAATTTGGTTAGACCAATAGTCAAGCCATTCTCTTCCCCGTCGCAGCCACGGGCGTCGGCGTCAACATTGACCCTGCCATTCTCCGTCGTCCTTCCTTTGCGTCCCCATCCCCTCCTCCATCGTCCTTGGCATCATCTTCCTCTTCTCACCAGCTCTTTCACTCTCATCTCTCCCTCTCCTCTCTCTTCACATCGACAACAATGGAGGCAGTGGCTTTGCCTGCATTTAAGAGCATCTACAGTCATGCTCTCTATTTTTAGTTAAAATTTCTTTATTTTTGGTGAAATGGGGGGAAACCCCCATAAAACAACAACAAAACACCGCGCATGAGTCGAGGCCTAGCAAGACCAAGCAAGTCATCCACTAACAAAGAGCTAACCTAGATAGGAGCCTCATCAAAGAAGTAGATTCCCAGGTCCAGATTATAACTCCAATTTGCCAAACAATCCGCAACACAATTCTTTTCCCCGTAAATGTGGACAAGGTGACAATTTCCAATTTGAATCATGTGATCACAACAACTATGCACCAAAGCAGCAAGAGGATGGCATTGCAATGAATTGATTTGTTGAACAAGTGAGACAACAATAGCAGCATCCATTTCAATAGCAAGGTTAGTAATACCTTTCTCAATAGCAAGTTTTGGACCAAAATATAGACCCCAAAACTCAGCCTCCAGGATATGACCTTGGCCCAAATTCACAGCATAACCGGGAATCCAATCACCTGAGGAGTCCCTAATAACACCTCCTGCTCCAATAATATTAGTGGCAGCCTTTTTAGAACCATCCACATTCAGCTTAAGTTAGTCAATTGTGGGAGGTTCCCAAGCCAAAAAAATATGTATTCTGTCAAGTTTCTCGCCAAAGCCATTAGCGTCTTTAACCCACTCAACAACCATAGTAAAACTGGTATTCCTGGAAGTAAAAGGCATATCCACTTCAACATTAAAAATATGCTTGTTACGCCAATTACAGAAATACCAACATGTACTGGTAAAAATAACATTCCGTCCAATACCATAAGGGCATTTAACCTTAGAGAGCATATTGCCTAAGAACCAAGGTTTTAGCTTAGAGAAGAAGAAATGAGGAGAAGAGTGTAAATTTAAAACAGAATTCCATACCATCATAGCCCTGGGACAGTCCCTAAGAATATGAATAACATATTCAGTTTGCCAACCACAAAGAAGACAAGAAGGTTTAGAAGTTAGATTCCTCTTGGCTCTTTGCTCATTGGACAAGATTTTACCTTGATAAGCCAGCCAAATGAAGATATGTATTTTAGGAGGGATTTTCATTCTCCATAAGTCCTTCCAAAAGGATCAACATCTCCCAAGTTTTCTCAACTTGTTTTTGTGCATTCCACTTATGCAATTAGATTCCACATATTTAATTACCTGCTTTCTGTCTGTCAATTGGATATTTGTAAATTCAATTGCATTTCAAGTTTGTTGAGTATGCATAATTTTGTTTTTATGTTCCGTTAATCTAAGTGCATGCTAAGTAAGTAAATCCTTGACAATTTGATTGAGTGTTGGGAGAATGTTTAGTTTTTCTCAACTTGTTTTTGTGCATTCCACTTATGCAATTAGATTTGACATATTCAATTACTGCATTTCTATCTGCCAATTGGAGTTTTGTAAATTCAATTGCATTTCA
Organism: Prunus kanzakura; assembly: GCA_020521455.1. Classification (NCBI taxonomy): domain Eukaryota; kingdom Viridiplantae; phylum Streptophyta; class Magnoliopsida; order Rosales; family Rosaceae; genus Prunus; species Prunus kanzakura. Next base: position 700,222 of record BPUM01000081.1, read on the forward strand.
AGTTTTCAGAATATGTTGCGTGGAAAGTGTTATTGTGACTAATTCAATTTTGGGCTTCTTAGATGTAGGTCCAATTTTGTTAAGATATAATGGATGTAGGACATCAATATTAACTCCTCAATAGAAGTCCTCCAAGCCAATGCGTGGATAGATAAGCAATTGATTTGTCTTTCCTTTTTAACATATTTACTTCCAGTACCATTAAATAGAAAAGGAAAACAAAGCAACACATCCCAGAAATCATGGCGACTCTTACAATCATACTCATTCTCAATCTTTGCAGATTTCTTACATCAGTAACGGATTTTTTTATTTTTGGTATACAAATTATGGGAACCTGGTGGAAAACACCTACGTGTTGCCTTGGTAGCATTACCATAGTAAGCTTAAAACGTCAAAAAATGTCCTCCTTGCAAGAATTGATCTCCGAAGAAAGACTTGAACTTGGAAAAAAAGTACACAAAAAGCCAAAAACAAGTGAAACATAGAGAAAGACTTGCACCAGATTAATCTATAGCTATGCTCCCTATACACATATGCCATGATCGAAAAAGTTACGATTTTTCCAACCACAAGGCTCAAAAGCCTCTCATGAGAAAAGATTCATCATAAACACCTACCTGGAATTTTCATATTATACCTATAACAAGTGTTTTCTACCCACAGAAATACCTATATAAAATACATACGTAGGGCCGGATAAGTCATATTATATCGATAGCATAGGTGTATCTCATTATACTTTCCGAATAGGTAGCTGATTCATATACCTATACCATGGATGAGTTATATTGTACCTATGTAGAATGAGATACATGTTGATTAGGTAGCTCATATTATAACTATACAACAGATAATTCATATGTACCAATACGACATATTAGTCAAGGTAAAGGTAGGACGAGATACCTGTCGAATAGGTAGCTAAGAGAAGTAAGAAATCAGTAGGTTGGGATGGAAGAAGCATGATTGTAGGTAAAAACGTGATTTTTGGGATATGTCTGCTGTATTTGCCTTTTCTATTTAATGTCAAACATTGTAAATGGCTAATTATTATCACATAAATAACTATTACTCGATTCAAGTCATAAGAGGCATCATTGGAACAAAAAATGATTTTATAAATTAAAAACTAAAAAGATTATATCAGATAATATTAAAAAAGGAATGTAATATCCTATGTGGCAAAAAAGTAAAGGACTTGGATCAAAGTCACCAAGTCTGAGGATTAAACTCAGCTACTCAAAGCGAATTTGGATCTATATCAACTTTTCTATTCAATTTTTGACACTTGCAAAATTCGAGTAGCCACATTAAGGGATGCGGAAATGACAAACTTTGTGGTTTACGGTTTCAAAATTGTTTGCCTGGTCCAGTGAAGGATAATGTCAAAGCAGTGGGGTTTCCATTAGTTCCGGGGTTTTCATTAGTTCCCAAATTTCTATGAAATTGGAGACATTGTTGACACTGAAAGTAGCTGAGGCATGCATCATTTTGCAAACACAATGATGAGATTGAGATATGATGGACATTTCACATTTTCCACCTTATTATAATGAAATTTTAAATTATAGATACAAAATTCTATACTGATAATGATAACCACCCCAAGCTAAGGACGGCTCGGCATAAATTAATACAACTTCAGTCAGACTATGGCATTATATATATCCCTTGAAATACAATATACAAATTGATGGCTCAAAGAAGAGTAACAAAATTTTGATTCCAAATCCAGCATTTCAATACAATGCTGGAGGAAGTTGCAACAAATTGATGACTATAAGTCTGCGTCCATCTTGAAGATGAAATTCTTTCCACCATCTTGGAGGCCTGACATAATGCTCTTTGATACAGCAGTCTTGTGGTAGACACCAAACTTGGCCAGAAGCTTGTCATAACTATAGGAGATTTCAGCATTCTTATGCTTAAGACGAAAGTAGGCCTCTTTTCGACTATGCATGTCGGCAACAGAAGAGTTGAGTTCACTGTCCTTCTTAGCAAGGGAACTCTTCAACTAAGATATAATATCCCTCAGTTCAGACATCTTCTTTTCATAACGGATCTGCTCGGCTGAGAGCTTGCCAGTGAAATCAACATTCTTCTTCTCCAACTCGCTAAGCTGAGCAGAAAAGTAGGCAACAATAGACGAGTTCTAGATGGCCTCAACAACAAAAACTACTCATTTTTTAAGCAAATGAATAACCGCTTCCTTTTGCTTCTCAAAAAAAGACTTGAGAATGTGCTAAGGTCACCAGCCTGATGGATATCATCAACCAGCTTGACACAAGCAGATGAGCTTGTTAGGAAGTTCGTCTTAAGCAGATCAGACCCACCTGCATCCCCTACAGGGTTGGACTTGTCAACCTTGGGATCAGTCGCTCGCATTGCCGAATAACCCTTTCTCCAGAGCAGAGGACTCTTTGACCTTCTTAACTACTGCCATCCTCCCTTCCAAGGTAGATCAACTCCATGCTTGACTGCTTGCTACTCAACAGCCGGATCGCAATGGTTAGGCGGATGAGCAGACATCCCAGTTCGATCTTCTTCCCTTGACAGTTGCAAACGACTTGAATTTTGGAGAAGAATATCAGCATCTCTTTGCCTCTTGGCAAGTGAGCTGGTTATGGAGTTGACCTCTTCACGGGGTATATCACAGTCTTTGAGCTTGTCAGTAGGAGACTTGAGTGGAACTTCCCGAATGTTTCGCATACTGCCAACCTTTTTGCTAACTGTGCCGACGAGATGCTTAACCCTATCAGATGATGGGGGAGCATATCCTACTTTAGTCTTCTAAGCAGAATGGACCTCTTTCAAGGAAGACTTGGTCACAGCAGAAGGAAGTCTTGGCTTCTTTCTCAACGGAGACACATTCCTCGCCCACAAAGTCGCAACTTCATCTCTTGCGAACTTGACGTCAGCCTTTCTTTTTAAGGGGATTCGACAAAACACTTATCCTCTTTAGTAGGCATATCATCAAAGTCTGAACCATTCTGCTTTCATCTCTCAACATCCTGGGCAGGGGGCAGACCACCAGCTTTCTCCCGATACTTGCTCAACAGCTAGCGCCACTCACGAAATTCAGAGCCCGATCGACCTGAACCATGACTGATCCAAAGTCTAGTCTCTTGCAAATATCATTCTCTACAAGCAGAAGATAGAAATTAGTCAGTCACACTTCAAGAAATTAAAAAAAAAAAAGGAAGCATATCCAAACAGCAATATGACGTACCGTCACAGTAAGTGATGGGAACAAGTGGACCATCGCCAACATCACCTTCCCATCGTCCGCTGACTTCTAGCACATCTGCATGCCATAAATCATCTCCTTGGCTGAAATTGTCAAACAGCGTGGCACTGCACACACAGACTTGAGCATACTTCTTGTAGCGCCTCACTTCGAAGAAGTTAAAGAACTCTCGCATCATCAGATCCAACTTGAAGAAGCGGCTCAATTTCTCAAAGCACGTGATCGCCCGGTAGACGTTCAAAGTACACTGACTTGGAGTACACTCCATGGCACAGAACACCTCTTTGAAAAACTTTGATAGAAGGAACATGAAGCCCAAGGAGAAATAGACGGGACGGAAGGTGATGATTCTAGCATTTGGATCATTCGCATCCACACAAGGTGCATTGTCAGTTGAAAACTCCACCAGCTTAACATGCAAGTCATCAAGTATGGCAGAGGCATAAATGGCACCCCACTTCTAGAACTGAGCTTCAGACATAACATAGTGTAGATTAGCCACAAATCTCTTCTTGTGCACTTTGGAGCCTCCCCACAGATACAAAGGCACTTGTGAGCTTCGTGATCGGCTGCCATCCTTGGAAGACATGGTCAATGAACAGCTGCAAAAAGGGAAGAAAATTACAAGTCAAATAGCATGTCAAAACCCTAGAGTTGCAATTCAAAAAAAAAAAAAAAAGTAGCCGCAGCCAATGACCACCTTGGCAATAGCCACTGTACATGGCGAGGCCTACCTAAAGCACAAAAACAATGAGTGACTAGCTGAATAGAAGCACAACAATAGCCATTGCCGCCTACTGCTACAGCAACCACCGCCACGCCACCACCATCTGAGGTGACCATGCCACATCATTCCACCACTATTTGATGCCAACGCAGCTCACGCCAGTCAGTCCTCGCTGCTGTAGGAAGAAAAGAAAAAAAAACTCGCTACATGTGTCGCCACCACGGCACCACCGCCATCGTCGATGCCTCTAGTCACAGTGACAACCAGCAGGATACCCAACTAGTCCTCGCTGCGAAGAAGAAAAGATGAAGAAAAAAAAACACGCTTGACTTACCTTATGATGCACGACAACTCATCTCTTCGACGAGCAGTACAAATTCTCCAAGATCTCTCTCAAGCTAGAAAGTAGAGAAGACAAGTTTACAATTTGAAGAAGAGTGAAGAGAAACCTTGTATTTATATAGGTTGGGCATCCTAGGTCAAGGTGGAATCACAAGCCTATTCCCATTGGGAACCCAACTCCAAGGAAAGTCAAAAGCCTACTCCGATTGGGAGCCCAATTTGTGAAAAGAGTCGAACTCACAGATTAGAGAACATTTTTCATCTCCTACATACCTCACAAGTGCCATGCCGAAGTTGGGGGGTATTTGTGGGAGTAAATAATTCGGCTTCCAATCACAAGACGCCAAGTGGACAAAAAGAATATCTCCTAGGTCAATTAATTGAGTCAATTTATTTGGCAAATTAATTAATACTAAAAATAAGGAGATTATCTTAAATATAGGATATCCTAATTTGGAGATATCATTATCAAATTAGGAGATTTGAAAGAGAAACCAAAAACGGACCAAAAGTGTTATCTGGGAGATAAGTGATATTTGCAAAAAATTTGGGGAGAGGTGGTATTTTCAGTTAAAATTATGAAAATGGTGGCATTTTGAGCTATTTCCCTTTATTAAATGGGTCGGGTTTGGGTTAAGCATTACTGACACGACACGAACCCGATACGACCTTACTGAATGTGGTAAATTGAGCCCAAAGGGTTTAACTAGAATTTCTCCATTCTTTCCCGATTCAGTAAACTGTTCTGTGTATTAGAAAATGTTATTTACTGCTCATACAGAGACAGAAACAGAAACAGTGATAAGTGTGTGATTTTTTGGTAACCAAATAAACAAGTATCTGATATATAAACACATTCTCAAATGGGTCATCGTCTCAACAGCATCCTCCTCGGCATCACCATACGCACCCATCGCTCCATTCCACCCCACCTAATTTGCAGGTTCCTCGCATGCCAAATCTCTTGGCCTCTACGTGTTTGTTTATATGCTTATTTATACAGTTTTGGGTTCTGCGTTTTGTTTGCAGGGCTTGGTTTTGTAGCGGTAGATTCAGAAACCAGACCCACATGGAAAACCATGCTTCTTGTGAGGCGGTTGTGGGTGACTCTGAGCTCTTGGTTAAAAAAAGGGCTGCTATTTGTAATGCCGGTCCCGCCAAACTCCAGGTTGCCCACCTACATTCCGTTTGTTTTTTTCTTTTTCAATTCTTATGAAGCATATGTTTGATACCCAATTATTTATTTTTCTTCGACCAGAAAAAGATTCATTATTTTTCTTATTTAAAATTTTTTGGGTTTTTTAGGCTGGAAATTTATGCTCAAATTTTGTGTGTTGTGTTTTAAATAGCGACAAAGTAACATAATTTAGAGCAGTTTTCTTCCACTGAATTTTTTTTTGAATGTGCAGATTCCATTATTGTTTCTAGAGGGAATTTTGTTTATGTAATTTCATGTCCGGTAATAGCAGATTTTGATGCTACACTAACAAAGCACCGGGTCAATGGTTGTCGGGGACAAAGTAAGCGTTTTGTGGTCTTTGAACTTTGTTCGTTTTTATCACTATCAGTTTGAAAGATTTATTTATTTTATTTTTTATATTCATTGAGAATCTGGAATAAGAAAAGGCAGGAATTATATGAACATTATCATCCGTTCGAATTCTCCCCGACAATTCCAATTGAAGAGAAAACTAAGCTTATGGAAGAATAGTATTTAGCCTACTTAATTGAATCTTAAGGACATTGCCTGGGATTGAATCAAAATGAATTCTTGTGTTGTTATATGCTTCTGGGTAGCCTCCATTATGATAACCTAACTGGCATGAATTGGTTCACCTGAAAGTTCATGTTCATATGGAGCTATAACAATGTTACCTCAGTCCAAGGAGCTATAATATGTTACCTTAGTCCAATAATTGGATTTCAGATCACATTAATACTGATTGCATGGATACAGGTGGACAAAAACTCATGGTCTCTTAATTGAGGGAGGCCTTACCTATAATGGAATAAGGCAATCTGTTGCTTACTCCACAATTTCTTTTAGGGAGGGTGTTGTTGAACTATTTGAGTTTTTGGAGATAAGTTTAATTTTGCTGCAATAATTATGTGAGTAACTGGCTACATATATGTCCTGGGATAGAAAGAATCCATTGAAGATTTTGATCTGTTTAATGTTTGAGTTCATTCATAATGAATTAGTTTATGTTGGCTTGGTCATTTGTTCTCTGATGCAACATCCTAAAATTAACTCAGTCTAATTTTTTTCCTTTCATTTTTTAGTGGAAAACAGAGAAAAACGTATTCTCATTAAGCTATACCATTACTGTTTCCCTCTACCCACTTTTGCAGGAAAGAGACATTCCCGTTCTTATATTTTCTGCTGGACTTGCTGATATCATAGAGGATGTTAGTTAAGTTTTGTGGCCATATTTCTTGTCATTTTAAATTTCTAGGTCTATTTCACAACTTTCTTGTGCATTAATGCATTTTCTTCTCATTGTTCCAGGTCCTTAGGCAGAAGATTCACAGACTTTTCAAAAATGTGAAGATAGTCTCAAATCGGATTGTATTCGATAACACCGGTCACCTTGTATCTTTTCGAGGTATCCACTAATGCTGAATTGTTTTCACACTATAAAGAGAAATTATAAAGAAAATGTCCTACTATGGTATATCAGAAACAAGTTGTTCTGAAGAAAATATGTTTCGTGTTTATTTAAAACTTGTTTGTTTTTTGGTCCAGTGTCAAAGCTGACAATATGGGTAGGCATCCCCTCTCCTGAACCCACCAAACCTTAGCTGGTCCAAAACCTAGGACTTGAAACACATCCTTGCATTTAGGAGAGGGCTGGCTTATGCTACATTGCTACTAGGCTCTAAGGCCATTGGAAAATGGCACTAACGTACAATTTCCACTTTTCTTTTATCTTTCATTTGTTTAAATAACTTTATCATTTTTACCCCGACACAAAAAAAGTAATGTATGCAAATAGAAGTAATTATTTGGTGAAGTTTTGTTTTTATTCCGGTGAGTTATGTTGGTATTAAATGAAAGCTGGGTACTTCATAAGTTAATGGTGCCTGTGCAGTCTTATATGGTAATTTAGTCTTAATATTTTTTTTGGTTTGGTTCAAGCCCCTTACTACCATGAGTTCCGTTCTTGACAATGCGGTAGTATATGTTCGTACTCTGATTTTTTTTTTTGCTTGATTTTACAGGGAAGACGATTCACAGTCTGAATAAAAATGAGCATGCTCTGGATATGGCTGCTCCCCTTCATGATTGATTAGGTGATAATATAGATGCGCCTACTTATAAGAATGCCTCGGTCAAGACGAGAAGAAATGTGCTGCTTCTGGGTGATCACATTGGTGACCTGGGAATGTCTGATGGCTTGAACTATGAGAATAGAATTTCCGTGGGATTTCTGTAAGTAATAATTTATTGTACTGCATACTTAATATATATCATAGAATTGACGAGTTATGAATCTAAGAGTAACTTTTTCATAATTCAGTACTCGTGTTAACTTATCTTTCAAGCAACTTCTTCAATAGCAAGTAGAACGCAAAATGGATATCTCTCGACAATATATTCTTCATTTCAGAATATATTGTTCTAAATCTGCAAAGAATTTGGAGAAAAACTGTAGTTAATTAGTTACTTGTGAAACATCATTGTCAACTCTTATGAGTTCAGGCTGCTTCCAAAAAGTGGTGTATAGCTAAACACTTATGTCATAAATATTCTTTAAATTTTGATTTCTGTAATCCCAATATTAAGAACTGTTTTACTGGAGTCCTTTGATGTTCTATATCCTGCCTCTGCACTGCATCATGTTTTAAATTCCCTGGCATGGATGCTTCATGTCCAAACGTTTTGTTGTTCTAAAATTTAATATGCTTGCTATTGAGAAGCAGTTACGTTTTCTATGTTTTTCTTATATGTTTTAGCAACTCTACCACAGTCAGTTTAGATGGTTTAAAAAGGGGGAAAGGAAAAATTCTTTACTTATTCATGGTCACATTTTGTTAAATATAAATGGGGCAAATGTTATGCTTGTTCACCTTTTGTCACATTATAAACAGGGCATGTGAGATGCACACTCACACAATAATCCTATATTCCGCATTTGTTTTTCCTTTTTCGTTTTCTTTTGTTTCTTATCTTTGTGTAATGGTATTTTTAATTAAAGTCGCAATTAAAAGCCTGAAATGGATTTTTTTTTGTGGTCAGTCTGTTACAGTTTAAACATTTATATATATATATATATATGAGATGACTGAATGTAAAACTTCTCATACTTTTAGCAGAACAGGAAACATAATAAACAGGGTTAGTTGTAAGGATGAATATGCCATCAACATTAAATATGAGTGGCCTGCTTGAAGAGAAAGTCAAACTGGTATGGTGGATCAAAACCTGGTTAACCCGGGTGATTATCCGTTTTTCGGTTTTCAAGAGATGGGTTTTTCAATAATCCTTTACAGCATATAATTTCAGTCTTTTGACATTTTAGCCCATTCCAACTGGCTCACTTTTACAGTGGTCTGGTACACGAAAGCCATATTTTTCTAGTTTTAATCATCATGTTAATTAAATCTTTCAAGTTCAAAAAATTTCAATTTAGCTGGTCTTGGGTCGGCTTATTTTTATTTTATTTTTTTGTTAACAAAATATTAGCCCACCCCTTGTAAAATTTCGGGTTCTGCCCTTGTTACATAATCCTCATTTTCTAGTTCTCACGGTTATTACATGAATAATATAGTTCAAAAAGTAGGGGAAACTGATTTTTCAATAACTGTGAAGTAAAAATATATATTAAAAAAGCAAAAGAGCATCGATATAATATTGGACTTCATAAATTGTTCAAAAAGTAGCATTGAAAAGGATGACTTGGATGACCAAGTGACTGAAATGGTAAGACAAGGAAAGAGGGAGGGTATTACGATGAATTAACCCATTAAATAAAGATAGAGCCAAGTATTTGGAGATATTAGTTCATTTGGTTTCATGATGCAAGAACATCTAGATGGCTTTCCAAGATTAAGTGGGGCCAGTTGCCAACGTGGCTTGCGGTTCTTGTTAGCTTGGGAATTTACTTTGTTTTTTTATTTGTCTTGTTCGATCATTCTGTTTTGTTTAGTCTGCTACATGGTAATTAACTTTGTCTCTTTTATTTTACTTCATGATGGGTCATTATTATCTTAGTTAGGTCCTGCATTGCCTGCAAAATGCAGTTTTTAGTTCTGTGGAAAAGTAAGCTGGATGATAGCCATTTTGGCCAAACTAAGTGCCACCTCTATTTTACTTTTAGAACTTGTAATATTGTTACATTGCAACCAACAATTAGAGGCAGCTGAATTTTTTCATTAAGTGCCCAAGAAGTTAAAGTTGATTGTTTTATTTTAATGGAAAGATAATGAACAAAGAAGTTACATTTGCACATCCCCTTAGTTTATTTTTCAAATCTGATAAACTAGCCAGACAAAGAGTTATGATGATCCATAAATTGATTTAGTTGCTGAACCATGTTAACTGCTGTTTCAGGAATGACTATGTTGAGAATTCTCATGATAGCTACCGCAAAGCCTTTGACGTTGTTTACCTGGTGAGTTGAAAGCCTTGAATGGTTGTGTGGTTGTTTTGACTATTTTTGGTTTCCAAAGGATTAATGAGGTTACTATGCTTGTATGTTTATCTATTTGGCGTTGTTAGATGATCTTTGTCCTTGGATAGTTGACCTGTTAAGCATTCAAACCTGAACGATTCATTGTCTTTGGCCAAAGCTGACAGGATTTCCTACTTGCTAAATATTGTGATAATGAATTATCTAAAGAAAGGAAATATAGCAAGAGCGCTTGAAAAAAATTGAAGATGTGGGAATAAAATGTGAGTATTACTAGGATAGAACTAGATGACGATGATACGATACTTGTTGCATGGCTTCTTGCAGAATGATGCACCCATGTGGGGAGTTATAAAGCTTGTTTCACAACTCTGTCCAAGTGATTACAATTACACCAAACCTCCTTTAGTGTAACTGAAATTGTCCATTTTATGTATTTGTTGGGAAGAAGATGCACGGAAGCTGCCCCCAATTCCTTCAATAGAAAGAAAATAGGTTTCCTTCCCCTCTATTCCCATGCCGATTTGGGATATCAAGAAAGGACCACACGCATTAAGAAGATAGTCAGAAATAAGATAAAAACAAAGTAGATGTGAGATGAGAGAATTGCTTGAAATGATGACTTCATTTTCCCTAATTTCAGCATGAGTCATCTTTTTTGTCTTTTAGTGAAATAATTTCATAATGATATATATATTTATTTATTTGTAATAGCTGTTGGTGAAATTGACATTTGAAAGAGAATATGCTCACTGGTGACTTCTGAAATGGGATCATTATGCTTATAAAATTTACAAAGTCGGCATTTTTCTGGACAAAGTCAACATTTTTTTGGACAAAGTCAACTGGGTATCTTATTATTTTTTCACCATAGATTCCTTCACTATATTTCCAGTTTCAAAGTGCTAAATATTTGGTTGTTGCTCGGAACTAAGCAATCATGAGCTAACTCCTCTCAAATATGGATCCGGATCTTCTGCTCCGATTTTCTCTGCCATGATCTGCTTTACTTTTGTTCTCCATACGCCACCTCATTAAAATTTAATCTAACGGATTTAAAAGTTGACACATCATCCTAAAACAAAAACTCAATTTACTCCTAATTAAAAAAGAATAAAAACCCCTAACACCCAACTAACAGTAGTTAACGTCTAGCTTTTTTTTTTCTCTCCTTATTCACGTTCCCTCCTTCTTATTCACTTTGTTCTGTTCTTTTTTTATCTCTTTCTGTCATTTTCTCCCTTTTTTCTCTCCTTGCATAAACAATCATGCCATCATCTAGCTAACTAGAGTGCTAAAGAGAAAAGAAAAGAAAGGATGTAGGAATAGAATCGAAGAAGTATTTATAATCTCCATTAAAAAGACAAAAGGTTTATAATCTTCCCATCAAATAAATGACACATAAATTTACACATCAATAATAAAAGAAAGAACAGTTGTGTATCTTTGGCAAGCATTCCTATTGATATATGGACCTGTATAAAAAAAAACAAAGAAAAAACTAGTTAGTATTACACAAATAAAATTTCATAATAAAGGTATTACTAAGAGCATAACATACCCATGATTCCAGATGCCATCTCCGGTTTGATCAACATTTGAAGCTGTATGTGGCTTATCGATCATCAAGTTCATAGCATGTATAAAGTAGTTATGAAAATTGATTATAATAAATAAAAAACTTACCATGACTTATAAAAAGGATATTATAAATCTTAATATACCTGACCCCGCACAATGTATTAATATAATTGAATTAATTTTTGTATTCTTGTATTAATATAATTGAATTCATGTTTGTATTTATGGAAGAAAAAAAATAATGTTTGTAGTTAATTTGGGCTTAAAGTCACTTTTGGTCCCTGTAGTTTGGCACTTCAACCACTTTTGACCTTGTAGTTTTAATTTCGTCACTTTTGACCCTGTAGTATCATATTTGTTGCAATTCAAGGACATGTTAAAATTTCCGTTAATTTCTTTAACTGAGCCACCACTTGCCCCTCACGTGGAGGGTCAATTTTGTCGGCCTAAAGCCCCACGTAAAAGCTCATCTCTACCTCTTCCCCAGGGAGTGCGAAATTGCCCATTTTGAAGCATATTAGGATTAGGACTCTTAAAAATTTAGTGAAATTCGTCTAGGTTTACAATTGAGTGCAACGAGGGTGCAAAAAAACTAGCAAAACTTCAATAGGTTGTTTTTTCCATAAAGAAGCAACAACGATGGTGAAGAAGAGAGGTGAAGTCAATGGAGGCTTCAATAATTCAGGTGAATTCAAAATCTTTAAAGGTTCAGTTTTCTGTGCGAAATTGTTTTATAACTTTTATTCGACTTTTCAATGCATATAAGTGGGTTCCAAGTCTTTTGTTTATTCCATTCTTTTGTGGCCATGTTTTTTTTGTTTGTTTGTTCCAATGGCCTTGTTTTGTTCTGTAACTTCGGGTTTGGAACGTAATTGCTTTGTTGTTTTGGCAGTTACTGCTTGAGATGGTGGTTGAAAATTTTATAAAATATTGTGTGTGTATTGAGAGTGGTCCCATACACGTTTGAACCAGTAGTAAAGCCTTTAGGAAACACAGTGGTCCTCTATTTGCATAAAGTAAAGCAGTATGCATGCCATTTGTTATTTAATAGCTTTGAATGCTTTGATTCACATAAAGTAAAGCAATATTTTCAATCTCATAGCGTTGATTTTTCAGATGCTGGCCCTCCACAATTTCCTTATGTCGAAGCATTTGATGAGGTTCCAGATGAATATTTTGATGATATTTTTAATCAAGCTTCACAAATTTCTGGCAACAAGCGGGTAATGAGAACGTGGGAACAATAGAGGTGCCTGTGTATGGACATAATATTGGCAATGAAGATAGGATAGAGGTACCTGTCAATGTTGATGATGAAGAGGATAGTGAAGAAGACTTTAACACTGATGGTAGGAGGAGAGTAAGAGATCTTCAAGACAGTGGTGATGAATCAGATAAAGATAAAGAAATATATGAAAGTGATATAATGATGCTGCCACTTCAAGACCAACTCCTCTTATACCCACTCCAAGGCCTATTCCTAATATGCATATTGGAAATTCAAGTTCTGTGAATCAAAGACAAATTGGAGTGCAAGATCAATGAATCCAAGACCAACTCTTAAGAGGTGCAAGTTCTGTGAACCCAAGGCATATGGGAGTTAGCATTAGGCCTCCACTATCGAGGCAAATGGGAGGTTCATGTGCCCGATGGAACCCACTAGAAAAAGCAACAAACAAGAAAAATTCCAGGTCAACTGAAATTGCTTATTTTGGTTGTCGGCCAATATTTTGTGAACTGAAGTTGGCCTTTACTGTAGTTTAATAGTTTCTGGTTGTTGGCCGATATTTTGTGAACTTTCTTCTTTTGCTATACTGTAACAGGCCTTGAATTCTTCTTTTGTTATCAGCCATGCTTTTTTTGCTGCAAGTGTAAGACCCCTGTTTTGGGTATAATGCAATCAGATTTGACAACAAAAAAAACATTCATTGTGAAATAGCAATCAGATTTAACAATAATAATATAAAAATACTAAATTCTTGGTTTTTTATTTTTTATTTTATTGAAAGATACTTCATTAGAAAAGCCCCAGAAAAGCCAAAGGAGGAAACAAAACAAGAATAAACGATCCTGCGTAAATACAAAACAGAACCACCAGGGGATAGCAACTAAAGCCAAAGCCAAAGAAAACCATAACTGAAAATACATGACACCAGCAAAGCCCTCCAACCATCGAAACAAGAACTGGTGGGTCTTACACTTTTGTACTTCATTTTCAAAGGAGCCACTATCTCCTTCAATTGCTATAGTTGCTAAGTGGGGGTGGGTGTGAGGTGGAGAATGGTGGACGGAGTTGACATATTGGTTATTTAGAAGATTGAATATGTAGGGAGAGAGAAAGGGATGGAGGAGATAGAGATTGGTTAGGTGCTGGGAATTTGGGATAGAGGAGGGAGGATGTTGAGATTTTAGTTGCCCATTTTCAGGCCCTGGGTAAGAGATAGAGACTGGCTTTTAGCCTGGGGTTTTGGTCTGACAAAATTGCCCCTCCATGTGGTTGCTCCTTTAAAAAAATTAACAGAAATTTTATCTTGTCCTTGAATTGCTACAAATATGAAACTACAAGGTCAAAAGTGACAAAATTAAAACTACAAGGTTATAAGTGGTTGAAGTGCCAAACTATAGGGAACAAAAGTGACTTTTTGCCTTTAATTTATATCCCAAACGGTTATGTATATAGAACCATGAGCACACATCTAAGCATCCACACAAGAAATGCAGTTCTTTACCAAACAAAACTTGAGCATAAATTTGTCAATGGATTCTTCCATATCCGAGATGCTCCAACTGCCATCCTTTTCTGTCTTCTTAGCTTCTCTTTTCTTCTTATTGATGATTTTCAAATACTGGAAGAAATCTCAAGCCAAAGGCCTGAGCAAGTTGCCTCCTGGGCCAAAGCAGCTGCCTGTTATAGGGAACTTGCACCAGTTGATTGGTGCCCTACCACATCATGCTGTCACCGACTTGTGCAACAAATATGGTCCTGTCATGAAACTGCAACTGGGGGAACTTTTTGCCGTGATCATTTCATCACCGGAACCAGCCAAAGAGGTCTTGAAGACGAGCGAGATCAGCTTTGCGCAAAGGCCGGAAGTGTATGCAGTTGAAATAATGGCATACGATCATTCAAGCATCGTATTTGCTCCTTACAACGAGTACTGGAGACAACTGCGAAAGATATCTGTGATGGAGCTCTTAAGCGCTAACCGTGTCCGATCGTTCAGATCGATAAGGGAAGAGGAGGTGTGGAGTCTTGTTGCGTTCATCGCTTCCTCCGAGGGACATACCATAAATTTGAGTGACAAGATATACACCATGACAAATGATGTGGTTTCTAGGGCAGCATTTGGTAACAAGTGCAAATACCAACATGAGTTTACATTATTGCTTGGGGAAATTATACTTCTTGCTGGAGGCTTTAACATCGCTGACTTGTACCCTTCTCTTACATTTCTTCGTTCCATGAGTGGGATGAAGCCTGCATTGATGAAAATTCAGAAAAAAATTGACGAGATTCTTCAAGATATTGTGAGGGAGCATAAGATGAAAAGAGAAGCTAGTACAAAAGGCTTTGGTAGGCTTGGTGAACATGAGGAAGATCTTCTTGACACGCTTCTGAATTATGAGGAGGCCAATAAGCATGAGTTTCATCTCACAACTGATCAAATCAAAGCCGTCACTATGGTACCATCTCTGCACTCTAGCAATAATTGTTTTTATTGGGTAGTGGGTTTGTACCTCGAGTCGTTAAGAGCAATTATTTGTGCATCTGTGAGTTCTTGTGTTTGAATCCCTCCCCCAATATCTCTTGTATTTCTAAACTCCTAAGTTGCCTAAAACATACTAAATCATCTAATACACTCACACAAGCTCTAATGAGCCTAAAAATTATTAAACAAGAACAAGGTGTTTGGAGATGGTGTGCTTAGTGGCTGTTTTTTTTCTTCTTGGTGTATTGTGTTCTCTGTCGGATGTTCTCACTGTCTTGTGGTTGTGCAAAGGATTATGATTTCATAGCAAGACTCTTTTGACAGTTGGATTGTGTTGTAGTGTTCTCGTCAAAGGTTTTATGTGTTAGTTTGCGGTTTTATTTTATCTTGATCTAGCATTGGTCCTACGTGATTGTTTGAACTCTCTTGTTAGTCTATGACATGTGTGGTACTCTTTCCCAATGACAGATTCAGGATCCGAACCCCGTAGGGTCATAGTGTAAATGTTCCGAACCCCGTAAAATTTCAAACCAAACTTATGCCAATTAACCAAAAAAACAAAAAAACCCACAACCACCTAATCAACAACATACATCATCCTTATTTTGATATTAGGATTTAGAACTTACTTGAAATGAGAAATATCACAATAATAGTGGCACCACAACATGTAGTGGACGGCGGCATAACTTCGATGACAGTGGCAATACATCAGTGGCACATAAAATAATCAAATAATAACTCACATTAATTAAATAACACCAATTAACCACAAAAAATCTAAACTCAAACCAATATATTCAATTAATCAACAAATCAAAACAATATAATTAAGCCATAAATTTAATTTTAATTCAATTAATTACATTATATATATAGCATACATAACATTAATTTAGGCTTAGGATTTTAGAACTTACTTTGTGAAATTTCACAACAATAATGGGGCACACACAATAGGTGGTAGACACGGCAGCGACAGGCGGGCAATAGAGGAGAGGAGATGTGGGGTTAAGGGTTTGGGGCGGAGAGATTGGGGGGTTAGGGTTTGGGATTGGTTGGGTATTGGGTTAAGGGTTCTGTTTAGGGGGTGGGGTGGGGATAACTGATTGGGTTTATTTTTAAAACACCTGGACCAAAATAGCGTCGTTTAGGCCAGGTTATTTTTAAGAAAATTCCTGGTCCAAAACGACGTCGTTTTGCCTAGGAGTTTTATTTTTTGTGAAAAAAAAAAAAGCCAACGCTTCTTCTTCCTCACGCTGTGTAGCACTCCTCCTCTCATGCAAATGGTCGAGCAGCTGGAGGGCGTCCCATGGGGTCACATAATTGGCTCGTGAGGACCTCCAAGCCTATTTCCATGGCCTCCATGGGGTCGTTTGACCCAATGCCCCACTGTGGCTCTGTCTATGCTCTTTCCTACCCTAAGGTTTGTCCCTCCATAGGAAGGTTTTAACGAGGCCACTGTTTCGTGTCGTTCTATGAATGGATTCTATATTTCTCAAGAAAAAAAAATAAAAAGGAACAAAGTGTCTAGTCTTTATTAGTGGAGGATCCATTTTATCCATTTTCACATTATGCGGTATGCATGCGTCAACTCCCACCTTATCTTACTTTTGGTTGAAAGAAAAATGTAGGTATGCCAATTTCCCTGGCTTTAAATCGAATTTCTTCATTTTCATAGCGGCAAAATCTATGATTTGTTAGCAATTTCATATTTAAAACAGTGTATTTTAGCAATTATTAATTTCCAAGAAGGTTTTCTTGTTGGGAAAGGAAGCATATACAAGCATATGGATGATGTTGTTAACAAGGTTTGAAAGGAAAGCCTATTGTTATTCTTTTCTACTCTTTTAGAAATTCTGGAATTACATTCATATTTCAACCAAAAAAACCACTAGCCACAAAGGGCCATTACAATAACGGAGCGATCTAACATCCAAATTAAGACAATTTGGGGCTCCTCAACTAATGATCACGCATGATCGAAGAAACTCTTGCATAGGTATCCCAACTAAGAGTGCAAACTCAGAACAAAAAAAAAAAAACAAAACAAAACAAAAGAAGATAAAGCTTGAAAAAACCAATCCATAACAATACAAATAAAACTCTAAAATTACAAAAGCCCTAATGCTTTTGTACTTAATTAAGTTACTTTTTGTGATGAATTATTAAGTTACTTTTTAATATATACTAACAAAACCTAATATTATTGTACAAGCATATAATTCATTACAACTTCACAATGATTTCAGGATATTTTTTCAGCAGGAAGTGAGACTTCAGCAACAACAATGGAATGGGCAATGTCAGAGCTTCTGAAAAACCCTAGAGTAATGGAGAAGGCACAATTGGAGGTGCGACAAGCATTCGAAGGAAAAAACAAAATCGAAGAGGAAGATGTTCAAATGCTACATTACTTGAAATTAGTCATGAAGGAAACTTTTCGGTTGCACCCTCCAGGTCCTTTAATCCCAAGAGAGGCAAGGGAAAGATGTGAAATTGGTGGATATACAATACTAGCCAAGGCCAAAATCCTCATCAATGTCTATGCAATAGGGAGAGATCCAAAACTTTGGGCTGATCCTGAAAACTTTCAACCAGAGCGCTTTCAAGGTTCTTCCATTGACTTTAAAGGCAACAATTTTGAATTGCTTCCATTTGGTGCAGGTAGGAGGATTTGTCCAGGCATCTCATTTGCTACTTCAAACATTGAGCTTGGACTTGCTCAACTATTGTACCACTTTAACTGGAACCTTCCAAATGGGGCTAAACTAGAAGCCCTCGACATGGCTGAGAATTTTGGAATAACGGCTAGAAGAAAGAACAATTTGCATTTGATTCCCACTACTTATATTCCTTTCAAAAAATGAGACACTATCTAAAAGAATGATGTAATAAATAGAAGAAGGATGTAATCTTATTTTGAATTTAACTTGCAACTCTCTTAGGCAGCAGTTTGTTGGTTTAGTACGAGAAAACTTAGTTGCAACGGGGATAGCATTGTTTTGCTATCTCTGGCCAATAATGCTATATCACGTGGAAGTGTAATCACGCGTGTCATAGCGTTACTGGTCGGAGATAGCACTAGAAGTCTTCCTCATTTAGTACAGACCTCCACTTATCCCTCTAAAATTAATCATTTTGTTCCTTTATCTTGTCCAAAGTATCAACTTATGTGATCCCCAAAGAGGAAAGTACAAACCTATTTGGTATTAAGAAATCAAATTGATGATCGGTTGCAGAAGCCAAATTGTGGAGGAAGCGAGTTAATTTTTTAAGGCTAAGAATTGAAAAGCCGTTTGTATTTTACTAATTCTCTATCTGTATATAGAACAAAAACCACATCTAGCTAGCATCCACAACAGAGTTGGAGTTCTTTCCAATAAAAACTTGAAGACAAATTTGTCAAAGGATTCTTGATCAATATCCCAGCTGCTCCAATTGCCATCCTTTACTCTCTTCTTAGCTTCTCTTCTCTTCTTAATATTCGTTCTGACATTGGAAGAAATCAAAAGTCCAAGGC
Organism: Prunus kanzakura; assembly: GCA_020521455.1. Taxonomy (NCBI): domain Eukaryota; kingdom Viridiplantae; phylum Streptophyta; class Magnoliopsida; order Rosales; family Rosaceae; genus Prunus; species Prunus kanzakura. Next base: position 718,988 of record BPUM01000081.1, read on the forward strand.
AAGTTGCCTGCAGGGCCAAAACAAGCTGCACATTATAGGGAACTTGCACCAGTTGATTGGTGCTCTACCACATCATGCTGTGACCAACTTGTGCAAGAAACATGGTCCTGTCATGAAACTACAACTGGGTAAACTTGTGCTGTTGTTATTTCATCCCCCAAAGCAGCGAAAGAGGTGTTAAAGATAAATGAGATCACTTGTCATGGTCAAACTACCACATCATGCTGTGACCTGAAGTGTATGCTGTTGAAATAATTACCTATGATCATTCAAGCATGGTGTTCTCTCCCTACAATGAATATTGGAGACAACTACGAAAGATAACTGTGATGGAGCTCTTAAGTGTCAACCGTGTTTGGTCATTCAGATCGATAAGGGAAGAGGAGATATGGGATTTGACTGAATTCATTTCCTCATCTGAGGGACGTAGCATAAATCTCAGCGACAAGATTTACACCATGACAAGTGATTTCCAGGGCAGCATTTGGTAGTGCAAATATCAGCATGAGTTTACCACATTGGTTGGGGAATTCATACCTCTTGTTGGAGGCCTTAACATCGCCGATTTGTACCCTTCCCTTACATTCCTTTGTTTCATGAGTGGGATAAAGCCTGCATTAATTGCTGAAAATTCAGAAAAATATTGACAAGATTCTTGAAGATATTGTCACTGAATATAAGATGAAGAAAAAAGCTAGTAACAACACCAATGGTGATGAGCAAGATCTGGTGGACACGCTGCTTAATTATGAGGAAGCTAATAAGCCTGAGTTTCATCTCACAACCAATCAAATCAAAGCGGTCGCCATGGTAAGACCTGTATACAGTCAAACAATAAAACCTTCTTATCGTACAACAGTATAATCCATTGCAACTTCACCATGTTTTCAGGACATTTACTTTGCAGGCAGTGAATCTTCGGCAACAACAATCGAATGGGCAATGTCAGAGCTACTAAGAGACTCGAGAGTAATGGAGCAATCCGAGGTGTGACAAGCATTCAAGGGAAAGAACAAAATTGAAGAGGAAGACATTCAAAAGCTAGATTACTTGAAATTAGTCATCAAAGAAACATTTCGACTACACCCTCTGGGTCCTTTCATCCCAAGAAAAGAAAAGGAAAAATGCAAAATTAGTGGATATATAATACCAGCTAAGGCCAAAATCCTCGTCAATGCATAGGCAATAGGGAGAGATCCAAAAATTTGGGCTGATCCAGAATGCTTTCAACCAGAACGTTTTGAAGGTTCTTCCATAGGCTTCAAAGGGACCAGTTCCGAGTTGCTCCCATTTGGTGCAGGACCTACAGGATTTGTCCAGGCATCTCATTTGCTACTTCAACCGTTGAGAATTTTGGAATCACAAAGAGAAGAAGGAACAATCTGCATGTGATGACCACCACACATATTCCTTTCCGTAAATGAGACAATTAAGGATGTTAATGGAAGAATGCTGTCAAGCCTTGTACTTACCTACAGAAATTTTTTTGTGTGGATACAAGCGATATTTGGGGAGGGGGGAATCGAACCTAAGACCTCAGATGAAGGGGTATTTCTTAACCACTTGAGCTATAAGCCCCTTGCTTAGTATGCACCTTCATTAGTATATGCAATATTAGAAAACATTTCTTACTTAGCATTAATGTTCTTGTACATGAGAAGTTATTGCTAATAATAATAAACAAAGAAATAATGTGTTATCAGTTCTTTATTTACATTGAGCTTCTCTCATTCTTGATTCATTAAAAAAAAACCTCAGGGTATTAACAATTGCTGGAAACTATGTAAAGTCATTGCCATTTCTGGTGCAGCAGCAGCTGTTTCTTTTACGGAATATTCATCCATTGACTGCAGGAGCTTAGTACAATGGAATTCAATTTGTAGCCGATGATGAAGAGGTGTTAATGCCATCAAACCTTTCTTAAGATCAGCCAGCAATTCCCTTATAGGGATAGCAGCCAAAAAGCTCTTCATATAATCTTTGCAAGCTTCTTTGCCATTGCATACAACCTCCTCTTCCACATCACTGTTCTCTAAATCTTTCTGGCTCAACACAAGAGGCCCTTCAGCTTTAGTTTCCTTACAGTTGTTCGGTTGCACCTGATTTCCAGATTTCTCATCTGATGCTTTAGCCTCACTTGGTAATCTTTGGATTGTTGTGTCTTTGTCAAATTTCAGAATGTAGCCCAGGTTGCAACCTTCATACAACCTCTCCCCCAATGTGTCAATTATGTAAAAAGCATCCTGCTCTACCTTTAGTATGAAGAAATGGTCGTTCCAACTCACAATGTAGATCAGAGGTTCCCTATTGCATGCACATTCTGATGCAGAACGACTGATCTCATCCCATATGCTATCGAAGGACATGGCACCCTGAAGGAAGTCAAAATCCTTGTTTTCTAGTTCTTCAGGATGGAAGAATCCTATGAAAGACTTCTCTGGAACTACAGACAGAGGACGAATTTTAGCTCGAAGGATGGTCTCAAGATCAAAGTGCTTATCAGGGAAACGCTCTATGTAGGCCTCGTCATCACAGAGAGTTCTCCACTCTGATGATCCATCTCTAATGAGACTATCAAATTCACACTTGACAGGCATCTCATTTCTGTTGGATTTCAACCAATCTGCAATGACTGCAACCAGGGCCGTGCATGCACTCTCTCCAGCAGCGCATTCACTCCGCTGATCAATTGAAGCAAAAAATACTTGAGTTTGAAGCTTCATATGTCCATCACGGCTTATCACTTCCTTATGCTCCCAAATGCCAACAGAAAAATTCTCATCTCCGAATTCAGATATGGAACTTTCTGTGTGAAGTGACTTTCAAAGTAAAAAGAAAAAAAAGTTTTAAAAAATCAATACAGAAATGAAGACAAGCAAAAACATGTACAGAAAACAACAGTGAGACGTTGCATACGTACCCCAAAACTGGATTCATCAGAGGAACTAAGCTGCCTGCGATCAAAATCAATATCATCTCCACCCTCTTCTCCATAATGTTCCTTCAGAAGAGACTCCCCTTTGGCTTTAGGAGATCTGAAGCTCAATTTCCTCTTCTTCCATGGTAAGATTCTTCCCTTGAAATTCTGCCATGAGTTTAGCCGATAGACTGGTGCACTAGAATTGTCAACATGCAAGCCACCTATATCTAATTTACGATTGCTATAGTGGACCCAAAAGTCATCTTGGCCATTACTATTAGTATTGGAGTAAAACAAGCCACCAGCAAAGTTTGCATAGGCTAGCGTTTCATAACTGATTGACCGCCTGACACTGGAGTCCTCCTTACTCCACTCTGATTCCTCCCGCGCATCATCATCAAGTGAATCTGTGTCAAATGGATAGTTGGACGCAGCATCCTCACTTCTAGCAGAACTCCTGCTATCACTGCTATCTTCCTTGACGCATGCCTTCTTTGATTTACCAAATGATACATAATCTCTAAGGATTTTTACCTTTCTCAGTCCTGCTTTTAGAGGGGACAACTCATCCTTTTCTGTGGAAATAGCTTCGTCAGAAAGCATTGATCCCGGCACTGTCTCAGAAAGTTCTTGAGTGGCTCTCATTTCCAATATGCTCAGAGATATCTGCAGTTATCAAGGAACTTAACATAAGACATACTCTTCACAAAAAGAACCTAACCTGGCGAAGTGACGTGACAAAAGGTGTTGAACATAGGAGTTTAATTTAAACATAGGCAGTACATACAGAAAGTGATGGCTTAGACTCTGAGGCCACAACAAGAACATTAAGAGGAATGTTGAGCCCAAGTTCCTTTTCCTCAGACACCGAAGCATACAGCGCTAGGTTCAATGAAGCAGTTCCATAAACACCAACTCTGTTTCTCAATCCTTTGTTTTCAGCCTAATTCATCAAAACAAAATCATTGACATCATCAAGAAATCACATGATGGATGAGGAAAAAGTTATTGACAAACCTTAAACAAAAGAATCGTATAAACAAACAATTACAACATCACAATAAGATCAATCTCAAAAAGAATAAAGAAAAAAAGAGACAACCGAGCTACAAAAGATTTTCCTGCTGCTACCGAAAAAACAGAACAAAAGAAGAAAAAAAAACAAGAAGATGAATTAAAAGGCAGAGATACTCACATCGAAGACTGTAAATGAAAGCTCCCAAGGGTAAAACATACCCTCTTTATAACCAGAAAAACTGCACAAACTCCTAAACTCCTCTTGCAATTCCACCACCCCATCATCTCTAATTCCACCTTCTTTGGTGAAATTCCTCTTCACAGATCGTCTCAAGGACCCCAAAGCCTTACCCTTCTGGCCCTTCCATTTAACCCCAACCAAAGCTCTTCTCTCACCCTCAAATTGATTTTTATCCAATCCCTCAAGCCTGCCTACAACAATAACTACCTCAAATTTCTTGGTGGAAATTGGTGGCCATGGTGGCCACCTCATCATCTTCACCACCATTGCCTACTTGGATGCCAATATATACCAAGGATTAGGCTAAAACATGACAAATGGATATAAAAAAAAGGGTCTACATTGGGTGGTAGAATTTGAAATTTAAAGAAATGGGTAATGAAGATTAAACAGAGAGATTGAAATTTGAAATATAAAATGGAGTTTCGAGATGAGAATTGGAAATGGGTTTTGAATTTTTTTAGGATTGGGATGAAGGAAATTGGCAGAAACTGAAAGAGACAGATAAAAGAAGTGCAATGGAGTTAGAATTTAAATGCACTTCTATAGTTGGAATTTGCCGTCTGTGGAATGGACAAAATAACTCTAGGGAGGGCGAGAGAGAGAGATGCCGGCAGTCCTCAGAACCAACGTCTCTTTTTCTACTTAAATTCAAGTGGAATTGCACAAGGCGTCCTTCAACTAGTGCATATTTCTACTGTTACCTCTGGTATCTGTTCCCGCTAATTCAGGTAAAATTCTTTTGCTTTTATTGATATTCCTAGAATCTCTGGATTCTCCAAATCTTGATAATATATGGATCACCAAAATCGTTAAAATTACTTCCTAAATTTGACAGACTGCATTTTCATACTTTCCACATATTTCTTTTCTTTTATGATAATATGTTTACTTATTAGGAAGAGGGAGGATGAATCAGAACTTAGGAATATGAGAATTAAAGAATTGAACTTGGATAAAATGGTTTGGAGAAGTCTGTCCCCATTTTCCATGTCCTCCATGGGTCGTGGCTTCGGTGGCTGTTGGGGATGGGTTGTGAACTCAGTGGCTGCTGGGGTGTTTTTAATATTTTTTTAGTTTTTAGTTTTTTTTTTTAACAATTCAAGTTATCAGTGATATTTGGAGTTAAGTGATTGGACACATGGTAAGAAATTAGACAGGTGACATGGAGGGCAGAAAAACTTTCATGGCACGGGTATGCCAAGGTAAGTATTCCACCTAAGTATCCCCAACCCAATTATCTTTCGACACATGTCAACCACTTAACACTTTAAAGAAAATTTGGTTAGACCAAGAGTCAAACCATTCTCCTCCCCACAGCAGCCACCAGCGTCGGCGTCAATATTGACCCCGCCATTCTTCGTCGTCCTTCCTCCGCGTCCCCCATCCCCTCCTCCATCGCTATTGGCATCATCTTCCTCTTCTCACTAGCTCTCTCATCTCTCATCTCTCCCTCTCCTCTCTCTTCACATTGGCAAAAATGGAGGTAGTGGCTTTGCCTGCATTTAAGAGCATCTACAATCATGCTCTCTATTTTTTAAAATTTATTTTTTTGGTGAAATAAGGGGGAAACACCCATAAAAACAACAACTAAACACCACGCATAAGTCGAGGCATAGCAAGACCAAGCAAGTCATCCACTAACAGAGAGCTAACCCAAATAGGAGCCTCATCAAAGAAGCAGATTCCCATGTCCATATTATAACTCCAATTTGCCAAACAATCCACAACCCAATTCTTTTACCCGTAAATGTGGACAAGGTGACAATTTCCAATTTGTCTCATGAGATCACAACAACTATGCACCAAAGCAGCAAGAGGATGGCATTGCAATGAATCGATATGTTGAACAAGTGAGACAACAATAGCAGCATCCATTTCAATTGCAAGGTTAGTGTACCTTTCTCAACAGCAAGTTTTAGACCAAAATATAGACCCCAAACCTTAGCCTCCAGGATATGACCTTGGCCCAAATTCACAGCAAAACCAGCAATCCAGTCACCTGAGGAGTCACAAATAACACCTCCTGCTCCAATAATATTAGTGGCAGCCCTTCTAGAGCCATCCACATTCAGCTTAAGTTGGTCAATTGTTGGAGGTTCCCAAGCCAAAAAAATATGTATTATGTTAGGTTTCTCGCCAAAGCCATTAGCGGCTTTAACCCACTCAACAACCACAATAAAAATGGTTTTCCTGGGATTAAAAGGCATATCCACTTCAACATTAAACATCTGCTTGTTACGCCAATTACAGATATACCAACATGTAATGGCAAAAATAACATTCCATCCAATACCATCAGAGCCTTTAACCTTAGAGAGCATATTGTTGGAGTTGGCTCGACTAAACGAAGGAAAGAAGGAAGCAGCCTAGCATGCAGGCGCTCGAGCGGCAGAGGCACCTTGGCACAGGCGCTCGAGCAGATCGCGATTTCCTATTTTAAAACATGTCGGATTTTGGCCTAGTTTTGGGAGGTTTCCCATTCCTTGTATGATTGTGCTAAATATAAATAGGTACTTTAGACTAGGGTTTAGGAGAGATTCAAGATATACAATCCTAGGGTGAGAGAAAAAGAGATCTAGAGAGAGAGAGATCAAAGGGAGTTTTTTATTGTAACCAAAGGGATTTTTCTCATACTAGTGAATTTTCTCGGGGAACACCGGAGAGGACGCAGGCACGACGCCGAACCTCTATAAATTCTTGTGTGTTCTTGTGTGTGTTTGCTTTTGTGGTTTTGTGTGCAATTTATCTTTGCGTAGCTTGTATTGTGATTGTTGCGTAGTCCATCAACGACAAGGTCTTGGAAGTGTTTTCACACAACAAGTGGTATCAGAGCCGTGGTTGCGGCGGGTGTTGGTTTATGCCCAAGTGCTCTTATAACTTCAAGAGCGGCGGTGTCTTGAAGATGGCAGGCGACAAGGACGAAGAATTTTCCAGTACTAAGTCACAACGGGTATCAAGCACAAAGGTGGAGTTAAAGCCATTCACCGGCAAGGAGAACTTCATGCTTTGGCAAAGAAGAATGAAGCATGTTCTTAAGCAGTAGGGTCTCAGCAAAGTTTTGGAAGGCAAGGAAAAGAAGCCGGTAACCATGACAGATGCAGAGTGGGATGACCTAGACGAGCTTGCTAGAGGATCCATCGAACAACATCTAACCGATGAGGTGTTGTGTAATGCGATGGAAGACACCGCAAAGCAAGCATGGGAAAAGCTAGAAGAGATGTTTGCGTCAAAATCATTGTCCAACAAGCTTTTCTTGAAGGAAGAGCTTCACTCTCTTAAAATGGAGGAGGGCGCAAGCATGATGGAGCACGTGAGCGCCTTTAATAGGTGTATTGCTGACTTGCAGAGAATGGATGAGGTTTATAAGTCGGAAGGCAAGGTCGTGATGTTGTTGGCATCCCTGTCACCGTTTTATAAACACTTTCACATGACACTTATGTTCAGGAAGGGAACCTTGAAGTATGAAGAGGTCATGCAAGATATCTTGACGCATGACAGAATGGTTCAACGTTCCGATGGAGTCTCTCAAGGTGAAGGTCTTATGGTCAAGTCCGGAGAGAGAGGTAGATCGAGCAAGCGTGAGGGCAAGAAGAGCAATAAGGGAAGGTCAAAATCCAAGGCGAAAGATGGTTGTTTCGAGTGTGGGTCAAAGGATCATTGGAAGAAGAATTGCCCTACATGGCGAGAGAAGAGAAACAAAGGGAAGAAGCCGGATGAAGCCGGGGTCGCGGAAGAGAGTGACGGTGAGCTTTTACTTACTAATAACATTGTTAATACTGATGCACTTGCTATTACTTCCAGGGTTTCTTCTTCTGATTAGATTTTGGATTCCGGGTGCTCGTATCACATGTGTTCAAACAAGTCTTTGTTTGACACATATGAGACGGACAATGGCGGCGAAGTTATGATGGGGGACGGCTCAGTTTGTAGAGTCGAAGGAACAGGTACAATCAAGGTGAAGATGCATGATGACGTGGTTAGAACATTGGGTATGGTTAGGTACATACCTAAGCTGAAGAAGAATCTCATCTCCCTGGGTACTTTTGACAAGAATGGTTATTTGTACAAGTATATGGGAGGAAAGCTCATAGTTTCGAAGGGTTCACTCGTGATTATGAAAGGGAGATTCAACCTAACTGCCTGTATCGACTATGTGGTACAACATTGACTGGTGGAGCAGCTATATCTACCAAGAAGAACTCAGAAGATGATACTCAGCTTTGGCATTTGAGGCTAGGGCACATGAGTGAGCGAGCCATGCAAGAGTTGCACAAACGGAAGCTTCTAAAGGCGTGCACAGTTGCAAACTTGAGTTCTACAAGTATTGTACCATGGGGAAGCAGTCGAAAGTGACATTCAAGCTGCAAGACAAGGAAAAGAAGAGCACAGGAGTGCTTGACTATATTCACTCGGATGTGTGGGGGCCCGCGCCAGTTAAATCATTGGGTGGAGCTGTCTACTATGTTACTTTCTTGGATGATTTTTCTAGGAAGGTTTGGGTCTATTTCATGAAGGAGAAATCCGAGGTCTTCACAAAATTCAAGGTGTGAAAGGCAGAAGTAGAGAACCTGACAGGAAGGAAGATCAAGGTCCTTAGGAGTGACAATGGGGGGGAATATAAAGATAGCAAATTTCTGGAGTTTTGCAAGAGCGAGGGCATCAAGAGGCATTTTATCGTGAAGAAGATGCCCAACAGAATGGAGCTGCAGAGAGGATGAACAGAACTCTCGTGGAGCGTGAGAGGTGCATGAGGATTCATGCAGGCTTGCCCGAGGCATTTTGGGCGGAGGCGGTTAACCACGCTTCCTATTTGGTTAACCGGTCACCATCAAAGTATCTTGATTTCAAGCGTGCGGAAAAGGTATGGTCTAACAAGTCTATTGAGTATTCTATTTTGAAAGTATTTGGATGCAGTGCCTATACTCTTATATCTAGTGATGAGATAACCAAGTTGAAGCCAAAGTCTCTTGAATGCATATTCCTCAGGTTTGAGAGTGGTGTGAAGGGTTTCAAGTTATGAGATCCAGTGAACTGGAAGAAGATACTTAGTAGAGACGTTGTCTTTGACGAGAAGACTATGCCTATGATTAAAGTCAAGAAACCAGAGGTGAAGGAGAATGTTGTTGGGACATAAACAACCGTTACAAAATCATCTAGTAGAGTGTTCGGGGGTACTCCGAGTTTGCAGCCAATTGGAGACGTCCATGAAACAGTGGAGTCCGACACTGAGGTGGAGGAATTTGGGCAACAACAACAGACTCAAGATGAAGAAGAAGAAGAGGCTCAAGATCAGGTGGAGCCGCCATCCATAGCAAGGTCCAGGCCCAAGAGAACCATCAAACCTCCTCAATGGTTTGGATGGGAGATGGACGCAGTTTACTATGCCCTAAACATAAGTGAAGGAGACCCAACTACGTTCCAAGAAGCAGTTGAGAGTGCGGAGCGGGAAAGTTGGATGAGTGCTATGATGGATGAGATGGAATTTCTACACCGGAACTCCGTTTGGGAGTTGGCCCCTAAACCCAAAGACAGAAAGGTGATTGGCTGCAAGTGGGTGTTTAGGAAGAAGGAAGGAATATGTGAGAAGGAGCCAACTAAATTCAAAGCTCGTCTAGTGGCTAAGGGATACTTACAGAAGGAAGGAATTGATTATGATGAGATCTTTTCCCCGGTTGTAAAGCATACTTCTATACGGTTATTGCTCTCCATAGCGGCACAATGGGACATGGAGGTGGAGCAAATGGATGTGAAGACAGCTTTTCTCCATGGAGACTTAGAGGAAGATATCTACATGAGTCAACCTCAAGGGTTTGTTGAAGCAAGTAAGGGAAATCTGGTTTGTAGGTTGAAGAAGTCTTTGTATGGGCTCAAGCAATCTCCAAGACAATGGTACAAGCGCTTTGACACTTATATGCTGCGGATTGGGTATAGAAGATGTGAATCGCATTGCTATGTGTATTCTCATGTGTCCAAGGATGGGAAGATCATTCTGTTACTACTTTATGTGGATGATATGCTGATTGCGTGTCAAGATGTGTCAAAGGTTCAAGAGTTGAAGATCCAACTTGGGAAGGAGTTTGACATGAAGGATTTTGGACCCTCACAAAAGATCCTAGGAATGGAAATAAGGAGAGACCGAGATGAAGGCAAGTTGTGGCTGTCACAAAGCAAGTACATAGTACTTGAAAGATTCAATATATTGGATTGCAAGCCCGTGTCTACTCCTTTGGCGGAGCACTTTAGGCTAAGTGCCCAAGAGAGTCCTTCTAGTGATAAAGAGAAGGATGAGATGAGTAAGGTTCCATATGCAAGCGCAGTAGGGTGTCTCATGTACGCAATGGTTTGCACATGCCTCGACTTGGCTCAAGTTGTGAGTGTAGTTTCAAGATACATGGCAAATCCGGGCAAACAACACTGGAATGTGGTGAAGTGGATTTTTAGGTATTTGAAGGGCACCAAGAGGTTTGGGATTTTGTTTGAAAGACAACAAAGAAAGGCATGTGTGTTGGGATATGTGGATTCAGATTATGCGGGAGACTTAGACAAGAGAAGGTCCACCACAAGGTATGTTTTTGTTTGTGGTGGAGGACCGATTAGCTGGAGAGTGGTGCTACAATCAGTCACTGCATTGTCTACTACTGAAGTGGAGTATATGGCGCTAACGGAGGCTTCTAAGGAAGCATTATGGTTACAAAGATTGGCACAAGAGTTCGGGATAGCTCAAGACCTGGTGGTGATTAAGTGTGACAGTCAGAGTGCTATATGTTTGGCCAAGAACCAAGTGTATCATGGAAGATCCAAACATATTCATGTACAGTACCACCGGATAAGGGATTGGGTGAACGATGGGGACATTGCGATAGAGAAGGTTCATACAGATGAGAACGCTTCAGATTGCTTGACCAAGCCAGTTACAACTGAGAAGTTCATACATTGTTTGAGCTTGCTCAATCTTGTTACATGCTGAAGATTGAGGTGGAGCTCTTGGGAGTTATTAGTACGATTTCCAAGAGATTGAAGATGTTCTAGGGATCAATGGTTTTCACAAAGGTGTTTAGGCTCGCCAAGGTGGAGATTGTTGGAGTTGGCTCGACTAAACGAAGGAAAGAAGGAAGCAGCCCAGCATGCAAGCGCTCGAGTGGAACCTACAGGCGCTTGAGTGGCAGAGGCATCTTGGCACAGGCACTCGAGCGGATCGCGATTTCCTGTTTTAAAATAGGTCGGTTTTTTGCCTAGTTTTGGGAGGTTTTTTAGTTTCCTATTCCTTGTATGATTGTGCTAAAGGCCTATACATATAAATAGGTACTTTAGACTAGGGTTTAGGAGAGATTCAAGATATACAAACCTAGGGTAAGAGAAAAAGAGATCTAGAGAGAGAGCGAGAGAGAGAGATCAAAGGGAGTTCATTATTGTAACCAAAGGGATTTTTCTCATACTAGTGAATTTTCTCGGGGATCACCAGAGAGGACGTAGGCATGATGCCGAACCTCTATAAATTCTTGTGTGTTCTTGTGTGTGTTTGCTTTTGTGGTTTCATGTGTGATTTATCTTTGCGTAGCTTGTGTTGTGATTGTTGCATAGTCCATCAACGACAAAGTTTTGGAAGTGTTTTCGCACAACACATATTGCCTAAGAACCAAGGTTTTAGCTCAGAGACGAAGAAATGAGGAGAAAAGTGTAATTTTAAAACAGAATTTCATACCGTCATAGCCCTGGGTTAGTCTCTAAGAATATGAATAACAGATTCAGTTTGCCAACCACAAAGAAGACAAGAAGGATCAGAAGATAGATTCCTCTTGGTTCTTTGCTCATTGGACAAGATTTTACCTTGATAAGCCAGCCAAATGAAGATATGTATTTTAGGAGGAATTTTCATTCTCCACAAGTCCTTCCAAAAAGGATCAACATCTCCCAAGTCTCTAAAAAAAAATAGAGTATGCAGATTTAACAGAGAATGAGCCACCATTTGAAGACAAACCCCATATTTGAGCATGATGTACAGAGTTCCCAAACCCAACATGGACATCAGTGATCTTTTGAACCAAATCTTCAGTAAGAGCATTCCTCAACTAGTCCACGTTCCACCAACCATTCCTAAAAATGCTGTCAACGCTGCAATTCAATTCCTGTATATTCAAAAACCCATTATGTTGCATTAGAGGTGTATCAAATAGCCATTTATCTGTCCAAAATTTGGCCAAATCACCCATTCCAACCCTCTAGGTCATTCCCTTTGCAAGCAATTCAGCTCCAAAAAGAATATTGTATTAGAAATATGCCCCTAAAGCCAACTAATTATGTAGTAGTTAGAGTTAAGGACATCTTTGATAAAAGATATATCATGTTATCAATGGGCAAGAAAGGTTGTTTTATACATTAAATCATCCTATATTATCTTTCAATATGTAGAACAACCATAGTCCAAGGAATACATAAGTGGATATGAGAGCTATGTAATGAGATTTCGTACATGGAGACTTCTCATCATCGCTAAATCCTGAATATGTTCCTGTCATAGGAATATTGATTAGGCATCAATATTCCGCAAAGACCAGTACACATAGTATCGTCTCTATATGTAGGAAATGGCAAGGTCTCAAGTCATTAAGTGTGGAGACACATCGATATGTGTGTAGTAGGTGCTTGTAGAAGAACAAGTACACTGAACGCGATCCAACACATGAGTTACAGCATGGAAGTCTTTACTCACATGTTAAGTTGGAACTCATAAATTGCAATGGTGCAAACTTATCCTTAGACCTAAGGCATCATAGATGTTTTGTTGCTATGTTGTTAATCTTTGAGGGCACTATACTATCATGCTGAATTAGGCATAGCTTAAAGGTGCTCATCAAGATTCTCAATAGAGTCATGGAAGAAAATGAATGTACAACAAGGAATCTCTATTCTTAGTAAAGGAGAGAGAATACTCCAACATATGATTGGTTAAATCTCTGAACAGAGTAGTGGATAAGACTTGAAAGAAGAAGTCTTCAAATCTCACCAGGATAATCATATAAAAGGAATAATTCACATTAGGATATTGACAATCGGATTCCATGATCTAATAATGTGAATAAGGAGTATTGACATAAGAGAAGGATTCAATTGCACAGTCATCCAATTTGAATAGGTTCTTTTACAACGTCTCATTTAGATCAGATAATCATGACTTGCTGCTAGGTGACAACCATGGTTTGTGAATGTCCTAAAAGGTTTCAATTAACCTTTATTAATCGGAAGAATTAAATTGTAGAATTTAATTCGTACATCATCTCTGAGGAGTTGAGTCAACCCACTACCTTGCAAAAGGGAACCTATAGATCTGCACACCCAAAGAATGTGATTAGAGATACAAATGAGGAGAAATCAAATGGGGAGACACAAGTCTATTGATAATCAAATGTCAAAGTCAATGGTCAAAAGTCAACATGTTGACCGGAGCAATTGACCAAAGTCAAATAGTTTGACCAGGTCAATTAAGTAAGATTATAATTATAATTTAATAGTTAAATTATAATTAAAAGATTAATTATGGAATTAATATTGACATATAAAAATATTAGATTGGGCTTTTAAATATGATTTAAAAGGAAATGGACAAAATAGCCCAAAATGCTTTTGGGCCCAAGGGATAAGTGGCATAAGATGATATAACCCATGGACCAAATGGAGCCCCAAATACCCACCCAATTGCCTTTTGTGTTGTCCTATATAAGCTAAGTGTTGGAGAAAACCTAGTGTAGGGGTCTTTTTGTTCCAGCAGCCTGACGAATGGGCTCGGGCTGCTGTAAGAGGAAAACGAACAAAATTCCCCAGCGCCTGAGTTTAAGAACCAGGCTCCCAAAAGAGTTTTAAAAGACTTGCCAAAACCATAGAAAACACTTTTAGGTTCTTTTCACTAATAACTAGATGAACGTAACAAATTGATAAGTGACTTGGCTTGAGGAGGTTGTGGCATGGGAGCTAAGCCTTCACAAGTTTAGCAATTTGAGAGAGAGAGAGAGAGAGAGAGTGAGACAAGAATGTGGACTTCATACCGAGAGAAAAGGTTCAGAGTAGGGAAAGAAGAAAATTCGAAGGATTTCAATCTCAGAAAGGGAGAAAACAATGGAGGCAGAAGGTAGGGTGTCTAGAGTAAATTTCCAGTTGCTTGACAAAGCTTGGTCAGGTCTGGATGATGATCTTTCTGGGTAGAGAAAGCTCCCTTTTATAGGTTCTTAGAACCTTAATTACATCGATCTTCCATTCCTACTTTTCCTTTGCTTCTTTCCAATTAATCCTTTTTGGTGAAATTTCTTCAACCAGAACGCATTGGTCCAATGTTCTTTGGTGTTCCAAGGTTCTTATGCGGCTGAACCTCCTCATGGGGGTGAGGCGCCACCTGCTTTCTTCCTTGGTTTTCAAACTAGAGCTCTAGAGGAAAAGGAACAGATAGAGTTGTATGTCCAATGGGTATTCCTTCTACACATATGAATTTCCTTTGGTTCTTGCGATGGCTTTTTGTTTGACCGTTATGAAGCTTTGACAAGGGTGGAATACAATGCTAGATTTTTTAACCAGGCTCTGGGCTGGGCTTTGTGTACAATATAGGGTTATTAGTCTTCTCTTTCCAGCGGCCTACATGTTTTCGTCAAGCTGCTGGAAGTGGCCTATTTGCTTTGTCTTTGGGTATTTCAACTAACGTGAGATTGTCTAAGTGCTACAGCAGGCTATGAGATGTTCTCCTAAGGCATTGGATCACCTTTTTCCCTCTCTCATGCTAACCCATGTGTTTGGGCCCGAGGAATTGGCTTGAGTTTTAGTGCTCCCAATGGCCTAAAACCTTCATTCCTTGGACCCTCAATGGGGCCTGTGAGTCCTTGTGCCTATCTATACCACAACCTTCTCAGCAAGCCTCGGGTGATTATGTGGCTTGGGCCCACTTAAGCTTGTAGCACGGCATGGTATTAGCTTAACTGTCCTTTACATGACGTTACATGTTTATTCATCATGCTTGTGCTTGAGTTCCATCATGCCACAATAAGCTATGATCAGGTCTTGTAATATTGGATAAGTTAATAGGCATGAATTTATAGAGCTGGTGCGTTTTGGTCCCCTTTGCGTGGCGGGCATGCATGTTCGCTTGGCGTGACACATGGGCTATGTCTCGCGCAAGTGCATCTTACACGTTCCCTTATGTCCCAATTGGGCTCCTCTTGCAATCCAATCTTTGTCTTAGGCTAGGAATAAACTCGGCCCCAACCCCCTGGATTTTTGGGTCTGAACATTAGCCCCCTTGATTATTGGGGCCATGAACAGATATTGAGATGGGCCAAATAATCAAACCCAGCCCAAAAAAAAAAAATCAAATCCATGTTGACGACATGACCTTCTCCCTTCCCGTGTCTGTGCTGATGCCATGATTATCTTCCAGCAGCTTTTTATGTTTCCCAGGTAGGCGCTTAAAAAAATATTTCCCGTTCTTCCTTCTCCTTCTCCTAGCCTCCTTTTACTGTGCGAGCAGACTCAAACTTTTTACTTCCTTCCCCTCTTGATTTCTGCTTATCTCTCATCGCGCCCAGACTCAGAGGATCCTTGGAGGCAAGAAGGTGTTGAAAGGCGCCACTCACAGTTGCTAGTCAGTTAATCGTGAAGAACCGTTCGCACCCATTGGGAGGAGTGACTGTTTGCCTTTAAAAATCCTGAATCTTCTTTGTTTCCCATTCAATTCATCCAAGGGCGGGCTCGAGGAGGCCACTTTGCAAGGCGTGGGGCAACCTTGAGAGGAAATTGCAAAGCAGTTCTCGATTTCCCCTTCTCTTCCTTTGGTTTGACAACCTACTGGAAATGACGCGAGTGAGAGTGGTGGTAAGCGTTGCTTCTCCTTCCCCTTTTTTGCTTCTTGATTTCTTCGTCGTATATACACACACACACACACACACACACACACACATATATATATATATATATATTGAGAATGCTCCATGAAAAGGGAAGAGAAGAATTCAATTTTCATCGGTTCTTCCTCTTAGTCTCTTGGTGTTGTATGTTGGGTAATTCTTTGTACTCGTCTCTATTGCTTGAAATTTTATTTTATTTTTAGGTATCGACCACCGATTAGGGATTTTTAGGCACCCACCAAGTGGTAGCTTGTCCTGGTTGAATGCGAAGTCTTAGATGATGTCAGGGCAAGGTAGGAAAAGTATAAGCGTGCAATATATCGAATGCCCCTGCTTTTATCTAGGAATAACCAGTTCATGGCCCTTCTAAATAATCGACCTCTGTGATTTGGGTTTTCTTTTGTGCTTGCGTCAATTAACCTCTTTTTTTTTTTTGTCAGATGAAACTGTACAAATGCATTGGCTTGATCCTTCTGCAAGTATGGCGTTGGCATGAAATTGTAAGAAATGATGGAGATGTGCATATGCGTGCGTGTGTTTTTCTGCCCCTCATTTTTGCTACAATGAGATTTTGAGTCTTTAGGCCAGCAATAGTGGAGGTGCCGGAACTTATGTATTTTGTTCCTTCCCCCCCTTTTTTTGCAGATATCTGTGACTCAGTGGATTCTACTATGGCATCTGCCAATCTCCCACCAATCATGATGGATCACCTCTGTTCCATGGATGACGATCTTAAAGCAAGAGGACCCCTTTTGCTGCTTGAAGCAGCTCGTGAGAATCCTGTCGTTGGTGATGAGCCACTGCTTGAAACTACCTCCATAATTGATCCTGCTTCCATATCCAGGTGCTGCATCGAGAAAGGCTTGTTTCCAACCGTCCCCTTATTCTTTCAGTATCCTTGCAGCATCAATAAAAGTTGGTCAGAATGGGTTGATCGAGAGTTGCTGGACCCATCTACTTGTGATATTTTACACAGGGCACAGGTTCTTGACACCATTTTCCTTTCCAACTTGTGGGACATTCACGTCGAAGCAAAAATGCTCTGTCATGTGGTTAGGAGGTGGAGTACCGCTACCCACACCTTTGTATGTCCATGGGGGGAATTTACCCCCACTCTTGAAGATGTGGCAAATATCTCTCGCCTCCCTGTTTGTGGCGACCGGAACCCTTTTGACATAGCTCTTACCCCGGAAGACAGGAATAAGCTTGCAATCTTACGAAAAGGCACTCCAACCTCTCCTAGCACCTCGCTTCGATTCAAAAACTGGGTACAGCATTTCAAGGATGTGAATAGACAGGGACCGTGCCGACTCGTTGCATTTGTATCACTATGGCTCGGGCGGTTTGTGCTTTATGACTTCTCTCAGGACTGCCTACATGAGCGAGTATTTCCCTTGGCTTTGGCTATTGCTCGTGGCGACACGATCCCCTTAGTCCCCATGTTCCTGGGGCACTTATACAGGTTGCTTGATCAGTGCCAAATTTTGGGTGTAGAGACTCTCCTGAATTCTGGCTTTTTACATGTGTTTTTGTGGGAACGTCTCAAGGGACTGGGTGTATACCCACTCCCCTACTCGTGTGCTATGCAGCTTGATGACTTGGGCAATGGTTCCTTCATGCCGGATGGTCTCCCTTTAGTTTGTGGGTGGTTTAAGCGAATGCAGAGGAAAGGCCAGAACTTTTTAAAGTTACTGGATAATATTAAAAATTTCATCTTCCGTCCCTACGGTACCTTGGCAGAGTCCTTCACTTTCGTGCCCTTCTATGCTGATGTTCGTGATACTATTGGGGTTTCGACAGTGATGTCACAAGGCTGCCGTTTCAGAAGGTATTCCCTATTGAACGCTGCCTACCTCCCATTGCCCACTTCAGGTGACAGCCGCTCAGAAATTTCTATAGTTTATTCACCCCACCGGGTCAGATGACGATTCGGGCTTGACCAAGGCGTGCTAGTCAATTCCAACCATAGCGACCACTTCCTACTTCACAGGGTCTTTTGGAGCAATGATAACGTGCCGGATAGTGTTAGGCCCTCTGTCCTAGCCGGCAAGGGAAGAATTGGTGGCTTCTCTCTAGGTTATCAAGTCTATTGGAACCACTGCCTTACTTCCATTCGAGAATTCCAGTCCTCCCATTGTGACAGATTACTTCCTTCCACTGCTCGCCATGCCGGTCTAGTGTCGAAAGAGAAAGCGATTCTGCTAAGCTAGAAACGCAACCTGCCTTATATTTCTGAAAGTGGTGACATCATCGGGGAGTTTCCTAAGATGAGACAGAGACCGGGAACGCAGAGTCCTTGCAGTTCAGGAAAAGGTGCGACACTAGTGTCGGGTAAACAAGAGCGGGAGGAGAAGCAAAGCGCAAGGATGGAGCAAACTGCTAGTAAACCTAAATGATGCATTCTGAAGGTAGCATCGAGCGGTCCCCCTCGAACTAGAGAGGCAACTCCTTCGGGATGTCCACAGCCTTCAAAGCCTGCTGCATCTGAGAGCCAGGGCCGTGCTGGCAAGGTGCCGGAAACCACCCCTCTTCGCAGTAAGCATTGACTACTTTCTACTGCCTGAATT
Source organism: Prunus kanzakura (assembly GCA_020521455.1). Taxonomy (NCBI): domain Eukaryota; kingdom Viridiplantae; phylum Streptophyta; class Magnoliopsida; order Rosales; family Rosaceae; genus Prunus; species Prunus kanzakura. The sequence continues at coordinate 737,618 of BPUM01000081.1, forward strand.
GTCTTCTCTCCTATTATTTATTTATTTATCTTTCTCTCTTTTCTCTTTTTTTTTTCTTTTTTATCACATGCATGTATACATATATATACATTTTTTTTTTACTCTGTCTCTTTGTCTTTCCTTAAGAAAAAATGGGCACCACCCCGAAGAGGAAGAGAAGTGATACAGCACCCGTGAGTCCCGACATGACTCCGAAACGCCGTAGCATGCGTATCCTGCAGGCAAGGTTTACTGGGGCCCACATGAGCAATAGCGGGGCTTCCAGAGCTGAGGCTGTGGTGACCATTGATAGTGATGATGATGATGGCATCGAGGCTGAGACTAGTGTCCCGGAGGGAGAGAGTGTTTGTGATATTGGCAGCACGCGTGAGGATCTTGGTGGGGATAATTACGGTGATTACGATGATGACGCACTTGCACACTCTAATGCTTATTTGGAAGCACATGGTGGCTCGGATGACTCCCCTGAACCTGCCAGCAGCAATGCATGCCATTTTATCATTGTACCGGTACTTGGCATACCCTGCATCCTGTTCTCCTTCTATTTTCTTGTACCGCGAGCTGCCTATTCACCATTCACCCTAATCTTGCAGGTTGCCGATGTTGTTGAGGGTTCAAACTCTGTTGCTGCCATTGTTGACCTTGCACGAGGTGCCCAAGAGGTATCCCTTGTTCATTTCCCTCGTTCTTGTTTGCACTTGCTTAGTTGCCCTCCTTCTCTCTTTTTCATTTCACTCCTTTGCTTATCTTCAAACATATGTAACCTCATTCGTTGATTGACTCGTACATACACGTGTATATATATATATATATATATATATATATATATATATATATTTAGGTTGATCCCGTTACTCGCAATATGGAAATTGTGCCTATGATGCCTTCTTTCCCTGACACCCTCAATACACTGGCTGAAGCGGCCCTTGCCGAGTCATCTCCAACCTTGACACCAACAAACCCTTGGGACAAGGCATCTGTGCCTCACGCCGCAAGTCCCCTGCCACTTATCCTTCAGCACCTTCTTAGAAGGGACCTTGGGCCCGGTGTTTCGCCAGCTTTTCCAGCAGCTTTCCGAAGCAATACCTTTACATTTCACGGGACATTGTCCACTTCGCCCCACATTCAACCGCTTCTCCGGAGGAACTTGGAGCCCGGCTCCCCAGCACTCCTTCTAGCAACTTTGTTTGGTGACACAGCTACTAATGGGGAGGCCCAAGTTAACGATACTGCTACCGGGAATATTTCTACAGAATGCTCATCAGGTATATCTTGGCCGGAACCGGAGAATTCCTTTACTGCGTTTATGGCCTTCTTCAATGGTGGCGTTCAAATCCTTCGATCCATTGATGAACTCTACCATTTTGTCACTGGTTTAATGGCTATGCAACATCCCGGGGAGCTCTTGTATACCCGGAGATGGTCGAAGCTTTGACAAAATTTATGGACAAGTATGGGGATTTTATGGAAATTTCCGGTGTCACCTCTTCTTTCTTGAGGTGTGCTTCTTTTCGGGCTCTTGGCTTGGTGCTTCACGGGATGGATACCATGCAACTGTTGGATATTACAGATCATCGACTCCTTTGCTGGCGGGATGCAATCTGTGAAGCCATGACCTTGGGTTTTCAGGTGGATTTTCTTCTGAATTTGATGAGACGTCTAGCACGGCATGGGCTATTCATAGCATGAAATTACGGTCTTGATGAAATAAGGGTAGCAGCAGAGGCCTTGACCCTTAAGCAGCGTGAGTTGGAAAACCAGCATGGGGAATTGTGTTCCCTTCTTCTTGCCTAAGGTGTTTCTGCTGATGGTGCCGACTGTGTGGCAGAGGCAACAACTAGATCCTCTCATAAGGCTTCTTCTATCTTCTTTTAGCTACATCTGATAGTTTTGAGGTCTGTGACTCTTCATCCCTTCTTACTTATGCTCCTCCTTTTCTTCTTTAGTAACCTTGTCTAGCACCAACCTATTTTCTTCTGACATTTATCCTTACTTTCTCTTGCAGGTTGTTCTTTTGCTTGGTGTAAGACCGGCTGGCCTGACACATTGAAGAACACATTAGTCTTTGGCTTGTATAACTTAATTTCACTTAGGCTGTATTTCCTTTGGATGTCCCAAAACTTGTACTGTGGCAACTTTGTATTGTAATGCTATTGTGTTCAAGCTGCTGGAACCTATGTTTTTTTTTCTTTTTTTTTTGGATGCTCGAGACACATTGTAATCCTTATTGCATATATATATATACATGTTATCTAGTTGGAGGAATTCTTTTGCCTGAGATCTTACAGGTTGGGTACCCTTTTTAAAACAAGGTAAATGCTGCCAAAATTTTGATGGGATCCTTGTTCAAACTTCTTGACACCTCCCCCCCTTTTTTTCTTTTTCTTTTTAAAAAAAAAAGGCTCCGGGACGTTGTGGGTATGCTAGTTTCTCTGTAAATGCTCAGCTTTGCTCGGCATGCTTTCTGCTAAGTAGCCTTGGTTTTTTAATTTATTTATTAATATTGCTATGTATACATACACAGGAGTTTGGAATGCAAAAAGACAAATTTCCAAAGACAACTTCCCTTTTTTATTTTTTTTCACAATACTCCTTCATTTTCATTTCAAATCCCTTGCTACCATGATGGTACATCTTACAAAAGTTTCCCAGAGCAAATGTGGGAATATGGAAGGAGACCATATTAAAAAGGAAATGCGATAACACAAAAGGAAAAATACGATGCCTACTTAGCAGTAGTAAGGCGTGAGCCACTTTCCATTGATGGGATTAGTTAGCATGCCTTCCTTGACGGAGATCAAGCGATAATAGCCGCTGCTATGTATTTCCTTGACTGTGAACGGGCCTTCACATTGTGGAGCAAACTTGGAAGGTCCTGATACCTGTCTTCTCACATGCTCAACGACTTTTAGCACAAGATCTCCTTGTTTGAAGGTTTGAGGCTTGACCGTCCTGTTATATGCTTGGGCAACGGTTTTGTGGTAAAGTGCCATTCTTCTTTCAGCTTCTACTCTTTTTTCGTCCACGGCTTCAAGGTCTAATAAGCACTAGTCCGAGCATGACTTCGCATCCCACTCAAGGTCATTGACAGCCGATACTCTGGCCGTGGGAATGGTGATTTCCACAGGTGAGATGGCATTAGACCCATACACAAGCGAATAAGGCGAAAAACCTGTAGCACTTCTTGGAGAGGTGAGGTAAGCCCACAAGGCATGCAGCAGATGAACACTCCAACCACCTTCGTACTCTTATACCATTTTGCTCAAAATCCTCAGTATGGTTTTGTTTGTAGCCTCTGCTTGACCGTTTCCCTGTGGGTAATACGGTGTGGAGCGGCGATGCTTGATACCGTAGCTGCTAAGCGTCGAGCTCACTTTTTTGTTAACAAAAGGCGTGCCATTGTCAGTAACCATTTTGTATGGGATTCCAAATCTACACACAATGTATTCTCGAATAAAATTCGAGATAGCAGCTCCTGTGGCCTTTCGAAGAGGAATTGCCTCAACCTACTTTGTGAAATAGTCCGTGGCAGTGAGAATCCATATGTAACCGTCAGAAGGAGGATGGATCGTCCCAATTAAGTCAAGCCCCCAAGTATGAAAAGGCCAAGGAGTGCGCATGTCTTGTAACAACGTGGGAGGCTTGTGACTCAAATTGGCATGAATTTGGCACATGTGGCATCTTTTGACAAGGTCATGCGCATCTTTCTTCATGGTAGGCTAATAATACCCAAAACTCAGTAGCTGCCAGTGAAGCCTCTTCATTCCCTGGTGCTCTCCACACTCTCCAGTATGACCTGTTGTGCCTCTGGTTCTCCCAAACATCTCAATGGTTCACCATTAAACCCTTTACGATAGAGGGTCGACCCATCCACGAAATACCTATTTGCTGTCTTCTTAAGCTTGTAGGCAAGTTTGGAATTGGTCAGTAGAGTCCCCTCAACAAAGAACGTTAAGTATGGAGCCCTCCAATCCTCTGCGAACGAGATGGTGAAAGATTCTTCAGTTAAGGGTATCGTAGAACACATGGGGCATTTGGACTGAATTTCAGCTGCTTGCTTCTTCATCTCTGGCCAATATTAACCTATGCATTGCAGACGCCAATACAAACTCATCACTGCTTCCAAGCTGCAAGTGGCGTCATGCACCTCTTGCAACCTCCTTCGTGCTTTTGTCATCCCTATACACCGGGTCAAAATGCCCCCCGGAAGTCGTCTGTAGAGCTCTCCAAAGATGATTGCATAGTCTTTCAAGTTTTTAATGTTACTTCCTTCGCTTAGCTTTTCTTTTACTAGCCTCCTCCAATTGTCTTCTACTTCCAGCAGCTCCCCTTGGATCATTGCTTCGACTATGGGCATATCCTTCTTTATTACAGTAATATTAGGCTGCTTTTGGACAAACGAGAGTTTTGACCCTAATGTAGCCAAAGCATCAGCATACCTGTTGGTGACCCCAGGAATGTGCTCCATCACAACTTGCTTGAAAGAATTAATGATTCTTTCGGTAGATGTATGATATGGGGCCAAGGTTTCCTCCTTCACAGCAAAACTTCCTCTCAATTGAGTTAGCACCATATTTGAATCGCTGACGATCTTTATCCTTTCTACGCCCATTTCTTTTGCTGTCGACAACCCCATAACGAAAGCTTCATACTCCGCCACATTATTTGTGCATGGAAAATCTAGTTTGAATGAGAGAGCCGTGGCTTGTCCTTGGGGGTTAATAAGTACTACGCATGCTCCTCCGCCACTAGTTGTAGAAAAACAGTCAAAGTAGAGAGTCCATAGTTCCTCTTCCGCAGTAGTGGCTGCTACTTCCGGCAACTCTCCCAAAACTTCTTCGGAGACAGTAGAATCCTTTGCTTCAGGAAATAGAGCTAGGATATCAATCACAGGTTGCCCTTTGATGGCCATAGGAGTTGTGCATGTGATATCGAATTCAGATAGCTGCAATAGCCAACGTGCAAGGCATCCCGATAGCACCTGCCTCATGAGCAAGTACCTCACAAGGTCAGACTTTACCATAAGTTGTAGCTTGTGAACAAGAAAGTAATGCCGTAAACGCTGTGCAGCATAGACAAGAGCAAGGCACAAGAGCTCGGTCTTCGGGTATCTTGTCTCGATTCCCCTTAACTGCCTGCTCACATAATAGATAGGACTTTCTTCTCCACCATGACCGTCTTGGGCAAGCAAAGCCCCAACCACTGCGTTCGTTGCAGCCAAATAAAGCTTGAGTGGAAGTCCCAGAATGGGTGCTCTCATTGTAGGCAGCTTGGTGATTATTTGTTGCACTTGCGAATAGGCTTCTTGGCACTCCCTACTCCATACATACAGCTTGCCCTACTTGAGCAAAGGAGTAAAAATCCACATTGTGGCAGCGAGACCTGGGATGAAGCGCCGTATGTACGACAATTGTTTGTGCCTGATAAATTACGGCCATGAATTGGCCGAGAGAACCCCTCTTCTCGGCCTCAAAGCTGAAGCGCAGCATTCTGCCAGGGTGCTTGGCCTTCCGGAGAAACAAGAGAAAAATTGCTAAGTCACGATCATCTCGGCCTCGATTAAAGGCCGAGGCCGAGATAGGGCAAAGTCACCGCCAAAGGCATTAAAGTCAGACCACCACATGATGGCAGGGTCCCATGCTTCATTTAATGAAGTAGTGCCTGCTTAAATGCAGCAAACCCACTGGCCAAGAATAAGCATTTAATGCACGAGGGAAGGTGGGAAGTGATTGGAGTCAGAGTTTGGTGACTGAGATCAGAATGATTAGACGCCCACATTCTCACAAAGCTCTTTGCAGCTTGAGAGATTAGGTGACCAGCCACCAGAGCAATAAATGCGTCTCCACGGCCAGAAGCGCAGAACCCACGATCAGGGCGGCGGCCGAGATTCACCGGGATTTATGGGGTCACACCACCTTACTTCACGATCCCAAATGTCGATTTGACTACCCACTTGCGTTGATCAGGCTCCACCATGCAGATTTTCAACCTCGATTATCCCTCCAGAAACTCTGCCTCTAAATACAAGACTCAAGACCACTTTCAAAGGGTTCAAACACCAAACAAAAGCCTCCCATGGAGCGACTTATATTTTCCTGTAATGCACTTTCAATATCTTTACTTGCTTTCCTAGGAGTAGTGTTAGTCTGTAAGGAAAATCCATTCATCAATATATCACACGACCCTTGATTTTCAAGGCGCCGGAGCACCACCTTTGTTATTCGCTCACTCACCTCATATATCATACGACCGCCGCTCATTGAGTAGTGCGTCGGAGCACTGCCCGAAAACCCACCAAACACCACCACTCAACGGCCTTGTAGTTCAGGCCGTGAACCTTACAGCCGAGACTAGTTCCTCTCTTGGCTACAATTGTTTGATTAGAGGACGAGTCCAGACAGGCCCACCATCTAAACACTTTCGCCCACTTCAAACACCTCAACGCACGGTAGATCGTGCTAGCACGCCCGCGCACAAACGCACCACGTCCAAAAGCAGGAAACCGCGTGTCCATGCATATCCCCTCGGCCCGGAACTCCAGGCCGTGAGATTTGCGCGGCAGACAACAATCTTCCCATGAAACTTTTCAATTCCTTTGGGTTTCTAGGAGATGCAAGAGATTTTATGGCTTTGCTCTTTTCAAGATCCACATCTATGCCACGCTGATGTACTTGGAATCCTAAGAACTTCCCGGATGAAACCCCAAATGTGCACTTCTTTGGATTCATCTTCAATCCATAGAGCCGACACCTTTCCAGCACCCTCCTCAAAACTTCTTGATGGCCTTCTCTGGTTTTTGACTTCACCACAAGATCATCCACATAGTCTTCTACTCATTTCCCCATCATGTCATGGAACACAGCTGTCATAGCCCTTTGGTAAGTGGATTCGGCATTTTTAAGACCAAACGGCATGACCGTGTAGTAGAAATTTCCGTATGGCATTCGAAAGGCAGTCTTCTTGGCATCTCGAGGAGACATCTTTTTTTGGTTATAGCTACTAAATCTGTCCACGAATGACAGCAAGCCTTGCCCTTAGGTTGAGTCAATCAAGATATCCATATTGGGCAGTGAGAATTCATCCTTTGGGCAAGCTCTGTTGAGATCTCGGTAGTCCGTGCATATCCTAATCAAACCAGTCTTTTTCTTCACGGGAACAATATTTGCTAGCCATGTTGGATGCTTGATTGGTTTGATGAACCCATCAGCCAATAGCTTTTCAATTTCTACCTTGATTTGCATTTCAATTTCAAGATGAAAATTCCTTCTTTGCTGCACGACAGGTTTTGTGCCAAGCTCAATATTTAGAGTATGGCTTACTAAGTTTGGATTTAGGCCGGGCATTTCCTCATAGCTCCAAGCGAACACATCTCGAAATTCCTTTAATAGCGACACCAAAGCTTCTTTTTCTTCCCTTGCCAAGTGAACGCTGATGGAGATGGGCCTTTGGACAGAGGGGTCATCACTCAAATTAATTGTTTCCAACTACTCGGCTACTGCAATCAAGCCATCTTGCATAAGCCTAGGCGCCATCATAGGTTCCTGAAAAGCACAAGGCATGGGTACCTTGTCCTTACGGCTGCTCGTTTGCATCACTTCTTCTCCATACTTGGGGCTTTCCCGTAGACCTTGGTTGAGCCCCCAAACTTGTCATAAGCGATATACCGTGCGTCTTCTGGTAGCGTCACTTTTGAGCATTGGGGTTGATCGTAAGCATGGTTGTTGACCTCGGAATGTCTCTTCCTTTACCAATCGACAATGGTTATGAGCTCCTCATTGCTCAGATCACAAATTTCAGTCCATGAAGGTTGGTAGGTCCTGAAATTCTTGGATGGGTTGCTTCCAACACCTGTGCATTTGGTGTAGAATTCCGCTTCTGAGTAATGAGCTTCATTTTGGTTGAATGGCGCTTGATTCCCCGGTATGCGAAGCGGTCTCAACCCAATCCTTCCCTTCACATATTGGTGGTAAGTAAAGACCACAAGTTTGTGCTTATTGAGCCATGACCTTCTGAGTAAAGCATGGTAAGCCATCTACCACATAGAACTTAGTAAGTGACCGAATGGGCCCTACCTTCAAGTTCACTTGCATGTGCCCAATCGTGACCTCGCTCTTATTCCCAAAATTGCTGATACTTGTTTGAGATTGCACGATCTTAGACAACGAAATACCAGGTGTCGTAAGCACAGACATAGGCAATATGTTGACAGAAGAACCTGTGTCTACCAAAGCCCTCCTTATAAACACATCATTGATCTGTCCCTCCAAGTAAAGTGGCCGCCTATGATCCGGGTATGGGACCTCCATGTCTTCATCCGTAAAAACAATAGCATTGTCATTCTCCAAGAATGACCTTTGTGGTTAAGCAACGAAGCAATGAGGATTTGACTCTGCAGAGATGTTCATGAGAGCTACAGCAACTGCTTCCCTCACTTGCTGCCCAAAGCCAAGGTGGTCAAAGAGTGACTTGAACTTTGGGTTCCTTTGAAGGACCTGCGAAGCTATGGGCCCTTGTTTCAGACCTAGGTAACGTTCCGTCACAGTATTTTCCACCTCCGTAAGAGTATGGAATGTTACAGCAGTTGTTTCCTACTACCCAGATGAACCTCCCTGGCATTGCTCTTCCGGCATATCCAACATAAATATTTCGTTATCTATGTTGCCATCCCACCCGTCAGTGAGTGGCCATGGTGCATTGTAACTTGAAGGTTTTGAGTATTTATGCTAGTATGCTTTCTCCATATTTCCGCAAGGCTCCCAAATAGCCTATGGTGGCTTTGGGTCGTTCTTCCATGGGCGACACAATTCGTCATCGTCGAGCAAATCATCGGAGCATGTGATAACAACGGCTATCTCCTTCCCCCTTCATTTTGGCAAGGGGTCTTCATCAATGACTTGCTTCCTAGAGGGAAGCTCAAGAACTCCTTCATGTACTTTAGCATGCAAGATTCTTCTTAGAGTCTGGCAAGTAGTGGTTGGATGCCCCACGAACTGGTGATAGCGGTAGTACCTAGGATCACTCTTCTCTTCCCTGGTAGGAACTTTGTAGGGTCTGAGAGGCTTGATTGCACCATCAGCAATCATTGTATCAAGGATGGCGTGGAATTCTTCATCTTTACATGGTAATGCGGATATGTCTCCCTATCCTTCCGTTTGCGTGAGTTGTAGTCACTGGATGACTTGTCATCTATGGCTAGCGTTTGGTGTGTCTCCTTCTTCTCGTTCCTCCAAGTCCTTTGCCTCGTTGGTTTGACAAACATACTAGTTTTTCTTACCGTTTCTAGTAGTCGAGAAAATTGACTAATGCCAATGTTCTCTAAATAAACTCTGTAATCTACCACAATGTTGCTTATGCAAATTTCGACAAGCGCTTCCTCATCCTTCTCATCATAGCAATCCAGAGCCAAGTCCCGGAACCTGCATACAAAGTCAACAGGATCTTCCCCATGTTTCTGGCGAGTGTTGTTCAACTGAGTGGTAGTAACTCTTTCTTCGTGCTGGAAATATTTTTTACAGAACCTGCTTGCCAAATCTTCCCAAGAAAGAACAGAGCCTGGTGCTAAAGTGGTGTACCTCCATCAGTAAGGCTTTTTGAAAACTCTCGGAGCCGGAGATTATAACCACCAGCATGTGGTCCCAAAGCATCAATGAAGCGATTAACGTGCTCCTTTGGGCTTCCTTTTCTTCCATCAAAGAGAACGAAGCTTGGTGCCTCGTAGCCTTTAGGATGTGGCTGCTGGAGTAAGCTTGATGGATATGGTGGCTAAGGAATATACTTTCAATCTTCTTGGCTTCGGTTAAGCTCCTTTTCCAGCATGGCAACGACATCCTCCTGGATGACAAAAGATGGTACCTTTTGTTAGGACCCTTTTCCTCCAGCAGCAGACTCCTCCTGTGAGTGCCTATCATTTTCTTCACCTGGCTTAGAGACAGAACTTTTCAGTTCTTTGATGGTGTCCATCATTTCCCTCTGGGTTTCGTCCATAGCATGGATAGCTGTAATGAGATCTGTAAGGGTGAAAGCTCCCTCACTTGCACGATCTTGCTCTCTAGAAGAGGCATTTTGCCTTGATCAGAATCACCATGGTCGGTCCATCTTGGGAGGCTATGGTGTTGCTCCTGGTCTTCTTCTTTGGAGGCATTAGTGAAAATGGCAGCCTGGTCCCCAATGAAGTCGCCAATTTATGTAGGGGTCTTTTTGTTCCAGCAACCTGACGAATGGGCTCGGGCTGCTGTAAGAGGAAAATGAACAAAATTCCCCAGCGCCTGAGTTCAAGAACCAGGCTCCCAGAAGAGTTTTAAAAGACTTGCCAAAACCTTAGAAAACACTTTTAGGTTCTTTTCACTAATAACCAGATGAATGTAACAAATTGATAAGTGACTTGGCTTGAGGAGGTTGTGGCATGGAAGCTAAGCCTTCACAAGTTTAGCCATTTGAGAGAGAGAGAGAGAGAGAGAGAGAGAGAGAGAGAGAGAGAGAGAGAGAGAGAGAGAGAGAGAGAGAGAAGAACGTGGACTTCATACCGAGAGAAAAGGTTCAGAGTATGGAAAGAAGAAAATTAGAAGGATTTCAATCTCATAAAGGGAGAAAACAATGGAGGCATAAGGTAGGGTGTCTAGAGTAAATTTCCAGTTGCTTGACAAAGCTTGGTCAGGTCTGGATGATGATCTTTCTAGGTAGAGAAAGCTCCCTTTTATAGGCGTTTGGCGTGACATGTGGCTCATGGCTCGCACAAGTGCATCTTACACGTTCCCTTATGTCCCAATTGGGCTCCTCTTGCAATCCAATCTCTATCTTGGGCTAGGAATAAACTCGGGCCCAACCCCCTGGATTTTTGGGTCTCAACACCTACCTAGGGTGTTTGGTTTCCTACTTTGGTTGATGAGTGATCATCTTTGTATCTCATCTTCCACAAACCAAAAATTGGTCCAATCAAGAAGTAAACTAGCATTCATACTTCTTGATTGCCTTCTCTTCATCTCAAGGAGCATTTGGTGTGGGTGAGGTAGAGGACTCCAATCTTGGAGCCTTAAGGTGAAGGAGTCAAAATCAAGAGAAAGAAAGGGCCTTTCCAACAAAGGTGTTCATTCTTGATAAATCAAGAAAATGTCATCAAGGGTAAAGATCTATTCCCTTTTTCCCTTTTCTATTTGTGTTAAAAGAGACTAGGCTAAGATACTTGGTTTAAAATGAAAAAGGTTTAGCTCAACTAGTATAAACAAAATGAATCCACCATTTAGAATGTTTTTGTTGTATAGGTTATGGCTAAAGTTCATTTCCTAAGCATTAGATGTATGTTTCCTTCATATTGTTACAAGTTGAGGAGCACAAATGTCTAGTTTTTAGATTAGGATCAATAATAGAGTAACCCTTGAGGTATTTCTTCTCAAAAATCTTAGCCCATAAGTCATAATCTTTGTTGTGCAACCTCCAGCCGATTTTAGCGAACAAAGCTTCATTCATGTCCCTAGCTTTCTTGAAACCCAAACCACGTTTGTTTTTAGGTCTACACAGCATATTCCATTGACAGAGGTTGACTTTCTTCTTTCTATCACTTTCTCCCCATAAGAAATTTCTATTTAACCTATCCATATCTTCACAAATACTAACAGGTAATTTTGTGGTTTGCAAAGAATATATGAGAATAGTAGATGTGATAGCCTAGATTAGAGTGCCCCTCCCAGATGAAGAAAGGAACTTACTTTTCCAATTGGCAAGCCTGCAATGAACCTTACTAATTAAGCAAACTTCTATATGTGCATCAAGTTACCCTAGAGTGCAAGATAGGCATCCCCAAGTATTTGCCTAGGTTGTTTATTAAAGGAGAGCCACAAATGAAACTGATCTCTTGAGCTAACGCCCTTCTAGTATTAGGAGAACAAAATAGAGTAGACTTGTTACAGTTGAGAGTTTGAAGCGTATTGCTCGGGGGATTTTTTTTTGTGGAAATACCACCACACGTGTTGAGGGTATGCATAAAAACTTGAAGGATGGAATTGGTAGAGGCATGAAGTTAGTGGAGTGTATTCCGCAGATTGAAAGATCCTTATTGAAGTTGAGAAATGAGAATGTAAATGATGACTTTGATTCAAAGAATTCACACCCACTCATTCTTACACACCTCCGATCTCTAGAGGAACATGCAGCTTCTATTTTCACTCATGACATTTACAAGTTGATAAGAAATTAGATAAATAAGGAGGCAAAGTTAATTCTCGTGCAACCCGTAAGAAACAATGACGATCCTTGTGGTTACAAATTTTCCAAATTTGGAAGACCCGATGAGAACTGGACTGTGTTGTACTACCAGAAAAATCAACATCTTTAGTGTTCATGCAAATTATTTGAATCCAATGGAATTCCGTGTTGTCATATGTTTCGAGTTATGAAATATGATTATTGTGTTGATTTAGCTGCGCCAAAATTGATTCAGTTGCATCCTCTCCTTGTGATACGTACTCGCAAGTGCACGAGCCGTTCTGTAGTATAGCATATGTAAGTGCGAGGTCGATCCCACGAGGATTGATGATAGATTGATTCAATATAAGGTTTAAAGATGATTGAGAAGAGTACATGAATTGAAAACATAAAGTTAAACAAACAAAGAAGAAAGACACTAAAACTAGTTTTGGGTTTAAAAACAGTTTTGGGACACTAGGGAACAATCCAATTATAAGTCTCAAACAATCAAGTTAACAAGTTCAATTCAAGTAAAAAGATTGATTCTCTGTAATGTATAATTTAGCCATGGTGTCTGGTCTAAACCTTGTATTCCTAATTCCCTAATCAGATCCTTGTTGTCAAACCTAAATTAAGCATAGAAGAATATTTTAAACAACAAAGCATGTATCTAATCCCTATTGTCCAATGTCTATACATACTCTTCCTATACATAGTTCAATTTGAATTAAGGCATATGGTGTCTACTATTAATTCCAACCAAGATAGCTAACATACAAGTTTTAATGATGATCAATAATTCAAACAAGCATATTAACTTATAAGCATAATGAATAAGAACAAGAATCGTAATTGAAACTTGGAAATTAAACAAACTTGAAAACTTAAAATAAAAAATTACATGATAATAAAAAATAAAGTACAACTAAGAAAAACATAAAGGAAAATCTAGCAAAAGGGTTTAATTACAACAATTGAGAACTTAAAAGTAAAACTAAGAGAATTTGAGCGAGAGAACGGAGAGGAGCTCTAGAGAAATGTTTGAGAGCTCCCCCCCTTGGGGTGTGTTTGTAAGCTTGGAAAACCTCACTATTTATAGGCATAAGGGAAGGGAAAATCTTATTTGAGTATTGCCTCTACCTACAACACTCACTTCACCAACTTTACCTAACTTCCCCACCAAAAACAATTAGCTCATGCATAGGTCATGTATGACCAAGCAATGTTGTGAGCATCAGAACTTGGGCTTCCCAATTCCAAATGAAGCCTTTGACCACACTAAATTGAGGCCCAAACAATGATCTTTCCAATGGACTAAGGCCCTGTTGCCAATTCTCAATGAAAGCCATCGAAAAAGTTGATACTCCTTGGCTGCACAGTTGCTAAACAGTTTTTGACAGTGAATGCAATGCAATCTGATTGTAGGCACGTTTTGGGCTCGTTTCTTCGTTCATAAAATTTTGGACAAATATGGATATTTAATATCTTTGTATTATCTTTCCAACCATATGTATCCCATCGCAAGGAAAAATCGGAAAAGCCTTCAAATATCATTTTTTCCACAGTAACGCAGATGTTTCCGAATTTCACCTTAAGCTGCCATATGCTGACAAACTTCCACAACTTCATCTTAAAGACTCAGAATCATGAACCGTAAAATGATCTAGATACTAGACTTCCACATATTTCCAATGGTGTGTGGCTTATTATTTGGTTCTTCCTGAACACGTACAGTTTGATCCGTGAACTTGACTGATGTGCAGACACAGTTTTGAGCTATCTTGACTCTAAAATGCATTATATGAGTCCTAAAGCTTAATACATTGAAACCAAGATAAAAGAGGGTTAAAAGCACAAGTTTTATCCAAAACCAATAGCAAAAGATAAGCTAGGATAGTACAAAATCATATGTAATTATGCACTGATTAGTGATCATATGGACCAAATACTTCCGGCCTTAATAATGAAGAAATGGACAAAAGACGCAAGGCATAAGAGTGAATTTATAATCAAGTTGGATGGTGTTCCTAACGAAACTGTTCAAATGGCTAGGTTTTGGTCATTAAGCGCCAATTTTAACAAGCTTTATTTTAATGGGTTGCAGACAAAGAAGTCTGTTACAAGAGGATAAAGGCTGAATTTGGGAGATTAAGTACTTTGGTTGAGAGATTGAAGAAGCAACATGAACAAACTAGTATAAATCTAGGATTCCATAATAATGTTGTAAGAGACCCCGTAGTTGTTGAGACAAAGGGGAAGCAAACAATGGGAAGCAAAGACAAAAAGGCCCCGCAATGCTGAGAGTGCAAGGGTACTGGTCACAACAAAAGAAACTATCCAAATCGCATTGTTGATCAGACATAAGTGGAAAATGGGTTACACAAGTGACATGAGCGACCTTCTTTCTAGTTTTAGACCACAAGATGATACAACTGTTGGGAATAGAACATTGCCTTCCTCCTTGAGTGCTAGACATGGGACTAAGAGTTGTCCCTTTCTTATAGAACCCCTAACTCGGGCTTCTCATATGGTGAAGTGTCTAGTGGCTCCACTTGTTTCACCTTTGATGGTTTCACCTTTGAGACACCCGAGTATCATGTATTAGAATCACAATTTGACACGCAAAGCTCGCCACTGAGAGATCGTAATAGATTTTGGGTTCCATTCACCCCAATAAAATGACATGTATTGTCACTATGCCAAAAAAGGCATTTAGCAACGGATAAAATCCGTTGCCTATTACCCATAAATACCGTGGTATTCAAGCCTGTTGCCTATTACTATGTAATAGGCAACGGATATTATCCGTAGCCTTTTTGTAGTTACAACATCGGGTATTTGGTAAAATCCGATGCCTAAATGATTTCCGGGTGCCAAAAAAACGTTGACCTCCGACGCCTAAACCTGAAACAGCATCAGTAGTTTCAAAAGGGAGGAAGCTAAAGAGGTATTACAGCATCAGTGGTATCTGCTACACTGATGCATATTATCTATTATAACATCACAGAAACAAATAGTGATGTTGCGAATTATGTTATAAGTCATCGCTTTTTCTATTTTGTGGTCGTGAAAAGCCTCCAATAGCGCTGCTTGTTATATAAATGATGATGCTACTTCTAATTTTAGGCATCAATGATCATAGATGTTTGGTTATTGTTTTTATCTTTCAACTCCAGTTATTTATGGAAAACTGAAGTTATTATAAACAATAGGCATCACTTATGTAAGGAAAGTGTAGGTATTTTGCGTGTTTCACATCACACTTTACTTGGTTATTGTCTTAGTACATCAAAAATGCATCATTTCCAAATCATGTTGTGTTGCCATTGCTCATTAAAAAAATATTATATAAACAATAATTTAAATATATCCATACTTGTCTATATATATGCAAAATACTTGAATGATCCATACTTGTCACATCCAAATCACAATTTTTCCTGCCCTACACCATAAATTATCCATACTTATCTATATATAAGCAAAATACTAACTAGAAAGACATGTAAAATGAAAGAATGTTTAGCTCAATCAAAAAGCCATTCTAGGACATGAGTTGCCAATTCTTCTCGCACCTCATCCAATTCCATGTGGGTGTACGTGCTATTCCGTCTAGCTCTATACTTGAAAAAAATAAATAAGATTATGTAGAATGTAACTATTACAATTGAGTTATGACATTGTTCAACTGAAGCCAGCATCATGTAACCGGAAATAAACGAACATGAGACCTTAACGATTCACTTGTGAATAATTATGGGGAACCCAACTGCATACCTTACAAAACTTGCATTGATTTAGTTAATAGAAAAAAACAATTTAATATCAAAAAATGCAAGACAATTTTAAAATTCTTTTGATAGGTCCTGGATAGATGCTATTCAAAAAGTGCCATTCTTTGCAAAGTACTTAAATGAAAGCTGCACATAACTAAACCACCAAACACTTGTAAAGGCACTTTACCTTGGATCAGTCAACTCATGTCTATACATTTCCAAAATCATCTTTTAACTCTGATTCACTCTCCTTTAAATCTTGAACCTACATTAAATAATGGGGGAAAGAAAAAGTTGATGAAGCTAAACAAATCATATCTAATATTACATAAGAAAAAGTAGACGAAGCCATTTTATAACTCAAGAGCCACTGATATCTAATATTATATAAATATGAGTGTAAGAGCATACCAAGTGAAACTTTCAGCAGATCCAACTATCAAATGGAATGTAACAAATTCACAAAACATACCCACCAACATAATAAATCTACTATGCATGTTGAAAACAAGATAGAGACACAACCAACACTACTGCTCAAAGATTACTCTTTTTCTTTTTATCCCAAAAATGCAGGCTACTTAAAAGTGGTACTTATTCACGAATAAACTTAACAAAAAACCTCAGTCAAATAAGACAAGCTCACTAATTCAAATAAGACTAAATAAGAACTCAAAAATGCAAGAAGTGAAGAGTAAAGTTGAACTCGCATTTACATAGAAAAAGCACATAGTAGCACAGTAAAATAACCTGCAAACCAGATAACTGCTGTAATACTTTTATCCTTTCTTCATGAAGGCCTTTTATGTCCATTATACGACTCGAAGCTTGGCCATGCAGAGCTCGAATCAATTAACATGATTACCCCTTCCAAAATCATCTTTCAGAAGTGAATCAAGGAGATAAAAGGCAGCACAATACCATTAGCTCCTTGAGGGTAGACTCCATATATCAGATCTTTTTGCTTATCTCTAACCCTATCAACATGCTTGTTCCCAAAATTTAGGACTGGGAAAACTGCCCCTTTTGCAGCATCACTCTCTGCCTTAAGAGTTGCTAGTTGACAATTACTATCTGCTAATTCACTAACTGCAGCTTCCAACTCCCCTTCAAAATACAACCAAAACATAACAGACTTTCAGAACATTCAGTGACATATCAAACCATGAGAATCACAACCAACTGAAATAAAATTCTTCCTCCTTTTTGAAGGACAGGTGATTAAACAACTTTTATATATATATATAAAATAAAAAACATAACATTAAGAAAAAATGAAAAGAAAAAAGTGCAATGGACAGAGAACTCTCATCATAAGAATAATAACAATTCAACAAGCTCATATATACACACAGAGAGAGAGAGAGAGACTCCCATTATAGGTGGTACATTAGACTCTCCCATCATGGAGAGACAAAGACTAGTTGTAGAGAGACAAACCGTCCACGACGGAGAACATTAAAAACCCAAAAATCAATACATAACTATTCCCTTCCCCTGCCCCACCCCCCTCCCCAAAAAAATAAAAAATAAATACAACAAAGAAACTAAGTACCTGCCTCAAACGGAAAATTAAAATCAGAAAGGAAAAAAATTCTGAATCATAATCAAAACAAAGCACCTGCCTCAAACGGTGTTCAGACCTTTCATCGAACACTTGGGCAGCACCATTTTCAGGCAAATCCACACCCAGCTTTAAAAAAATAAAAGGGTATAAGAAGCGGACTTTTACCTCTTTCCCACCGTCCTCTCACCCAGCCTTTTCTCCAACTTCAACCAATCACATGACACCTCTTCTAAAAACAAACCAAAGCACCATTAGATTCTGCAAAATGAATAATAAAAAATCTAAATATAAATTAAACTTTTGAAAGAATTTGAAACTTTGTAGTATCTGGTAGCACATAAATTGAAATAATTGAAAGAAACTTTAATTTCTTCTTTGTATGTTTTTATGAAAACATTTGAATTTAGTGAAGTCTGCAGATCCAGCTCTCATATTTATGATCACTTCAAGTTCTCTTTGTAAACTACAAAAAAAGGTTAAAGCCAGATCAGACAGCTGCAGATCATTCAACTCTACTGCACGCTCAACAAATGAACTGACAAAGGAAAAAGCCAAAAAGAAGGGTTTGCTTAGTAATCACCCAATATTAGATCCATACAAAAATTAACCTTCTCAAAGCATCTCTGACTTCATTGTTGGGTAGCTAATTAAGAAGAAAGGGGAAAATAAATTTCATTTTAAAAATAAAGTGCAGCATAAAAACAAATCTAAACTAACTTGGGATAAATTCCCACACAAGTAGGCGAAGTTTTGCACTTACAGATGCCCAAGTCGAAGTTCCAAATCCACTTCCCCCTTGTGATCTTTGAAGAACCCCATGTCCAAGTCCAGCCTAATAATATTACTCTCGTTCTTCAGATCATCAACCTTGTTGAACTCATCACCCAGATCTTTTTGTGCAAAATCCTTCAATATTTCTCCAGCCTTAGGATCCACAGCACCTCTCTTGCCTTTCTGGGAATCAAATTAGGGGTGCAGCCGTGAGGTCCCACAAGGCTAAATTGAAAGAACTTTTTTATAACATCTGGAAAATAAAAGAGCGATAGAGAGAGTTAGGGTTACCTTGCGACTACAGTCGTGAGAGGGCTTGGGAACGAAGAGGATTTCTAGATGAGAAAGAATGAGCTCGTTTGGGGTTAAAGAGAATAAAAGGGATTTGGAATCAGATAGAGCCAGAAAGGGTTTTGGGTAGAGAGAGAGTGATTGAGTTTAGGGTCAGAGAGGGCTCTGGAAGTGGACGAAGTAATTGGGGGTGACAATTTGAGAGGGAGTGAAAAAATTGAGAGGGAGATGAAGTTTCGGGCAGAGTTTGCGAGGGAGAGCGTGAAAATTTTGAGTTAGGGTTGACTTGACTTTAGGCATCGGAGGATGTTACCAAAAAATGTCCCACTTAAAAATAAATAAAAAAACTAACCACTTTAGGCATCTGTAGTTATGTAGATGATGCTAAAGGGCAATAAAAGAATCGTCATAAAAATACAAAAATTTGAACTGATGTCTTTATACCAGTTTAGTATCGTTATTTTTGAAATCAATGCATAATCTACTAATAGCATCGATTTCATTATTTACCGATGCCTATGTAGTGTTGCTAAAAGTGAAATTTGGCATAGTGTGTAGTACTTCCACTATAGATATGGCTTAGGTTTTATGTAAGAAATAGGGAAATAGCCTTTAATGCCACTGGTTTTATAATTTTAAGTGGAAATATCAGCCCTCCCAAAATTTTTTCCAAATACCACCTATAAATACAAATTTAGTGTCCGGTTATTGGCCAAATATCACTTATTTCTGAAATTGACTTCTCTCTCATCTCTCTTCGCTCCGGTCGCTCTCTCTTATCTCTCTCTCGCGTGTAGCTATCTCTCTCTCTCTCTCTCTCTCTCAGACGCAGTCTCTTCCTCCCTCTGCTCAGCTCCATCATTCACCGCGACAGGTACTGTTCATCGTCACTTCGCTTAGTCTGAAGTTGGTTTAGGGTTTATGTGTTTCTTCGAAATTGATTTAGGTGTTTCTTAGAAATTGGTTTAGGTGTTTCTTCAAAATTGATTTAGGTGTTTCTTAGAAATTAGTTTAGGGTTCAGGCAATTATCTGAAATTGGTTTACAATTTAGGGGTTTATGTGAAATTGGGTTAGGGGTTAGTCTGAAATTGGTTTAGGGTTTATAGGTTTGTGCTGTGATGGATGTTAGAACTGGTGCTTAGTTTTTCTTAATTTTGTGTTGAAGAGGTATATTTCAGTGGTATGTTTTACTATGTTTTAAGATGGTAATTGCATTTTGCTGCATATTTGGATGTAATTTTTGGCCATTGAAGAGTGACTGTAATTGAAGTAGTCACCCTTGCTATGTTGAAATTGGACTTCAATTTAAGATAAAAATCATTTAGTTTAATCCATGGATATGGAGTGAGGTGGGAAAGGGTTGTTGGGGCTAAACCTGAACCTTAACTCATGATTAGCATCAACCCTTGCGTTGAGAAGAGGAGAAAAGCTGTTCAAGAATGACATACTGCACAAGATTTACTCTTGCAGGGGCAAACTTCCCTCTTCCTAAAATTCTTGGACAGCTTTTGTCCTCTTGTCAACGCAAGGATTGACACTAAATATGAGAATAATGACGTGATTTTCTAGTGTCTCAACATGTTAGTGAATTTCTACTTAGAAGAATACAATCTCACATACAAGCACTAGAATCATTCATTTGCTTACATTTGAAAGGAGGGCATATTGGAGTCATTATTGTGGTTGCCATTAATTCATACGATGTTCCATTACATTATACAGAAAATATAACATAACGAAATGGGAAAATATAAGAGGAAGACCTGTGGAGAGAAAATGTAAGACTCGAAGGTACAATGAATTTGTAATTTTTCTGTCATGGGACATTGGTGAACATACATGCAATGCATATAAGGTTCTATTGTCCCTGTATTGTACTTTTAGCACAGATATATCTAGTGCATATTGCCTTCATTTGCGTATGTATTGTATGTTTATTGCTTTATATTGTGTATATTTGAACGACCTAAAATTTTGAAAATAATGGTGGTGTGCAGGGAAATATGGTTGTCAAAGCCAAGTTGATGATTCAGGAGGATGATAAATTCCAGGGAAAGGCGTTGACCCTTTCCCATACGAAGAGTACGATAACTACAATTACGGAGAGATTCAGCCCGCGAAATTTACAAAGGTTGAAAGACAGCTGTTTTGGCCATCTGTTACTAATCGAGGACTTGAAGTGGACAACACAAATTATCCACGGGTTGCTGTTGAGAAAGGCTGACCCGAAGACAGTCTCTCAAGTCAACGGGATCAAATTCATAGTTGGCAACAAGGTCATACAATTCACAGCGCAACAGTACAGCCTCATCACAGGGTTGCAGTTTGGAAATCTTCCGTTTATTCCAATTGCAAGTAATGACAACTGCACATTGAAGAAGAAGTACTTCCGCAACAATAAAACTGTCAGCCTTTCCGAACTTGAAAAAGCCTTCATTGACTGCGCAGATGAGGAGGACGTCTTCAAGCTCGGACTTTTATATTTCGCTGTGTTTGTGCTGTTGGGCAGTGAAAAACATGTCAACATTGACATGCGCTACTTGAAATTGGCCGAAGATGTTGAAGACTTCCAGAAGTATCCGTGGGGTGCTGTGTCATATGCCAAGACAAATTCGTCATTGTTGAGGGCACTGTGCGCAGAGTACCAGCGAGTCAAAGTGCCCCAGAAAGCCTTAAAAACCAAAAATTCAGCAAAGCAATCCAAGACAATGGCAAGTGGTAGACCAAGGGAGTACCATATAAAAGGATTTGGCTTTGCACTTCAGGTGAGGAAATATCCGTTTATGTATAAGTTCCATTTACTTTGTTTACAGTGATTGATATTTTATTGTTGAAAACAGATATGGGCTTTTGAGGTGTTTCCAGCATTGGCTGCACTGCATTACGTTGTGCGCGAAGACAATGGCCACGTCCCTCGTATACTACAATG
Organism: Prunus kanzakura; assembly: GCA_020521455.1. Lineage (NCBI taxonomy): Eukaryota > Viridiplantae > Streptophyta > Magnoliopsida > Rosales > Rosaceae > Prunus > Prunus kanzakura. Next base: position 759,133 of record BPUM01000081.1, read on the forward strand.
GAGGATCAATAGTTCGGCTCGTTTTCACGAAGTAATGAGCCAAGTTTTTGAAAATTGTGAGGTAAGTTAGGTTCGTAATACTAATGTTATGCATGTCATTAACATAATAGGTTGACTGATATCTAGTTTCTATGTGTACATTGCAGGTTGATGTGCAACTTCTCCGGCCAAGTCTAATTGAAAAGCAGCAGCCCTATTGGACATGGGGTGACGATGTTGAAAACACTGAAGATATTGTGGAATTGTTTGGCGATGACATCGTCCACAGAACCAGCACTTCCGTTGAACATCTCGATGATGAAGTTGACGCAACTGCTGCCCTCTCGTCATCTTCTAAGGTAAGCATGACCTTTGGGAAGTGTATCTGTCCTTTTCAGTTCTTATTACTCTTTTCGTTTACTTTTTTTTAACATTTCTAGTACCAAATAATTCATTCGGGCATGACATCGTGCCAACTGGTCGATCTGCACCCTTCCCTTTTTAGGGTTCAAGCAACCCCCATTTTCTTCCCTAACAGACCTAGGTTTTTTAGAAACTTCTCTCTCTACCGATCCTGAGTTCGTATGACTCACTCATGACTTATGATTCGCATGTTCATGCTCGTCTCCTCCTTTCAGTTGATTTAATTGCGTTTCCTCGGATCTCATGTTATAAGGGTTTTTTGCTATATATATATATCATAATGAAGCTAATGGCGCTGGTATATCCAGTATGTAGTCCATATAGGCAATAAAATAGCAATACAGTACAAATAAAGTAGCAATACAGTGACTATATAATAGTAATATAGTAGCAATATATGGTTTATATTTTGTATCAATTGTAACAATTGGCATTATAACTGAATGCAGGGTGAGCTCTCATCAACTGATTTACGCAGTTTCAAACGTGAGTTGGCAAAGCTATCCAGTGAAAATCAAGCGCTTAGGAAGAGAGTGCAACACTTGGAAGAAATGGCACAGAAGGAGTCTGTCAAGCATCAGAAGGACTCTAAAAAAAATAAAAAGGCTGTGGACGATTTGAGCAGGACCCTAGCTTCAATTGAACATTACTTTAAGATGGAGATAGAGGAGTTGAAAACGCGATACGGTGGGTTCAATGAACCTGGGGAAGGGCATCACGAAGTCAGTTCTCCTCATATGCAAGAAAGAGGCGACAATGCCATGTCGCCCATGCCTGAAAATATTACTTTGACCACTGAACAGGCAGAAACATCTGCGCAAGTGCCCGGTTTTGAACCTGAAGCCTTCACATCGATGGAAGGCCAAGAGGCAGAAGGTGAGCAGGCAGAAGGTCAGCACCCAGAAGCTGAGCAGCCAGATGCTGAGCAGCCAGAAGCTCAGCAGCCAGAAACTGAGAAGCTTCCTGCTCCGGAGGAGGTAGATGGGTGCAGAGTAATCTGCAAAAAACTATTATTGTTGTTGAAGGATTGGAAAAAAAGGGACAAAAAGGCGAAGGGAGGTCAGCTGAATCTTCCGGTCATACGCAATCTTACTGTGGCTGGTGATGAATCGATTGAGGAAGGTTGCAGCACTGTTGAGAAAGAAGATATGGAAGGTAAAGGGCGCAGAAAGAAACGACCAGCCACTACATTGCTGAGTCCATTTACCGATCCCTTGAGGAAGAAGAGGGCGACGACTAGTTCGGATGCGGAGCCAACCCAGCCATGTTTTGATCCGAGAAAACCCCTACCCATTCACGAAGTCAAGGCAGTAATAGACTTCTGCAGTGCCTGGAAAACTGATATAAGGTAAGGATTTTATACCTTTGAAATCCATTTTCTTCCCTATTGTAGTATGCGCAACCATATATGAATAAGAAAATATAGGTACCTTTAATAGACATGTATGTAATTGTCATATTATACAATGTTCGAATTATTACACGATTACAAAATTCACCGTTGGAAATTTGGCTTTTGTAGTGCGGAGGTGCAGCTTGAACAAAGTTCAGTTGGGGCAGATTTTTTTTACAAACTGATAGATGATACCGAATGGGTTAGCTCGAGGGTAAGAATTTCAACCCTACTTTATTAGGACAATTGAATTGTTTTCTCATGTTTCTTATGTGTACATTTGTATTAACAAATTGTGGTCATATTATTGATGTAAACTTTCAGCACCTTGACATGGCGACGTTTCTCATACGGAAAAGACAGCTGTCTCATCCCTTGGTTTTTGGAACCCACTGGACAACTGCAGATTGTTGTTTGCAGGTAAAAATATGAAAATTTTACTATTCACTGCTTGTCTGTCATCCTTTTGTCATTATGTAATGTGCCTGCAATTCAATGTTTGCAGCAATTTTTAGACCCAGTCAAACCGCCTGCAAAGACACGAGGGTCGAAGAAAGCAGCTGCTCAAAAAACGGCTGAGCTTCCACCCAGCTACCTCAAAAAGATACACCACTTTGGGCACGGGACATGGCAACATGGGTATGCACAACCATGGACCAAAGTCAGGAAGGTGTATTTCCCGTATAATCTTCGAGGGTGCCATTGGGTGGCAGTAGAACTCGACTTCGTGAGACATACTGTCACAGTGTATGACTCCTATGTTAATTTTACCTCACGGTCCAAGTTGGTGAAATCTCTTAAGCCCATTAGCGACACTCTTGCACGAGTGCTCTATGATATGCAATTTTTTGCTGCTTCTGAGGTTGAAGAGGTAAAGCAAAAGGGGATTCAGATGTCCAAGTGTACGCCCTTCATAATTTGCATCATTGGAGATGTACCGCAACAAAGTGATGGGTAAGTAACGTATGTTAATATAGTGGAGTTTATTGATATTGTAAATGTGTGCATTTCTAATTTCTGAATTGATTGGCCTGACAGTGCCGGTTGCGGAATAATGACTGTCAAATTCATTGAGCATCTCACTGCCGGCATTTCTTTGGAATCTGTGGACCCATCGAAGATCACCTATTACCGACTGAAGCTTGTGATGGAGGCTTTGAGGGGGGAGGCGTATATATAAGGTAGATGTGATAATGTTTCTCAATTTAATTCAGTCTTTACTTCTCAGTTGCCCATTCAGTCAGAAATTAATTGGAAATTTGAAATCCTTACTGTGAATATGCAGAGATGGAAGCTGTGGTGGAGCTGCTGTATATGGAAATTTGGATTCCTTAATATCCTTAATATGAACATGCCTTTTGATTTTGCGAATCGAAATTGGGTTGTACGTATAATGAATACCACTAGGGATGTACTTCTCATTCGGTTCTGTAATTGGGCTTTTCATTTGGATATACATTTTCATATAAGACCCGCCTTATTTCCCTTTCTTGGTTTAGAAGCAGTTTTGATTATGTTTGCGTATCAGGCCAAAAGTCAAGTTTTTCATTTCTCTGTTTCTGTTTTCTGTTTTATTTCAACAACAACTTAGATTGTATTGTAACAAACAGAAAAAAAGTGATAAAAGTGGCCAATTATTTCTGTCAATTGTTACTGCTTTTGTTTGAAATTGATATCCACATAGGCTACTAAGTACGTTTAATGGAGTAGTGCCATGGGAGTACCACATAACTAGCTTTTGTTTTTGTTGTTTTTTCCCTTCCCTTCCCTTTTGTTTCCAAGTATGAAAACTGGAGGAGCTACTGTTTCTTCCCTTTTATTTTATGTTTTAGAACCAACTGTTTGTTGTTCTAATTTGTTTTGGTTCATATTCATTTTCAAAATTTAGATGCATGGTTATATACCTAATATGCTTTACACCAGAATGTCTTGCATATGTGCATATTTAGTGATACCATCTTTTTAAAAAAAAATTATTTTGATACTTATTGTTTTTAAAGATTAGTTGATAAGACATGTTTGGGTGTAATTATGATGCAGCTGAATGCCTCTTTTTGAAACGCACATTGTTTTTTTGGTGTACTTCTTATTTTGCAATGACGGTGGCCCTAAATCCTAAACCCCTTCAGAGGCATAGTCATTATACATGAAATAGAATTTCAATATTACGTCAATATACAATGGAATAATATAGCAATATACGAGCATTTTCTATGCCATAGGGTCGCAATGTTAGGTCCACATATATGCAATAGGCTAGCAATATGCGTACAATATATATGCAATATGATAGCACTATGAAGACAATATTCATATAATATGATAGCAATATTAGGGCATTTTACATACACTTCGCAGACATCCAGTTCAGACAACCTTCACGTTGGACATGCAAAATAATACTACCCCGAACCCTGAGAATACTATCCCGGGAATGGAAAACGAAGCCCACACTTTCACATCACCTCACCTCACTCATTGCATCAACCGAACCCGGGTAAATGCAAATTTTTAGAGGTCCATCAACAGATCCATGTCTTTTGCCTTCATCCTCGCTTTATGCACGAGAGAATGATGAGCCATTCCCTCTCCACCCGTATTGAGCACCTGCCAGACACCAGCTACATCAATTTCGCTCCAATTGTAGTCTGGTGAGACGACTGAAGCATAATCGCGGAAGATCTCGAACCCGTTGTTGAAACATTCAACCATTTCATGGTTATATTCTTCAGAATTTCTGAATTGTTGGACAGCATTTTTCTTTGTATCTTCCAATTTTAACTTCAGGGACTCTAACTTTTTGCTCCGACTTTTTGCTTTTAGAGTTTGCTTCACTTCTCCAGCATATGCTTTGTTCAACTTGTTGGCCAAGTTTCCCATCACTTGGCCATGAATATCACATTTGGTCTCCCACCAATCTGTTGCCTTACACAAATATTGCAACTCATGTTTCACTGCAGAGATTTGGTGAAGTGGATCATTGCTCTCAGCCTCACTTCCGGATGAAGTGGGATCGTGATTTGGAGTTAGAGGTGGAGATGGGAATGGCACATGCCATGGCTGGTCTCCCGGGTAACTGACATGGTCGTTTGGAGGGCGTACGTCCGACATGAAGATGTATTGGTGGGCCAATTTACAGCTGCAGTCTGCAAAAAACAAATATTTCAAAGTACTGTCATTCTGTAGTTTTTACTTCAGAAAACTTGAAAATTAGAATATGGTAAGTCTGTAGTAAGTTGAGAATAAAAACCTGTCCCAAAGTTGACGTGAAGATGGTGCCAATGCTTCTGTTATATATAGGAAACTGGAACATAGGAACAACAAAAAAATTCGAAAAGTGCCACGTAGGAAACTGGAACATAGGAACAAGAAAAAAATTCGAAAATTGCCACATAGGAAACTGAAACATAGGAACAACAATATTAGGCAATTCCGAAATTGGAAATTTGGAAATTTGGAAACGAAGATTGGGAAATTAGAACTTACAAATTTAGGAAAATAAAAATATTTGGTCGAATACAAAAATTGCCACATAGAAATAGGAACATAAGAAAAAGGAAATTTGGCAAATACGATATAGGAAAATTAGAAATTTAGAAAATTGGGAAAAAAATTAAAACAAAAACATTTCCAATATTTCAATTTGAAATATTTCTCCAATTTTCTAAGTTTCTACTTTTCCAATTTTGCAATATTCAATTATAAATATGTTTCCCAATTTTCTAAGTTTCTAATTTTCCAATTTATAAATTTTAAAGAAATTTTCCAATTATATAACTTTCTAAATTTCCAAATTTCCTAGTTTTAAAATAATTTTCCAATTTCCTAAGTTTCTAATCTTTCAATTTTAACTAATTTTTCCAATTATATAAGTTTCTAAATTTCCAAATTTCCAAATTTCAAAATAATTTTCCAATTTTCTAACTTTCTAAATTTCCAATTTTCCTATTTCTTAAAACAAAGAAAATAGGAAAAAAAAAAATTCAAATTGGAAATTTAGGAACTTAGAAAATTGGAAAATTAGAAACTTAGAAAATTGATTAGTTGGATAATTGGAGAATTGGAGAATTGGAAACATTAGAAACTTAGAAACTTAGACAATTCGAAAATTATATAAAAATTGAAAATTTAGAAACTTAGAAAATTGGGAAAATATTTAAACTTGAATAATCGGAAAATTGGAAAATAAATTAGAATTGAATAATTGGAAAATTGGAAAATTAGAAAATTATAAACTTTTACGCTTGAAAAATTGGAAATTTGGAAATATGGAAACGAATTGAAATGGCAGAAATGGGAAATACGAAAATTACCGTATTAGACAATTTTTAATTTGTCGGTAAATTAGGCAGGCCTAATTATGCAAATTCTTTAAATTATAAAATGGAAAAATTACCAAATTCAGAATGTCCAAATTACAAATGTAGGAACTAGTGTAAACAGTACATTGGTAATAAGTCCCGCCCAATAACTCCCGCCAGACAATCCCGCCAATTACTCCCGCCAATAACTCCCTCCAATTTCTCCCGCCAATGTCTGAATAATTGACTGCAGCACATTAATACCTCCCTGTGTAAAACTTCAACCCAGCTCCATCAACACAAAACTTCAGTTACATTAACTCCTGCTTGCAACCATTACAGCCATTACCTTCCCCATTCAATTCACTCACATCACATTAAGTCCCAGTTCTGTCTACTTAAGTCGTCCACGACCCCACAATAAATATCGAAAACCATGGACCCTAACCTGACACCAAACTCAACGCTTTCAATTACTGAAGCAAGGGAGACTGAAACACCAACCAAGTCAGCAAATTCACTTACTGCAGACTTGGTCCATGGACTGCAGCAATGTCGAGGCAACACCATGTTTTGGAAAAATCTCCATGCAGACATAGTTTCAAAAATAGTGGAGGGGCAAGCTAGGTGGGGTGTCATCAAAAACCGCACAATTCGGTATCGTTATCATGCCCGTATGCATCTCCTACATATAAAGGGTATGAAAGAAAAAATTAAAATTGCCCCTGCCACTGCAGTTATGTTATTCAAGGAAGGTAATGAAATGGCCGAGTTGAAACAAAAAAAAGTGGAAACCGGATTCGAACTATTTCGCAAGTTTGCAAAAGTAGTGGATCCAGAACGAAACTGGGACAACATCACTGTGGGCGGGGTCATGAATTTCATGGGCGGCGGTCGCCGCAAGTGAAGAGGATGCAACTGCCAATGTGTGAGCAAGAAACTTTTGGTACTTTCGTATGACTTTGGACACTGTAAAATGTTGTGGAAACACCCTGTACAATGGAACTATGAGGTGCCCTCTTTTTGTATTATGTAACTATGAGGTGGGCTGTTGTTGTATTATGTATGTTTTGGACTTGGATGCGATGGAAATATGATCTCTCTTTATGTATTTGTGCGTATATAGCCCTGTCCAGTGCAAACGATTATAGAGGCAATAAACAGGCAATACACATACGGATAATGGCAATATAATATCAATACGAGTACAATAGAGTTCAATCAGAGGACAATAGAGTTACAATAGGATAATATTGCACTAGGTCGTCATCACACTTTAATTTGTATTTTTTGGTCCACAAACACAACAAAAATTAAAACAAAACACAAATTTAATAAATAAAAAAATACAAATATTTCAGGTGGACTGGATGAAGTATACATCCCTGAAAGGACACATGGCTTACCCTACATTACACACCTTCAATATGGACTCTATATATACAATTCATGGCTTCCACCAGCATCACCATCACATCCCCCCTCAATTATAGAAACATGACACCACAAAACCTCATGCTACTTCCTCTTTCAACCCCTAAATTATCCATCGGATGCCCAATACTTGATGGCTGCTTGGCCGGTAGGATACCCTGCAACTCCATAACAGAATTGGTAGGGGAGAGCGGTTCTGGGAAGACGCAACTTTGTCTCCAACTAACAGTAAGAGCTCAGCTCCCACCCTGACATGGCGAACAAGGAGGCTCCTCCCTCTACATATTCACAGAATTCCGCTTCTCATTTCGTCAATTGCAACAACTAGCCGAACTTTATCATGCATCATACCCCAACTTCATACGGTTGGAGGCATTGGAAGACATATATGTTCATGGCATTCATGATGCTGAACAACTCATCCATGTCCTTGAAGGCATACAAGCACTTATTGCCATTGATCACACCCGGTTACCTGTCAAGCTCATTATTATTGATTCCATTGCTGCATTGTTCCGATCACAATATGAGGCAACACCGGCAGATTTGAAACGGCGATGTGAAATGTTTTTCAAGATATCAGGGACATTGAAGGCTTTAGCTAATAAGTTTGGGGTGGCGGTGGTTGTCACCAACCAAGTGGTGGATTTTATCGGGCCACATCATGGAATCAATGGGGGTGAGGTTGGGAAACTTGGAGTCGATGCATACATCAGGCAGACGAGTTAGTGCAGCTTTGGGACTGGCTTGGGCAGATTGCATCAATTCAAGGGTGTTCTTGGCAAGACATGAGGAATCTGTTGGGGTTAACAGTCGTAATGCTTGTTCACCAACTATATCCTGTCAAACACATAGGACATTTGACCTTGTATTTGCCCCACATTTGCCCCATGCGTCGGCTGAATTTGTAATCACAAAAGAAGGTGTAGTAGGAGTATCACGGTAATTGCGTTAAAATTGCATTGTAAGGACTTTCATATTGGGCCTTCCGATGAAGTTACATTTCAGGCCCTTTTATTTTGTAACACAGTTTACATTGCAATAGCAATACCAGTACAATATACGATCAATATGATACCACTCAGAAAGCAATAAGGGAACAATACGATAGTTATACTGTCAATATAAATAGGGAACACACCACAATATATGTGCAATATATGTGCAATATATGTACAATATAAGGGCAATATAATACACTCAGAAAGCAATAAGGGAACAATACGATGGCTATACTGTCAATATAAATACGGAACACACCACACTCTATAACAATGCAACCCGAATTATGCATTTTTAACAGATTTAACATTCCACATAACACCAAATCCACCTTACATGCTTCTGAGGTTGACAGTACCTAACAAACCAACACAAATCATATTGTCTAAGATACATTACGCAGCGGAATATTGTTTTGACAGGTGCTTTTATTGTGGCCGGTGGAACCGCACCTTGAGCACTTTCTTGTACGGTTGCCCTCTCCTTGTGAGGGAATTCTCAGCTTCTTCCGTCTGCCTGGCATGACCTTCGCCATGGGAGGTAGCACAACTCGACTTCGGACATGTTCAGGAATAACCCACATTCCTTGAGGCTGTACCGGGTAGATGGTATCCGAATAAGCATTCAACCAAGTATTTCGCGTGTAATATCGAGAAGCCTTGGAGTATACATTTTGGTTCAAGAAGCGGCAAACTGCAACGACGTGCTTGCAAGGTAGTTGCTCAAGCTGAAACTTCCTGCAACTACAACTGTTGTTCGTCATATGTACGAGGCCATCCATATCACCGTCCACAACATTATACTGTACGTTATTTAGTTTAACCACATTCATTCTTGAAGCATCATCCAACCTATTCCTCAACTTCTTCTCGCCAAAATTGGGGCACAATGTTGTTGTGCATTTCAAAGCCAACTCACGACGTTCGGTGAACCATTTCACTAGAAGATTAATAATTTCCCCTATCAAATGAACTACTGGTAGCATCCTTGCAAACCTAAGGACTGAGTTTATTGACTCCGCAATATTTGTCGTCATTACATTGTAGCGGCGTCCATCCATGTGAGCTCTAGACCACTTATGTAACCCTGTCTGTTGAAGATATTCAGCAACGTGTTCCTTCCTCTTGATCTTGCGAAAATGACAATCAAATTCAGCAATGGAATAAGATTTCGCAGCCTGCTCAAAGTGCATCAGTATTTCATCACGCTTTTTTAACTTGCAAGTGCGTTTCATGTTCCCCTTCATATGATAAAAGCATATGCCATGTTGCGCTGTTGGAAAAACTTTGTTCCACACATTCTCTATGCTAACATTGCGATCAGAAATGATAACAAGATTGGGACACTCACCAATGGCTTCATGAAGTTTAGTGAAAAACCAATGCCATGATGCATCCGTCTCCAAATCCCCAATCCCAAAAGCAAGAGGGTATATATTTCGATTACCATCGAATGCATTTGCTACAAACATAACACCCTTGTACTTGGATTTTAAATGAGTCACATCCACGGCTATCACTGGGCGCATGGAAGAACGAAATCCTCTAATACATGCGCCAACTGCCATAAAAAAATACAAAAAATGATTGTTCTCATCAGTATGGATGTGTGTCTTTGTGCCGGGATTCATACGCTCCAATTCATAGCAATAGGCTGGAAGGATATAATATGCCTCCTCGGCTGATCCTCTAATGGACATTAGAGCTAACTCCCTCGCTTTCCAAGCTTTCGAATAATGAATGGTCAAACCAAAGTTGTGTTTCACATCTCTCATTATGTCACTTGGTCTGTATATTGTCCGACAATCCTTCAACTTCCTTTTTAATGAAGTGGCTACAAGTGAAGCGGTTGCTTGACGATGGTTGTCATTTACGAACCTCAAATCACATTCATGTACAGTTGTACACCTCACAATCATGAAGTTGTATTCTCCAATTCTTGATGCTCGGACCCGCCATGGGCATGGACGTTGACAACAAACCACAAGCAACCTTTTTGTGCAAGAGAATTGCACCTTAAATTGAAAGTGGCCCCTCAATGCCCTCAACCGTAAGTTGGTCAACAAGGCTCCCTTACTAGAGAAAATTTGGCCAACTTTAATTTTCCGATTCCAATCACTTCGCAAATAGTCTGTGTCCAAATATGCTTCTCCATCATTTACACCAGCCACACTGTACTGGTTCTGTTCACTCCTTTCACTCAAATGATGTTCACGAGTGGGTTCAGATTCTCCTCCTAAATGGGTTATTGGCAACTGGACTGATGTGTCGAAGCGGCCCAAAATAGGAGGGGCAGAGTACACTGAGACTTCATTTGTTTCAGTACCATTATCACGACCATGCATCTCCTCCACCTCGCTAAAATCAATCATGTCCATAAAATCTGTCCCAACATCACCACCCACACCAGCGACATTTGTATTATTCCGAATTACTTCATTGCTTTCAACAATGGCAACTGAAGACTGACCCATCCGACTACTATTTGTCGTCATATGCATACTATCAACTACATCATTTGTCAGTTCTTTATCGTCTATACTCACGAGTAAGGGGGCTAGTTTTGAAGGTGTTACCTCACAATTGTACTTCATAAAAAATTTCACATCATCATCGTCCTCAATCTTTATGTGCTTCCACTCATTCGAGGACATCAAAACTGAGAACTTTAAGCAAACCTTGTCTTCCATGTTTGTATTACCAATCTGATGCACACGATCCAACAGTTCAGCAAATGTGATGGTCCGTGGTACTATTAAGCCTTTTGAGTCACCCCCTTCGTATTTGCACATCTTCTTTGAGGTTACCCATTTTCCATTGTAGCAAACCAGAATAATAATTGTCTCCATTTCTGACAATGACAAAACAACATTTCATTAATAAATTTGAAGCCACGACCAAATCACTGCAATACAACCACAATAAAAAGGCAATACAATAGCAATATAGTGCCATTCTTACAGCAATACAACAACAATATATTGGCAACATAAGAGCAATAAAACACCATTAACACAGCACTGAATAATGTATCATCACAATTAGAATATACAAATCTAATACATCAAATGGAAAATTCCAAGTTTCAAGATTCACATATCCTGAGCAATCTAAATGCTTTTGGTAAAAACCCAGACGAATGAACATCATGATTCAAAAACATTACCCAAAGCAATTAAAATAAAACCAATTTCACAGCAACCTAAGCTATCAAATTAACACCCATTTCATACAATCCCGCAGCTATTAAGAAAATCACCATCAAGACCTCGTATTGGAGGTCAGCAATGGAGTAGAGCTTCAAAGTTGCAACTACCTGCGACCTGACGTTGTTTAGAAGACATACCTAGAAGATGGGGTCGATGAGGGGTTTCCAGATGGTAGCCACAAAGAGCTGCGTGAGAGGAGCTGGGAGATGGATACTTCTGCACGAAAAGAAAAGGAGAGCTGGGTAGAGAGAGAGAGAGAACGAAAAAAGAGAGAGAGAGAGAGAGAGAGAGAGAGAGAACGAACCGAGAGCTTAGAGTTAGAGAAAATTTCAGATAAAGTGTAATGTGGCCAATAAATGGACACTAAGTTTGTATTTATAGGTGGTATTTGGAAAAAATTTTGGGAGGGCTGATATTTCCACTTAAAATTATAAAAACAGTGACATTAAAGGCTATTTCCCTAAGAAATATGCATTACAACCATATTGTTCATGTATTCCCTCAACTTTTGGCATGACTCTTGTCACTAATGTTATTTTGTACCTATGTCAATGTTATATGTATGAGTTCTGATACATTAATATTTATAGATATTTTTCCCGATATTTTCTTTTGATTTTTCATGATTAGAATGGTTATATGTAATAAACTCCATTGTTTTTTATTTTTAGCTTAAGTGTTTAATTATGAAGATACATGGAAAATGAGAAAATCAAAAGGCAAAGGTCTGTTTGTCGGTATGATTTTGCAACATCAAATTGCAATTACACATTGTCTATTTGTTGCTTTCATTCGCAACGACAAGCTTACTATTTCCGACACCCAAAATGCTCTCGGAAAAGGGTTTTCTCGCTGTTGGAAATAGCTAATATTTGGCAGGGAAATGTTGGCGCCACATTTATTTCCAACAAATCTCATGCACATTAGACATAGTTTAGGGTTACCCAAAATGCTCTCGGAAAAGGGTTTTCTCGCTTTTGAAAATAGCTAATATTTGGCAGGGAAATGTTGGCGCCACATTTATTTCCAACAAATCTCATGCACATCGGACATAGTTGTGTTTTTTCCGAGGGCATCTTCACGTTGTCAAGAATTATAGGTTATTTCCGAGGGCAATAAGTGGTCGTCGAAATTAATGTTTCTTTTATCGAGGGTAATTAGTTGGCTTGAGGTGGCTATTATGTACTTCCAAGGGCAATCATTAGTTCTCGCAAGATGATGTATATTTGCAATGGCACCTTCTATAGTGCACTAGGTGCACCCATGCACCATTTGTCCTTTATGATGCTCCCAGATTTTTTTTAAAATTGGTTACCGGTTATACAAGTTATCAAGTTTTCACTTTTTGAAAATGCAATTGCATAAGGGTCATGCAATTATGCCCTTCCTGTTTGGCAATTGGCATATGATTGGAAAGTAATTTACAGTAGTTTGGATATGAGAGTACCATAACATTGTAAAAGGATCCTAAAACTTATAAGTTACAAGATTTGGGTAGCGATTTACAAGTTTTTGAACCAGGATTACAACATTAGGGTCATGCAATTATGCCCTTCCTGTTTGGCAATTGGCATATGATTGGATAGTGATTTACAGTAGTTTGGATATGAGAGTACCATAACATTGTAAGAGGATCCTAAAACTTATAAGTTACAAGATTTGGGTAGCAATTATGCCCTTCCTGTTTGGCAATTGGCATATGATTGGATAGTGATTTACAATAGTTTGGATATGTGAGTACCATAACATTGTAAAAGGATCCTAAAACTTATAAGTTACAAGATTTGGGTAGCGATTTACAAGTTTTTGAACCAGGATTACAACATTAGAGTTCACCTAATCCATAACGTTGTAAATACCCATTTACAAGGATATTGATCCACATTACAAGGAACTGGTAACTCCAGACCATGAGGATGTAAATTAGGTCCTTATTCTAGTAAAATGAGGGTTTACAACACTAAGGGCCGATTTTACAATTTTAGGATACGAGAGTACCATAACCTTGTAAAGAGGATCCAAAAACATGTAAGTTACACTATTTGGGTAGTGATTTACAAGTTTTTGTACCACGATTACAACATTAGGGTTCTCATAATCCTTAATGTTGTAAATCCTTATTTTACAAGGATATGGATCCAAATTACAAAGAATAGGCAAGTCCAGACCATGAGGATGTAAATTGGGGTCCTTATTGTAGTAAAATGAGGGTTTACAATATTAAGGGCCGATTTTACAATGGTTGGTATACGAGGGTACCATAACGTTGTAAAAAGGATCCATAAACTTGTAAGTTACACAATTTAGGTAGTGATTTACAGGTTTTGCACCACGTTTACAACATTAGGGTTCTCATAATCCTTAATGTTGTAAATCCTTATTTTACAAGGATATGGATCCAAATTACAAAGAATAGGCAAGTCCGGACCATAAGGATGTAAATTGGGGTCCTTATTGTAGTAAAATGAGGGTTTACAATATTAAGGGCCGATTTTACAATGGTTGGGATACGAGGGTACCATAATGTTGTAAAAAGAATCCATAAACTTGTAAGTTACACAATTTAGGTAGTGATTTACAGGTTTTTGCACCACGTTTACAACATTAGGGTTCTCATAATCCTTAATATTGTAAATCCTTATTTTACAAGGATATGGATCTAAATTACAAAGAATAGGCAAGTCCAGACCATGAGGATGTAAATTGGGGTCCTTATTGTAGTAAAATGAGGGTTTACCATATTAAGGGCCGATTTTACAATGGTTGGTATACGAGGGTACCATAACGTTGTAAAAAGGATCCAGAAACTTGTAAGTTACACAATTTAGGTAGTGATTTACAGGTTTTTGCACCACGTTTACAACATTAGGGTTCTCATAATCCTTAATGTTGTAAATCCTTATTTTACAAGGATATGGATCCAAATTACAAAGAATAGGCAAGTCCGGACCATAAGGATGTAAATTGGGGTCCTTATTGTAGTAAAATGAGGGTCTACAATATTAAGGGCCGATTTTACAATGGTTGGGATATAAGGGTACCATAACGTTGTAAAAAGGATCCATAAACTTGTAAGTTACACAATTTAGGTAGTGATTTACAGGTTTTTGCACCACGTTTACAACATTAGGGTTCTCATAATTCTTAATGTTGTAAATCCTTATTTTACAAGGATATGGATCCAAATTACAAAGAATAGGCAAGTCCGGACCATGAGGATGTAAATTGGGGTCCTTATTGTAGTAAAATGAGGGTTTACCATATTAAGAGCTGATTTTACAATGGTTGGGATACGAGGGTACCATAACATTGTAAAAAGGATCCATAAACTTGTAAGTTACACAATTTAGGTAATGATTTACAGGTTTTTGCACCACGTTTACAACATTAGGGTTCTCATAAATTAGGTGGTAATAGTGGATATTAGGGATGTAAATTGGGTCCTTATTCTAGTAAACAATGGTTAAGGATGAATTTTACAATCTTATGGAACATAAATGTCCAAAATAGAGTAATACGAGACCTTAATATTGTAAACATTTGTGTTTACAAGTATAAAGACCTAATTTCAAACAGATGGTTTGTCAATTGCATTATACTTGTTCAATTTCCTACACTCTGTTTGTTAATTGCATTATGCTTGTTCAATTTCCATTTCACTGTTTGTCAATTGAGTTATTTCCTTTTCCTGAAAATAGGCAACATGTCTTCCATGGCATAATTAATATGAAAATAAATGGATACACATCAATTGTATTGAGTAGAAATATAAACATACAATTAAATTATGAAGGATTAGTCCTTACTGAGAGATTCTACATTTCATAATTGTGCACATATAATGGCAATTGCGCGACAAGAATGCAAAGAGACTATTCTGTTTGTCAGTTGCAAGACTATAACGCAATTAGACGTAACTGTTTGTCAATTGCAATCACAAATCACATATGTTCTCAAAATGTAAGAGGCTACCAATAACATGGCAATATGGATACATTCATTGCAAAATAAGACTAACCAATGGATTCAAAATGACATATTGAAGTACCTCTTACATTTCCATTACCAAAATGCAAGGCAACAAATATCATGCCATTTGCATTACAATTAATAAATTATATCTAATGTTTTTCAAATGAGTCACAAACTTTTCAACATCAACAATATGCCCAACATTAAAGAAGAGAAAAATATTGACATTGATCATATTGTGTTTCTTGTCTGTGAAATAACTCAAATTACAATGGTTTTCTTTTCAGCAAATCAAGCGATTCACATGTAGGGGAAGAGAGGGAGAGATGAAAGAGAGAATGTCGTTGGTGGGATTGCCTCAGCAGCAGTTCACGATCCAACAACTAGATAGCATATGCAGCCACAGACCCAACAACACCAAGCCCCCAAAATGCTTGTAGAGTGCACTTAATTTCAGTCACATAGATGTGAATCAGAAACAAAGACAAAACCAACCCACCAGCTCCAATTGCATAGACAAAATCAAGATTATGCTTCACAATTCCAGTCAAGAAAAAGCTATCAGGCAAGAAGGCAAACCTTCATTTTAACAAGCTTAACTAAAGAAGAGAGAGAAGAAGAGACACAAGTCTTGCGAAGAAAAAGAGATAGAAGTGCCAAGAAGAGGAAGAGATAGAAGTTGCAGGAAAGCCTTCTTTCTTTTCAGATTTCTCTTTCCTTTTTTTCTTTTTTTAACTTGGAGCAACCCATTTAACCGGTCACTCACTATTAAGCAATGTTTTTATGCATTCTACTAAGTTTTTTCGCACATGGATTACAACCTTTTGAACATACAATTAGTTATGAAGGATTTATCATTAGTGAGAGATTCTATGTTTCATAATTGTGCAAAGATAACGATTATTGCCAGACTGAAATGCAAATAGGACTACTTTGATTGTCAATTGCACTACTGGAATGCAAATGGCACTGCCTGTTTGTCAATTACATTGACAAATCATATATTATATTTACATTTTCAATTAATTGTGCATAGATAATGGCAATTGCTCAACTTGAATGCAAATAGTACTACTTTGTTTGTCAATTGCACAACTGGAATGCAAATGGCACTGCCTGTTTGTCAATTACATTGACAAATCACATATTGTATATACTTTCTCAAAATTGAAAAGACTGTCAATAACATGGCAATATGCATACACTAATCTGAAAATACAACTTTATGGTACAATGCCCATTCACAATTCTAATGGGATGATTCTTTCAATTGGCACATAAACTATGATATAATAGTCAAATTTACTTTAAAAGTTTATTCTCAATGGCACTACATCAAAGCTAACATAAACTTCATTCATGTAATTGAAAGTATTGTTCAATACATTCACTATACATAACCAATAATTACAAATCTAAAATCTCAAGTCATTATGTATAAAATAAAATAAAATAATAATAATAATAAAATCTCCATATACAATGAAAAATATTACAAATTCAAGTAGCCGCCTAATTCTTTACCCCAACCTGAAAAACAATTCACCAAAATGAATATATATTCCTCATGCATCACTAAAATAAATAAATAAAATCTCCAACCATTCACCAAAATGAAAGACAAAGACAGAGAGATAAATCTGAAGAAAAAACAAAATTTTACCCATATCATATGCGGGGATAGGTGGATGGGCTGCTAGTTGGAATACCTGCAAATCCAAAATCAAAATCAAAACAATACCTAACTGGAAAACATAATCAAAACCAATTTCAAAATTAAGAAGCCCAAGAAGAAGAGTGAGTCCCTTTCCCATGAAGAAGATTTAGAAGTCATGTAAATTAGGACTCTTCATATGCATGGTACCATTGATTGCAGTGAAGTTTCATGTTCAGTGGGTTGGGAAGTCCTGTAAACAGGAAAACATACAAGCCAAATAAAACAATAGTTATAGATAACTACCCATAGGTCAATTATTCTAGTAAACAATGGTTTACAAGATTAAGTACTAATGGTACCTTAACGTCATACAAGATTATTTATCGATTGTCAGCTTGATGTGGCTGAGTGAAAGCAAAATAGGCAATTGATGGGTATCGATTTGGCAATTGATGAGTATCGATTTGGCATCGATTCGGTAATATATGGTAAAGCAGACTTTTTTTAATTTTTTTTATATCAAAGGCCAAACACGAGACAAATTTCCCATCATTATTTAAAAGTCAGACCTGATTTAACCAAAAAATAATAATTCTTATATTTATTTTACCCTTAATCAATTCAAATGTTTTTTTTTTGGAAATAAGCTTATCCTTAACATAAAGGATTTTGCACATAAATTACAACCTTTTGAACATACAATTAATTATAACGGATTTATCATTAGTGAGAAATTCTACATTTCATAATTGTGCACAGATAATGACAATTGAGCGACTAGAATGCAAATGAGACTACTTTGATTGTCAATTGCTTGACTAGAATGCAAATTACACTACATGTTTGTCAATTGCATTGACAAATCACAATGTATTTACATTTTCAATTAATTGAGCACATAAAATGGAAATTGCTCAACTGGATTGCAAATGAGACTACTTTCTTTGTCAATTGCATGACTGGAATGCAAATGGCACTACCTGTTTGCCAATTGCATTGACAAATCACATTATATTTACATTCTCAATGTCGGATTCTATTCTCAACATTACCTAAACTACAGCTAGGTTACACATCTGTTTCTCTAATTCTTCAGCAACATCCTCAAACAATTCTTTTGGTGTTGAACCAGAGGTATTAGATGCAACAGCTTCATACGAAGATAGGTCTTTAACCTACAATCCAAAGACAACACTTATCAAAAGTGCTTCAGATGCAGAAGCAATCAAACATTTGTCTTTTGATTTAATATGCAGCTCTTCTTCGTATATTATCTCCACAACTAGAGTTGAGCACCTCCATGCAGTAATCGCGCCAGTGAGTTTTAGCTGTAAGAGTACCGTCGGCAACATGTTCTTCGATCAACTTTCGAAACTCATCACAGTTTTTCCTCTCAACCCGCCACAATTGTTCCTTAAATTTAGCGAAACACAAAGATAAGAACATTGAACTAGAAGAAAGATAAATTATCATTTATATGGATTATACCTTATGTACCTTCTTTTGCTCCTCTTCTTCCTTCTCAAGGTCGCGAATATAGTCCTGCAACCACAAAAAAAAACATCATATAGTTCTGGTACATGAACACAACCAATCTTCTCACACACATGATTGAACATAGATTATGTGATCTACCTGGAAAATGAGCAACCTGTCAAGTTTTTCAAGATGCAAGCATCTCTCATCATCCTCTAAGCGATCTTGAACTTTCCGCCACTGGCTGTTCACCTGCAAATGAATGATGATCATGACAAAAGGTAATAGATAAAATCAGTCACAATAAAATACACGTACATGTTCCTTTTACAAGGCTTACCTTGATAAAGTCACAAGATTCCAGGAATTTTCTATACTATATTCTGCTTATGCTCTTCAACGGCCTTTTCTTTTCCTGCATATAAGAATCGAAACCTAGGTAGTAAGAAAAGGCATCCCCTGTGACATATGAGACCACTAATTTTAATCTTCCCACTCCAAACGAGAATGACAATGGAATACTAATACATGGCAATCAATTCACTCTAAAAGATAAATGTATCTCAGTAGTTTTTTATTGCTTTTGTTTGAGAAAAGAACTCAAAATTGTATTCTTTTCTGTCAGTTTATATTCCCTACAATCTAGGAAGTGTCAACATCTATATTAAGTAACATGAGCACCCCATGGTGTTTTGTACACCTAAAGGGCAATGAAAATGAGGATACCATTTAAGGCGGTTTTACCAAAGCAAATTCAACAGTTGGAAAATGCAAATTTAAACAATCCACAAATTGAAGGGAGTTAGAACAAGTGGAGAACTGGACAATAAGTGAGACAGCAAGCCAATAACCCAATACCACCAGTCCAATTGGTGGTTCTTCAACATAATTCATGCCTAAAGCATGTAGAGCCAATTCTCAATCCTATCTACTCGATACCAAAAATCTTTTCTAATAACATCTGGAGTCAAATATAAGGCTCTAATTTACAATACGATATCTACTAATGGTGCATAGTATAAGTCAGAAAATGAAAAATGAAAGGCAAATTGTTACCTTCCTCTCCAATTCTACAATGTAGCTCTCATAAAGATCTTCCCGGTCCCTCGCTCATTCTACAACCTTGAATCGTTCATCATTTTCAAACATACTGACAACTTTGCTGATCAGGCCAATACATCAGTCAGAACATCTAAAACATTTTGCATGCTTCCCAGTCATAAAATACATAAAAAAGACTAAACTCAAAATCACACTATTCATAGAACAGAGAGGAGTAAACCTCCATCTGGTTGCTGACGTAAGTTCCTTGGACTCCTTCAGAAAAATATCAAAATACAAACTTTTTTGTTAAGATCAAGGCATGATGTATTATAAAATTATTAAAGAAAAATGCAGTAACCATTTATGACTAGAAAGCAACATACTTGAAACATTTTTGAAAATTCTTCCCGAGCTTTTTTCTGCCTCATGCGCCTCTCTTCATTCTCCAGTTTTTTCCTTTGACCCAAGTACTAAATTAATAAATCTCATTAGTTTTAGGTCAGAAAATGATGCGAAATATTCTTGGTAAAAATCATGAATATTAATCAGGGGGGGAGTCATTGAGCAGTGCACAATTCTAATGAAATAAAAGTAGTCTTGAATATGTGCAAATAAACAAAAGAACGACCAAGACTCTAAAGCAATTAAGAAATCATTAATAAGATACCTCATTAAATGCTTGCTTCCTCTCACCTAGAGTTTTTAATGCACTATTGTCTGATATAACATTTCAAAAACTGTTAGAAGACTCTTCAACAACAAAAGATGGTGATAATACGAATGGAATAGCCAAGCTACCTGCTTCCAAGTCCAATCGGAGTGAACATTTGCAGATTCCAAAAGTGCTTTAAATGCATTTTTTGCCTCCTAAAAGAGAACATAATTATACACATATTATTCTTTGAACAGGCACAACAATGAAAAATTGGACAAAGACAAAAAATCGAATATGCGTACCTGCTTATTGGCATACACCAATGGTTCTTCATCAACTGTTTTCTCCTCTGACGGAGTCACATTAACTTCAATGCCATTAACAATCGCTTTAGGAGTCTTGGAGTGAGTATCACAAACTATATGCATCTCGTGGTAATCCTTTGAGGAGCTAAGATCCATGTTACAACCAAGGACTTGCCATGTGGGAGTGTGAGAGTATGAACCCTTAATGCCAGCTCTTTTAGACCTCTCTTTAGAATGTTGACCATTCTGCCCATTTTTGCTATCAGCCAACCTCCTTAGCTTCAAAGCAATGAGTGATGAATCCTGGATATTAGATTCAGTGACCGGTCTCGAAAACTTTGACCCAGATTCTCCTTCACCCAAAGTTGAACTTGAAGAAATCAAACAAATAGGAGAAGCTACAGTATTATAACTAGAATCATTACCAACCACACCACTCAAGATCTGCAACACCAGCACCCACCAACTTGTTAAATACAAAATCAATTATAATAATCCATATTAAGGGCAAATTAAAGAGAGTAATCTTGATGGAAGAGAAAAACATAAAATTGACCTGCCAAATGGTCCAATGGAACAAACTCTTTGGGGTTGCGATGGTGAGGAAGCCTTCGGTCTGCATAGCTCTCATTCATGACCAGCGTCATTTTGGCCAGATCCTTGACGCCTTACATGAGAGAAGGAGGCTGAGATGAGAGAAAGAGAGAGGAGTTCAGGCGTTAAGGCTGAAAACGAAGAGGAAAAGGGATTTAGATGAGAGAGAGAGAGTGAGGGTTTGGGATCAGAGAGAACGAGAGATAGATAGATGAAGTGAGTGAAGAGGGGGCTTAGGTTTTGACGGGTTGGGAATTTTCTAGGGAAATTGGCAGCTTTGCCCCCGGCGCACCTAATTTATTCAATATTATCCCCATTTTGAAATCTAATCACAGATACCCCCTATAAAAACTCCTTATTGACAACTTATTGCCCATCCTTCACTTAGTTTTTTTTTTTTTGTTTTTAGTCGTTGCTCTTCTTCTTCCTCTTCTATCTAATCTCTTCCTCATCCTCTTCTTCCTTCTGTCAAACCTCACAGGAATCCACCTCCACCATAGAATCTCGCTTAACTCAATCTCCTCTTAGTTATATCTTCAAACTAGGAGCTAATTTGAACCTCAAGGTTGAACCCCAAATTTGGAACTGAACCCTAGCCAAGGCATGACTTGCCACCTCCGTCGTCGACCTCCATAACGGAGCCACAATCGTGACTCTCCACCTCCGTCGTCGACTTCCACCACAAAGCCACGACACCTTCATCTTCGATCTTCACTGTGGTGAGTTCTAATATTGGTTTTGCTTTTTTTTTTTTTTTTGGGTTTTTGTTATTGATTGAGATTATTGGGTGATTCTTTTACTATTTTGAATGAGACATTAATGGGTTTTTGTTGTGGTTTGTTTGCTGTTTCTGTGATTGAATGAAATTTACCAACTATTTCTTGTGGTTGTCAAGCTCTTGGACTTGGATACATTGTTTTGTACTTAAGATTTGTCTCTGAAATCATGCATACACTGTTTTGTGATTGAGACTTGGACTTGCAGACCTCCTTGAAAGTGGTGTATTCACTCTTTTGTGATTGTGATTTGTCTGTGAAATTGCTTAGGTGATATATCAAATTAGGACTTCTAGCTTTTCTGAGCAACCTGTAAGAATACATATAAAACTCATAGATGCTCTCTGAAATAACAATAATGTGGGTTTTAATCGTAAGAAACCAACATCATAATTTGAAACCAGTAGCACCACCAACAAATGCAAGATTCTCATCCTTTACTTCTTTTGAAAGTGATTGGAGAGTTTGTAAGTTTTATGAGAATGCCAATATTTTAACATACGTTTGATAGTGTAAAGTTGGCATATGTTGGATCTTTGTTTTCTCTATTTTTTCGTAATTCAATCCTAGATCTGTTTTTGGTGCAGTCTATACAATCCTCAAGGTTGATATCATGCAAAGGTTGTGTTGGTGCCTTGAAAAGGGTTCTTGGAGAACTTGAAGGTTTGTTGACAGCTTTTTGCATTTATCTAGTTCCATTGTCTTCTTCTTCTTCTTCTCTGAGACTGTGCTTCTTTAATTGTTTGAACAATGCCAAATGCACTATTGATGATTTCCTAATTTCCTGATTTGAATTTTTATTCGCCTGTGAGGACACACATTCACTTTACCCATGTTTATAATTACTTTTATATTGCAATTGAGTAGTATGAAATTGTGTGCATGAATGTCAACTTTAATTTTGCAATGGTACTGTCTTGTGAAAGCTTGCCATATGAAGAATTGGGTCATTTAGAAAAGCCAACAATCTATATGAATTTTGATATTGGTTTCTGTTTTGAAATTGGTTTCAATTGTGATTGAATGTTATGTTTTTGTTTCTATTGTGATTGAATGATTTACTTCTAATATGCATTTTTATCCATTTTATACAGATGGAAGATTGTCTTGTTTCAAGTGGCGGCATTCTTTTGGGGAGGAAATTGCTAACTTTCAGCTTAAATTCGGGTCTAAGAGGACATGTCCTAGAATTTTAATGATAGATATAAATTGTGTTAAAATTCCCGATCAAGAGGAGATGTAAATTTTTTATTTTTTGCCACTTTCTTATGTATATCTTAAGATGTAATGAGATAACATTGATTCCATAGTAGGGAAATTGGGAAATTATGGGTGTAAGAATGTGATTTCATCAAGGACGTCACATCCTTTTTTGAGAAAACACGTTATATACATTCAGTGTATATTACGTGTATATTGCTTGTATATTGTCTATATATTGCTTGTTTATTGTTTGTGTATAACCATTTATTGCCTTTTATTGTCATTGTATTGTATGTTTATTGCCAATTTATAGCTTGTGTCATTTTTTGAGGAAAAATTAATATAAACTCTTATGGCTTGTATTGCCTTTGTATTGCCCCTGTATATGGCTTATATTGTGTAGGTATTGCCCCCATATATGGCTTGTATTGCCTATGTATTGTGCAAATAGGAGGACTCTCAAACCAATTAATGCAAAAAATAGCAAAAACGAATTAATACAGTGACAATAAGAACGCAATAGGAAGCTATATAGTAGCAATACTAAGGCAATATAAGGCTATACAGTAGCAATACAAAAACTATAATAGTCCATCTTATGCGGAAAATGCTGGGCAAAACACAATTTATATAATGTTCTCTCTTCAATGTATATAATGCTCTCTCTTCAATGAAAAAAAGGTCAATTATCTCAAGACTTAAAGTTGGGGTTTCAAATCACAAGAGACCAGGCTTGTGGGATACTGGCCGTGACATGATCTCATACTCTACCAATTGTTGCTTCACCTTCTCAAATTCATCCATCATCTTCCTCTACAACAGAAACAAAATAAAGCAATGTCAATATGCACATATATAAATATGTATATACATAGTAATACAAAAGACAAATTGGTATTAATGAGGTACATCTTTGATCTGCTCTATCGAAACCATCACTTTCCTTTTATTGCTATATATGCAGATGCGCAAATGCACATATAAGCCCCATTTAAAATCTCCTACTTACGTATCAAGAAAAGACAAACTTAAACTCAAAGCAGACTAAGTTTCTTATAAAAATAGAGTTCATTGTTTTTCGTCTCAATTTCATTTGCAACTTATAACTCACATGGCATCCAAAATTTCAAGCAGTGCATGACAACTCAATCAAGTTAAATCCAGAACAATGAGAAAACAACAATATTGATCAATGAAAGAATTATGAAAGAGGCTGATCATTGATCAACAATATTAACTCCACAACATAGACTCCACAGAGGTATGCAGTACAATTTACTTTCATTCAATTTCTACACAAAAATAATCTTTTAGATTGATATAGCCATTCATTGCAAACTGAAATTTCACAGCCATGAGAATAATGCCAAGAGGAAGAATATCATATCACCTCAGAATTGGAAAACATCTAATGGACAAGGAAAAGCAAACCTACTAACCACAAGACGAAAGACCTTACTGCTCAAGCTTGATCAGCGCACATCTACATGGACATTAACCCCCGTATGATCATATTGCTTATTTTTTTTCTATTCTCAGCATTGGCTTTGCACCATTTATGTTTTAACAGTATACATGAATTGTTCCAATTAAAAACTTCAAACCGTAGGACCTTTAGCAGTAAATTATGACTTAATAAAAAATAGCCAGGGCATGGCAAGGGACATTTGGATGCAAATGCTAGAGATATAGACCCTTTCTTTTAGGTAAATGAGAGAGAGGAAGCAGCAGCAGCAAACCCTCTCTATGTTTCTTTTGTTTGCTCACATACTTTTTTGCCATAACATGAACTTTATTTCTCAATTTCACAATGACACAAAACAATGTAGTACTAACTTGTTCACATCACAAGTTAAATGGCGACTTCCAAACGAAAGGAACTCAAGACATGACACAAAAGCGGAAAAATAAGAAAATAAATCTAATAGAATTCCAAATATCAAATGACACAACCAAGTATCCATTCACTATAAACTAACATAATATGGCACTTGTGTAAGTCCTCATGTAAAAACAGGGACATTTCTCAAGCATTGTTAAAAGGTAATCAAACTAATGTCAATGGTGATCTAACAAAACCATTATGCACTGTAAAGTCATCTTCGTAAATAAATTATAATAAAACTCACATGTTCTTCCTTCCATTTAGATGGGTTGATTGGGTCCTCCTAGAAGTTCACCTTTAAGTATATACCATGAGAATTGTCCCAATTGGTTTGTATCTCAAAGAAAACCATAGTGCACTCATTAAGGTGATTCATCGAACACCTGCAGGCCACCTTTTTCATGCACTCGTCAACTCAGCCTAACCAAACAAATAGAACCATATATTCAGAACAAGCAAATAAGCATGATAAATAAAACGATGTACCAAAAATTTGGATTTCGAGCAATTTTCTAGACCACTATATGAAATTGAAACAAGCAGAAGAAAACCCAAATAACAGATGGGTATTATTAATTTGAGAAGGTGAAGAAAACCCAAATAACAGATGGGAGGACAGGATTATTAATTTGAACAAACAAAAGAATTAACCATAATAATACTAAAACATATTAGTTTTGGTTTTTTTTTTATCTAACTATACAATTTCACTATTGTCTCCACAACTGAGATATTATGTTCCAAACCAAAGGGGCATCAACAAGACTATATCTGATTGCTCTAAAATAAAAAGAAAAAAAAATTATATTGCAGACCAAAGGGGTAGCAACATGGATATATCTGATTGCTCCAAAAAAAAAAATTATGTTAAGGGTTCAAGTTTCAATCGATATTTGCGGAGTTGATTATCCTTCCCCATACCCAAATGGACAGCAACAAAGTAAAATGAAAACAAGCTGCAGCATCCATCAACCTCTTATTGTTATTGTTGCCTAAACTAACATCTCTCTTACTCATCATCCAGCACATTTACATGTGGATAATGGTTAAAAAAAAATTAGGGCAATGCCTGCCTTCAAGCACTTAAATAATTTCATAGCATTTTTAGATCAAAACGTTATACATATAGATAGTAGCAAACAATTTCAAGTGGATAATGGTAACAAGATTTTGAAGCAAATATACCTCTTAACCAAAAAGCAACAGTTTTAGCTATTCATACCTCTTGATAGAATGTAGCCTCTTAAGCAAGTATTTCAAACTGAAACCTGAGGCAAAACATAAAACAAACTCTGTTAGACACTGTTTCCCTCTTTTCGGCCGGGTAGGCCGATTGAAGGAGTTTTTGGTCCTTCTTCTTTTTTGAGTGCGGGGCGTGCCACCACCAAGCCCCGAATATGGGCTTGAATGGAATGTGAGTGGATGGATGTGTTGCGTCCGAGATCTAACTTTAATCAAACGATTGTTCGACCGAGCAAGGAACCTCCTCACGGCCTAGGTTCTTTCACTACCTCGAGGTCAAGGCTTTATGTGAGCGACCAAATGATGTGGAGTGGGTGGAGATGAAGATTGAAGGTGAAACGTAATGAAACGAAGAATAAGTGCGTAAAGTAAAGATGCTTAAACTTAAATATAATTTAAATACAAATGCGTAAAGTAAAGTGCGAAAGATAAATAACGTAAAGACGAGAATTAAAGTGCGATAAAATGAATCAAAGCAATAAATAAAGCAAGAACGAAATGAAAGCGATAAGAACGATAAAGTAAAATGAACTTGAAATTAAACTTAATTGAAGTGCGATTACAATGAAAAGTAAAGCAATTGAAATAAACTTGAATTTAAATGACAACGTAATGTAAATTGCAAGAATTTAAACTTACACTAAGAAAAAGAAGAACTCGCTACACTAGGTGTATGAAAAGTAAAATCCTAAGTCTAGGAAAAGAAAAGTGCGAGATGAAAGATAGGTTTGTCTGTTTGATGTTGTGTGTCTTCTGTCTTTGTCGAACAAGGTTTATATAAGGTGCTCGTCAGCCCATGGGCTGGCCATTGAATGGCCAAATGTCAACTCTTCTTAAAAATCTTTCCTTTCGAAGCCCTCCTAAATCCGTGGGATTGCATTGATTGGGATATTCTGACATGCTTGATTCTTCCTTGCTTTGGAACACTCGGAGTTACTATCAAATTCCTTGGTTTCTTTCCTTGTGAGGTCTCCGTCACGTGCACATAATCCTCCAAAAATCTAGGCTTGAATTGGTAGCTTAAAATTGGGCATCCGATTTTATTACAATTTTATTACATAAATATAAAATAATACAAGAAGGACTAGCACTCCAGCCCGGCAGCCCATTCTTATTCATAAATATATATATATATATATATATATATATATATATATATATATATATATATATATATATTATATAAACAAGCTGCCAATCTGTAAGGGCTCCAAAGGCTTCAGCCACATTTATATATATATATATATATATAACAATTAGTTTTAACCTTTCAGCCCAGCTAGCAAACCTTCACAGACTCCAACCGCCACTTGCATTCATTCATTCTATATTCCAATTCTCGACCGCCAAGGTTCTAAGACTTCAACCCAAAGACTCGGCCGCATATTTATAAAAGTTTTGGCCGTGCCCAAACAAATGTCATAGCCCCAGCCACTTTCGAGCCCAGCCAGCCACATTTATTTGAATCCATATATATATATATAAACTCCAATTAACAAAGACCCTTGTGCCCAACTCGCAAAGGACCCAAACTTTTTCAACCGCTCCATCCTACATCTCCAAACAAAAACACCCGGCCGTGCTCCATTCGGACAAACCCCGGCCGCATTTTCCAACTCAGCCTAGCCGTGATGCTCCAGCTGCCCGGTCGCAACAACCAATCAACATCCGGCCGAGATCTCTAATAAGCCCGGCCTCCAAAACATGGCCGATATCTCCAGCTTCATTCAAACAGCCCGGCTGTATCGCTGCCCAATTTTATGATTGAAAATCCAGCCGCATCTTCTAAACTCCAAGAACCCGGCCGCTCTTGCCTCAGCCATATCCCGGTCGTGACTTCGTGCCAACTTCCAAATATCCGGCCGTAACACTTCAGCTACCTTCGAATTTTCTGGCCGCTTGCATTCTCAGAAGCTGCCCAGCTTGGGTGAATTTTCCACCCCCAAACAGACACCATAAAATTTCAAAAAACAGCAAAAATAGTACAGAACAATTAATTTTCCTAATCTTTGCCAATACCATGGCCTGCTGCTAACCAAATCCCTATGAAAACCCATCAGTTTCTCATAATCCTTGAGACTCAAAATTAATCAATAACTTCTCCAAGAATATTACTTAACAAACATAATTTTCTAAAATTGCAGAAACTAGCAAAGAAATAGGTGAGAGACTCAGAATTTATAGATTTGGGCTTTGAAGATGAAGCCCAGAGATTGAGTGTGGATTGCGATTTTGGGGGGAGGGGTGGGGTGGGTTTTACTGTCTCTGAAAGTAGAGAAAACCAGATTATACAGAGAGGCTTTGAGTTGGAGGACTCACACCGTCGTGGAGATCAACGATGGAGGTCGCGGGTCACGACTGTGGCTTGTCTGTGGAGCTCACGAGTCGGATGGCAACGTTGGCCTCTCTCTGGAGGTCAACGACGGAGGGCTTGAGTTGAAGGAAGACTAGAGACAGAAGATGTTTAGTGAGAGAGCAAAGACTTAGAAGAAAAAACAAGTGATAGAGGGGCGATACACTCTCAATTGGGAGTTTTAAGAGGGGCATTTGTGATTAGGTTTTAAAATGGGGATATTATTGAGAAAATTAGGTGCGCCGGGGGCAAAGCCACCAATTTCCCAATTTTCTATCAACCTGCTGAGCAGGTTTTCAGGTTATCCCATTCAATGGTGTAGATTTACCCAGGAAATTATAACAAAATCCAACGGTGAACTGGACTTGGCACATGGATGCGCCAGGTCCACTGTAGAATTTTCCTATTTGCAATGGGTCATAATTGCTATCGGAAATGTTTG
The DNA here is from genome assembly GCA_020521455.1 of Prunus kanzakura. Taxonomy (NCBI): domain Eukaryota; kingdom Viridiplantae; phylum Streptophyta; class Magnoliopsida; order Rosales; family Rosaceae; genus Prunus; species Prunus kanzakura. Next base: position 788,477 of record BPUM01000081.1, read on the forward strand.
TCTATTACCAATGACACGTATTTGCTCTCATAAAAAGTTTAATGCTACAATTTTCCACCATTTTTTTTTAAATTTAGCGAAATCTAAGATTGTTGTTGTCATTAATACGATTAATATTATTATGATTACATGATATTATATTATGTACTTTTACTTTCTTTTTATTAACAAAGGGCTTCAAAATTTGGCTATTTTTAACATTGGAGATATGAATACCATTAAGCAAGAGCTAGTTTGTGTTATATGTGCTTACTTTATGTTTGTTTTTTTGTACTACTTACTAAGTTAAACTTAAATGACGTATAAGTTTTCCATTTTAAAGAAATTATAGGTATGCATGTGTTATTTATTTATTTAAGACTACGTACATTAGAAAGCTTAGAAATTTAGTATTTATAATCTATTTTGATTGATGTTTATAATAAATAGGATCTTTTCATATTTTTCCTATAGTTCAACTTAATGCTTTAATTCTGTGTACATGCTAAGGTTTACTTCAGTTTAACAATAATGTTCTTTTGCCATGCATATATTGCTATAAAAAAACACTATATTGAGAAATTGTGAATATGGACATCCCAAAAAATAAAGTATAACATGTTACAACATGGAAAGAGAACATGTAACACCCCGTCCCCAAAATCATTGTTCAATTGATTATTTATTTGTAAAATTTCAATTTTGACCCTAGGTGGGGGTATTTTCATCATTTTTTATTCCGGAAAGATTTTGGAAATTTGAGTAATGCCATTTCATAGAGATCGATGATATGAGTCCCTAGGCAGGCGACCTGCCCCATTCCGAGTTGTAACGGTGGAGAAAAAGTTTATAAACGAAAAGGATGTAATAAAAATTTTCAAAAACAAATTTTTGCGTATAGTACCGAGCCTTTTCTTTTTCTCTCCTTTCTTCTTCTTCTTCTTCTTCTTCTTCTCTCTCTCTCTCTCTCTCTCTCTCTCTCTCTCTCTCTCTCTCTCTCTCTCTCGTTTCTTTCGCAACAGTCATTGTTACAGTGACTGTTCGACTTCCAGACCACCAATCGATGCCGTTGTTTGTGCCTAATAAATCTCAACAACCGGCCGACCGAGGGAACTTCCTTTCGACCTTAGAGCCTGCTCAGAAAAGACCAACATGGCAGGGTGTTGTTCATTTTCTTTCATACAACCAAAAGGAGATGTGAAGGCAAAAACCCCACGGCATCGGCATTTCAGGCCAAGACCGAATAGAGTCATTATTCAAACTGCACGGCCGAAGTGAGAAAGTCGAGTGGCGCCGCCACGTGGCATCAGGGTCCCACACCCCATTTAATGTAGTAACGCCTCTGGCTATTGCTGCAGACCCACTAGCAGCAAAAGGGCATTTAATGCACGAGGGGAAGGGGGAAGTGATTGAAGTCAAGGTCTGGTGAGGGAAATCAGAGTGATTAGGCTCAAACGTCCTTACAACTTGAGGGGTTAGTTCACCAACCATCAGACGAGAGCATTAAATGCGTCCTCACAGCCAAAGGTGCAGAACCTACGATAAGGGCGGCGGCCGGGATTTATGGGGTCACACCACCATGCTTCACGGTCCCAAATGCCGATTTGACTACCCACTTGCTCTGATCAGGCCCATCATGTAGATTTTCAGCCTCGATTATCCCTCCAGAGCTCCTCCTATAAATACCAAGCTCAAACTGCATTCAAAGGGTTCAAACACCAAGCACGAGCCTCCCACGGAGCAAATTATATTTCCTGTCATTTACTTCCTATCATTTACTTCCTTGTAATGCACTTTCAATACTTTTACTTGCTTTCATAGGAGTAGTGGCAGTTTGTAAGAAAATCCATTCATCAATATATCATACGACTCTTGATTTTTAAGGCGCCGGAGCACCATCTCTGATTACTCTTTCACTCACCCCATATTTCATACGACTGTCGCCACCTCGTGATCCGCTGGAGCACCGCCCAAAATCCACCAGAAAAAAAACCACCACTAAACGGCCTTGTAGCTCAGGCCGTGAACCTGACGGCCGTGATCAATTCCTCTCTCAACCACAATCGTTTGAATAGAAGTCGAAACCCAAACAGGCGCACAACCTTACTATCCAACCCCACCACTCTCAAACGCACGGTAAACCGTGCTGGCACGCCCACGCACAACCGCACCGCACCAAAAGAAGGACGCCACGTGTTGACGCAAATCCCCTCGGCCAATAGCAACAAGCTATGAGATTTGCGGAGCCAATAGCCGTCAGGCATCAGTTGGCCACGCCACCTTCAGGAAAAATGTTCCTCTCTTCCTCCTCGTCTTAGTGCAGCCATTCTCCAACATAAACAACCCAGGAATTCTCCCATTCTTCCAAAATTTGGTTGGTGGTTTTTTGAGCTATTCCGGTGACTCCGGCCACCTTTTCCGTCGAGGGAGGTATGGTTCTTCATTATTTTTCAGTGCTCTAGCTGCTTATGTCAGTGGTTTAGATTGATTTTGGAGTTCTAGAAGTCAACCAAAACACCCAAGTTTGGCAGGCTGTTTGGGCCGTGTTCGGGGTTCCAAGACCAAAAATTGTTCCCCTTGTTAGTCTGATCATGTTGGTATAGGTCTTGACTGGAGTTTTGATAATTTTTCCGTTGCCGAAAATTTCTCAAGACACCCACAGTTGCTAGTGGCAGGAAATTGTTCCCAATGGTTGACCCAGGAATTTTTATAGGGGTAGGCTAAATAATTTATTTTAGAGGAGATATATTATAAGCCATTTTTCTCTTGAAACAAAAATGTAAATAAAATTTTATAAATAAAAAAAAGTCACATTACAAGCAAATATAACACAAAGAGGTACAAAATATAAATAAATACCAAATCAAACACATTGTCCAACTTCACAGAAATATGTTCGATTGCAAAAAAATTTAAAGAGCTTACCCAGTGAAGTGGAACCCTTCTCTCTTTGAGTGTATCAAAATCTTTGATTATGGAATCTGAATCAATATCCACAGAAAGCTCTTTCTCAATGTAGACAATGAGGGAATATGCGAGATACTCATCCTCCATTTTGTTGCGAAGTACAGTCTTAACATGTTTCATAGCTGAAAATGCTCGTTCTGTAGTCGTCGTAGAAACCGAAAGAGTTAGTCTGCAATGCTCGACAAAGGCTATCTTTTGTACAATGAACTAAATTCATAGCAGTCAGAATATCATGAGATTTATTTTGCAATGCTTGACAAAGGCTATCAGTAAGTCCCATAATTTTTTCTAGCAAATTCAAGATAAATATGAACTCGTAAGATGTCATTTCTTTGAACATACCATTCCATTGTGCTGTATATTTTATCAATTCAGTAAGTTCCTCAGGAATTGAAGTATCAACATTAGATGCATAAGGTGTATCCTTTCTATCGTTACCACTTTTTTTGAAGAATGAATAAATATTTTTTCCTCTCTTTGCTGGTCTATTATCATCATATGACATGATATCCTAACAAGAAATACTAGACACCAAAAATCATATATGCTAATTAATAATTCAAGTTGCAAAAATAAAACATATATCAACAATCTCCAAAAGTTTGTTTTCACCCAAACCCCAAATCATAAAAACTTAACAACAACAATTAAAATTGGAAATTGAATATATAAAAAAAGAGAAAAACTTACCAAGATTGAATAACCCACTAAAGATAGGTTGTTACAATTTTTTAGAGAATGAGAGCTATTTCCTCTAGGCTCTCAAGGTTCAAATATGGCGTTTTGGTGGCTAGAAGAAATTTTTTGATATTTGCTCTGTGTGTGTGTAGCCCAATATCAGTACGATTAGAATGGCTCAAGTTGGTAGAGCCTTAGCCTGAGTTCTGCTTCTAATCAAATTTATATAGGTTTGGATTGATGTTTATTATTTCCTATATGCTTCATGAGTGGGCATATTTTAAATAGAGGACTGAGCTATTATTTACTTTACGGGGTCGTTTGGTACAGCAGACTGTCATGGACTGGACTAAATCCTGGGACTATCTTGGATTAGCTCGGATTCGCCTAAGCTGGATTAAGTATTGACCTACGTTTGGTGCTGCATCGGACTAAAAAGCTGGATTGTAAAAATAGTGAAGACCTATATTTGGTGCCGTGTCGGACTTAAAAATAATTATTTTAATATTTAATTTTAATTAGAAATTTTAACCTAAAAATATATAACTTTGGTGTCTAGTGTAGCATTTTGGGCTTTCTTTTTTGATTCTTTATATTTTTAGGCATTTATAGCTATTTTCACCCAAACATATCATTACCCAAAGCCCCTTTTAATACTATTGCTTAAGACCCAAACCCATAAACAGATGTATGAAAAAAAATATTAGGAACGACGTCGTCACTTGGGATAATAAAAATTAGGTCAATCAACATCTTCTTCTTCCTCGCGAGGGCCGATCTCTCTCTCTCTCTCTCTCTCTCTCTCTCTCTCTCTCTCTCTCTTCACACGCAGCGCCCAACGAGTATCCGATAAGGGATACGCCACTAAATTGGCGTATCCATGCTTCTTAGGAGATGAATCTGTGGGTGGCTTAGGATTCTCAATGGGTCTGTGCGTGGCTTGAGGGTGGTGCATGGGGGAGAAGAAATTTGGGGGGAGCGCTCACAATCCGTCACTTGCGTTTGTGGTGGTGTGGTTTTGATTCAAGCCATAAGAAAATCCATCGGACTCATGTGTTCAAAATAACACGCTCGCTATTTTGAGAACCCAATTTCGGGTTCTCTATATTAGACACACGAGTCCAGGTTTTTTTTTACTGTTAGACTATAGAGTCTCATTTAAGTTAATCCCCTCCCTTGCCAAACATGGTTTTCAAGTGTTATTTAACACTGTCCAATCCAGTGAGGCACAGTGAGGCACAGTGAGGCATACCAAACATGCCCTACTTGAATTGGGCTATTATTGGTTTATTATATTTATTTAGTGCGGTGGGCTAATATTTATTGGAGTAGGAATAAGCTTATAAAATTTAAACCATATTTAATATTTTAGAAGTCTTCCCTTAGGCTGGAGCCCACTCGAACCTAGGCATAAATCCATCCTTGGTTCTTCCCCTTGATAGTCTGAACGTGTTGGTATAGGTCTTGCCCAGAGTTGTTGGTATTAATACGTTTACCCAAGAAATTTATTGCATGGTGTTTTGGCATTATTTTCTAAAATGGAGGGGTTTATTTATGTTGAATATAAATTTTATATTCCACATGATCAGTTTCACAAGCCTATTTTGTTTTGTTTTTATTTTTTACACTTTGCCTATTTTGTTAATAGGTTGAGGTTTTTGTTATTTTGGTTAGATTTTACTTATTCTATTAATTGGTTAAAATATTTATTAACCTTGGTTAAATATAATTGTTGTTATATTTTGCTTAATTAAAATAATGGGTCAAACACATGAGGGAACGGGGAGGGAGTGCTTGGCCAACAACAAGGCAACTTCCCAGACACGTTGCAAACTCAAGGGTAACACAACTACTAGGGTGCCCTCTCAGAAAAAAGCAAAGAGAAACAACATCAGTTCTATTGTAACCACTGACCAAGGCCACGGTTCTCGACCAAAACACAAAAGCCCTGTGGATCACCCATTGCTTGGGGTGAGACGATACATACACAAGACCCATAGTGCATCTGATCCTTTGCTACATGTCAAAGTCACTGACCATTTATCATACAAGGTAGATATTGGTAATTATTGTCAGCTCATTTGATTAATTTTTATTTTTATGTTCTGTTTTGTAAGCATCATTTTGTTTTTATGTTCAATTAATCCAGCTGCGTGCTAAGTAAATCCTTCATGATTTGATTGATTGTTGGTACTATGTTTAGTTTTTTCTCAACTTGTTTTTGTTTATTTCACTTATGCAATTATATTTCACATACTCCATTACCTACTTTCTGTCAGCCAATTGGATATTTGTAAATCCAATTGCATTTCAATTTTGCTGAATATGCATAATTTTATTTTTATATCCCATTTATCCAGGTGCGTGCTAAGTAAATCCTTGACAATTTGATTAAGTGTTGGGAGTATGTTCAGTTTTTCTCAACTTATTTGTGCATGGTTATGCAATTAGATTTGACATATTCAATTACCGCATTTCTGCCTGCCAATCGGATATTTGTAAATTGAATTGCATTTCAAGTTTGTTGAGTATACATAATTTTGTTTTTATGTTCCATTAATCCAGGTGTGCTAAGTAAGTAAATCCTTGACAATTTGATTGTGTTGGGAGTATGTTTAGTTTTTCTCAACTTGTTTTTGTGCATTCCACTTATGCAATTAGATTTGACATATTCAATTACCGCATTTCTGCCTGCCAATTGGATTTTAAATCCAATTGCATTTCAAGTTTTCAGAATATGTTGCGTGGAAAGTGTTCTTGTGACTAATTCAATTTTGAGCTCCTTAGATGGAGGTCCAATTTTGTTAAGATATAATGGATGCAAGACATCAATATTAACTCCTCAATAGAAGTCCTCCAGGCCAGCACGTGGATAGATAAGCAATTGATTTGTCTTTTCTTTTTAATACATTTACTTCCAGTACCATTAAATAGAAAAGGAAAATAAAGCAACACATCCTAGCAATCATGGCGACTCTTACAATCATGTTCATTCTCAATCTTTGCAAATTTCTTACATCAGTAATGGAGATTTTTTTTTTTTTTGTATACAAATTATAGGAACCTGGTGGAAAACACCTACTTGTAGTCTAGGTAGCATTACCATAATAAGCTTAAAACGTCAAAAAATGTCCTCCTTGCAAGAATTGATCTCCGAAGAAAGACTTGAACTTGGAAAAAAAGTACCAAAAAAGCCAAAAACAAGTGAAACACAGAGAAAGACTTGCACAAGATTAATCTATATCTCTGCTGCCTATACACATATGCCATGATCGAAAAAGTTAAGATTTTTCGAACCACAAGGCTCAGAAGAATTCTTCATAAACACCTACCTAGCATTTTCGTATTATACCTATAATAAGTGTTTTCTACCCACATAAATACCTATATAAAATACTTACCTTGGGCTGGGATGAGTCATACTATACCAATAGCATAGGTGTATCTCATTGTACCTGCCGAATAGGTAGCTAATTCATATTGGACCTATACCATGGATGAGTTATATTGTACCTATGTAGAATGAGATATATGTTGATTAGGTAGCTCATATTATAATTATACAACAGAAAATTCATATGTACCAATACGACATATTAGTCAAGGTAAAGGTAGGACGAGATACCTGTTGAATAGGTAGCTAAGAGAAGCAAGAAATCAGTAGATTGGGATGCAAGAAGCATGCTTGTAGGTAAAAACGTGATTTTTGGGATATGTCTATTGTATTTGCCTTTTCTATTTAATGCCAAACATTGTAAATGGCTAATTATTATCACATAAATAACTATTACCCGATTCAAGTCATAAGGGAAATCATTGGAAAAAAAAATAATTTTATAAATTGAAAACTTAAAAGATTACATCAGATAATATTTAAAAAGGAATGTAATCCTATATGGCAAAAAAGTAAAGTATTTGGATCAAAGTCACCAAATCTGAGGATTAAACTCAACTCCTCAATGCGAATTTGGATCTATATCAACTTTTCTATTCAATTTTTGACACTTGTAGAATTCGGGTAGCCACATTAAGGGATGCCGAAATGACAAACTCTATGGTTTATAGTTTCAAAATCATTTGCCTGGTCCAATGAAGGATAAAGTCAAAGTAGTAGGGTTTTCATTAGTTCGCAAATTTACTTGCAAGAAAGGGAAGGAGAGGCAAACAACTCATTACGGCATTGGCAGAGCATTGGTGGGACAGTACCTATACATTCCATCTGGATGAAGTCAGGGAGCTTACAATGACCCCGAAGGACTTTAGTGCGATCACGGGTTTACCCGTTTGTGGGAAGCCTTTAAAATATGACATGGAGGCCCACAAAAACACTAAAGAGATAGTGAGGCTATTCGGGAACCCCATTGCAAGCATAATTAATACCAAGATAAAATACAAGGACATTGTGGATAAGTATAAGGAATGGAAGCCGCAAACCGTTGTATGAGAAGACCAGTTAACTCGTGTCTTCATTCTCGCATTGATCAGCAGCACTATATGCAATGATAAGAGCAAATCTATACTACATGCCCAGCCTGACTAAAGTTGATGAGATTAAAAAGTACAATTGGTGCAAGGCTGAGTTGTCATGCTTGTATCTGTCGATGGATGCTATTTCCAGAAGAATGCACTTACCTATAGTACAAACATGTTATGTGTAAACAAAGTTAATATATTACCTTAGTTTTGATTTGAACATTGTAATTGCATAGAAATGACCTCAAACTTACATATTTCACATCCTCCTGGAGTGGAACGCACATGCTAGACTTGCCTATTGGGATATCCAATACTTTACAATCGTCTGCGTCCCCCCATCTCACCACTTGAACAGTCCATGGTGGAATTTTAGTTCCACTAGCTTGAACGCTCGGACCAACAATACACACAGCATCTTCCACAGTCTGCATAGTGATGTGACATGAATTAAATTTTGTTTTGCATAATCGAACTATATTGTGAAGAACCATTATCAACAATAAAACTTACATTTGCGGCCACACTTGGATAATGCTTATATCACACATACTCATTTCAAAACACTCGATAATCAGTGGATTCAGCAAACCACTCCTCTGCCTTAAATCCCTTAAGTGATGCTTTGGTTTCATTGTCCATGGCATACACTTTCATTTCTTAGAGTATGGTTCGATGGGGAATTTTTGGGATCCGTTGATTTGATGTACCTAGGCTTTGCACAGATACTCTTTCCCCTAAATACCAGGCATACCCGACTGGTCCTTCGAGTAGAATTCTTTATTTTGTAGCTAGAATGCTGCTTTGCACATCATGTTGCAGGGTTGTATCATCAGTTCCCCATGAATGCCAATTGACTTGATCAGTAGTGATATATCTCATAGTTATCCTAAAATGCTCCAAGTTGTGGGATGTTTCCCGCCCATCTGGGCCCTCCAACCACCGTAAGGTGCGCGGCCATTAACTAATGATCGACTTAAAGCAAGTGGCTTCAAGTACTCGCTCGCCCATACCTATAAACAAAAAACGTACCACTATTAGTTATGACAACCAAAATACCCAATCGTAAGGAATTATAATAATCATTTAGTTTGTCAACATAAAATTATTCACCTCCCAAGCCCGCCAATGCCCTCGTGAGCTTCACACTATCCTTCTGGAAATAGCATCCAACGACAAATACAAGCATGACAACCCAGCCCTGCCCCAATTGTACTCTTTAATCTCATCGACTTTAGCCAGGCTGGGCATGTAGTATAGATAAACAGAGTCGCTCGTATCATTGCATATAGTGCTGCTGATTAATGCGAGAATGAAGACACAAGTTAACTGGTCTTCTTGTACAGCGGTTTGCAACTTCCATTCCTTATACTTATCCACAACGTCCTTGTATTTTATCTTGGCATTGATTATGCTTCCAATGGGGTTCCTGAATAGCCTCACTACGCCCTTAAGTGTTTTTGTGGGCCTCCATGTCATATTTTAAAGGCTTCCCCACAAACGGTTAAACCCGTGATCACACCAAAGTCCATCGGGGTCATTGTAAGTTCCTGATCTCATCCAGATTGAATGTATAGGTATTGTCCCACCAACGCTCCGCCAATACCGTAATGAGGTGTTTGCCCCTCCTTCCATTTCTTGCAAGTAAATTTGCGAACTAATGAAAACCCTACTGCTTTGACTTTATCCTTGATTGGACCAGGCAAATGATTTTGAAACCATAAACAACAGAGTTTGTAATTTCCGCATCCCTTAATGTGGCCACCCAAATTCTGCAAGTGTCAAAAATTGAATTAATCGCAAGAACACTTTCCATGCAACATATTCTGAAAACTTGAAATGCAATTGGATTTACAAAAATCCAATTGGCAGATAGAAAGGCGATAATTGAATATGTCAAATCTAATTGCATAAGTGGAATGCACAAAAACAAGTTAAAAAAACTAAACTTACTCCTAACACTCAATCAAATTGTCAAGGATTTACTTACTTAGCATGCACCTGGATTAATGGAACATAAAAACAAAATTATGCATACTCTGCAAACTTGAAATACAATTGGATTTACAAATATCCAATTGGCAGACAAAAAGCAGGTAATTGAATATGTAAAATCTAATTGCTTAAGTGAAATGCACAAAAACAAGTTGAGAAAAACTAAACATAGTACCAACAATCAATTAAATTGCCAAGTATTAACTTAGCACACAGCTGGATTAATTGAACATAAAAAACAAAATGATGCTTACAAAACAAAACATAAAAATAAAAATTAATCAAATGAGCTGACAATAATTACCAATATCTACCTTGTAAGATAAATGATCAGTGACTTTGACATGTAGCACGAGATCAGATGCGCTGTGGTTCTTGTGTATGTATCGTCTCACCCGAAACAATGGGTGATCCGCAGGGCTTTTGTGTTTTGGTCGGGAATCGTGCCCTTGCTTAGTGGTTACTATAGAACTGATGTTGTTTCCCTTTGCTTTTTTCTGAGGGGGCACCCCAGTAGTCATCTTACCCTTGCGTTTGCAACATGCTTGGGAAGTTGCCTTGTTGTTGGCCAAGCGCTCCCTCCCCATATCCTCCTGTGTTTAACCCATTATTTTAATTAAGCACAAATATATTAATATATATAACAACAATTTTATTAAGAAAAACTAAAGACACAAAGGTTAATAAATAGTTTAACCAATTAATAGAATAAGTAAAATCTAACCAAAATAACAAAACCCTCAACCTATTAACAGAATAGGCGAAATGTAAAAAACAAAAACAAAACAAAATAGGCTTGTGAAGCTAATTATGAGGAATATATAATTTATATGCAACATAAATAACCCCCTCCGTTTTAGAAAATAATGTGAAAACACCATGCAATAGATTTCTTGGGTAAACGTACAGAAATATCAACAACTCCAAGCAAGACCTATACCAACACATTCAGACTAAAAAGAGGAACAATTTCCTGCTGCCAGCAACGGCGGGTGTCTTGAGAAATTTCTGCCGACGGAAAAATTATCAAAACTTTAGTCAAGACCTATACCAACATGATTAGACTAAGGTAGCGTTTGGAAGTGCTTAAATGTTTTTAAAAGCAGCTTTAAAAAAATTTCAAAACTAAGGTGTTTGGTAAACATCAAGAATCAGCTTTTTTTTATAAAAAAAATGCAGTCAGTGACTGCTGTTTTTTCAAAGCAGGGAGAAGGCAGCTTTTAAAAACTGCTTTAAAAAAATTTTAACCGGTGGTTTTGATGAAATTTTGGCTTTCCGATAATACCCTCATTTATTTTTCAAATGGACAGTCCTTGTCCCTCCAATTAGACAACTCCCATCTACAAACTCCTCGAATCAAAGTGCATAGAGAAAGGAGAAGAACATAAAAATTTTGGAAAAAAAAAAGTGCAGATAGAAAGGAGAAGAAAAAGCCCCATCAAATCAAAGAAGAAGCCCCTACAACCTTGAAGAATAGTTCAAGAATCTAAGATTTGAGAGCAAGAGAAAAACAGAGAAGTGAAGAACTCTATAAACATATAAATTATAAAATAAACGATAAAGGAACCATACCTTCAATGATTTTACTAACTACCAAACCATGCAACGACAAAAGGTCCAAACCCCAGCTTCCCCACTCCTTCATGTCCAGCCAAAGAAAATCAAAACCCCAGCTTCCCACCAAAATAAAATCCAATCCTACAATCCCACTCACATACATAGAGCAAAGGACCATGAACTCAAACCTCTCTTGATCTAGGTTTGGATTGAGTTTTTGGTTTAAAAATTCTTGATCTGGGTTTTTTTTTTCTTGGTGTTTTGAGGCGATGGAGAAGAGAATAAGAGAGAGAGAGAGAGAGAGATGGGGTGGGTACAGTGATGGGTTTGTTTGTTTTTAATTTTAATTTTGTATACATATTTTTATATTTTTATATTTTATTAATATAACAATTTTTTATTTTATTAATATAACAATTTTTTTTAGATTAAATTTTTTATAAAAAAAAGTGTAAATTTAAAAAAGAAAAAAATGTATGTTGTGAAGTTGTTTTGTTTTGTTTTTTTTAAGTAGAAAAGAATGAAGAAAAAAACAAACAATTTCATCTTCATGTCCTTTTTGGTCATTATACACACTAAAAGCACTTCTAATAAAAATTTACCATACACTTTTTTTTTTGACTACTCACAGCAGTTTTTCAAATACAGTTTACCAAATGCCTAGCTATTTTTTTTCACTGCTGATTATTATCGCAGCGGAGAAGCTGTTTTTTTCCCTGCTGATTATTACCGCATTGCCAAACTAGCCCTAACAAGGGGAATAATTTTTGGTCTCGCCTAAAAAATTATCAAAACTCCAGTCTAGACCTATACCACAATGATCAGACTAACAAGAGAAACAATTTTTGGTCTCAGACCCCGGCCAAAAAGTGGCTAGGGCAGGGCAACCCCCAACACGACCCAAACTGCGGCCAAACTTCGGTGTTTTGGTTGACTTCTAAAACTCCAAAATCGATCCAAACCACTTACATAAACAGCTAGATCACAGAAAAATGATGAAGAACCATACCTCACTTGACCAAAACGGTGGTCGGAGTCGTTGGAAAAGCTAAAAAAACCATCGGTCAAAATTTGGAAAAATCGAAGAATTCCTGGGTTGTTGACGCCGGAGAAGGGCTGGGCTGGGACGAGGAGGAAGAGATGAACATTTTGACTGAAGGTTTTGTGTTCAACCGGTGCACGACGGCGTCGATTGGTGTGCTACAGTGATTGTTGCGAAAGAAACAGCAGAGAGAAGATGAAGTTGCAAGGAAGAATAAAAAGAAAAGACTCGGTACTGTAGCGCTGCACTGTAGCGCGTACAAAAAATTTGTTTGAAAAATTCCATTTACGTCCTTTTCGTTTCTAGACCTTTTCTCCACCGTTACAACTCGGAATTGGGTGTGTCGTCTGTCTACGAACTTGTATCGTCGATCCCTACAAAACGGAATTACTCAAATTTTTAAAATCTTTCCGGAATAAAAAGTGACAAAAATACCCCTACCTAGTTGTAAAATTGAAATTTTACAAATAAATAATCAATTGAACAATGATTTTTGGGACGGGGTGTAACAAGTTCTCTTTCCATGTTGTGACATATTATACTTTATTTTAGGAATGTCCATATTCACAATTTCTCAACATAGTGTTTTTATAGCAATATATGCATGACAAAAGAACACTATTGTTAAACTAAAGTAAAACTTAGCATGTACACGAAATTAAATTATTAAGTTGAACTATAGGAAAAACAACTAACATAAGATCCTATTTATTATAAACATCAATCAAAATAGATTATAAATGCTAAATTTCCAAGCTTTTTAATGTACGTAGTCTTAAAAATTATAAATAAATAACATATACCTATAATTTCTTTAAAATTGAAAACTTGTACCTAGTAAGTAGTACCAAAAAAAAAAAAAACAAAAGTAAGCTCATATAACACAAACTAACTCTTGCTTAATGGTATTCATATCTCCAATGTTAAAAAATAGCCAAACTTTGAAGCCTTTGTTAATCAAACACTATGCCAAATTTCACTTTTAGCAACACTACATAGGTATCGGTAAATAGAGAAATCGATGCTATTAGTAGATTAGACAATAATTTCATAAATAATGATACTAAACAGGTATAAAGACGTCATCACAAATTTTTGTTTATTTATGACGATGCCTTTATCCCCCTTTAGCATCATCTAGATAACTACATATGCCTAAAGTGATTAGTTTATATTTTATTTTTAAGAGGGGCATTATTTGGTAACATCCCTCTTATGCCTAAAGTCGAGTCAACCCTAACCCAAAATTTTCACGCTCTCCCTCCCAACTCTCTGCCCAAAACTTCATCTCCCTCTCAAACTCTCGCCCCAATTCCAGATCCCTCTCAAATTTTTCACTCCCTCTCAAACTGTCACCCTAAAACTTCATCTCCTGAAAAAATCTTCCCCCAAAAGTTAGGGTTTTGTTCATATTGTGATGGAGCCTTGGGCAGGCGGTGAGTTGTTTGACCGCATCATCTAGAGAGGACATTACAGTGAGAGAAAGGCAGCTGAGTTGACAAGGATTATTGTTGGGGTTGCTGAAGCTTGCCATTCACTTGGTGTCATGCATAGAGATCTAAAGCCCGTGAACTTCTTGTTGGTTAACAAGGACGATGACTTCTCTCTCAAAGCCATTGATTTTGGACTCTCAATTTTCTTCAAACCAGGTAAACAAGCAAAAATAAACGTGGTTTCCTTTTTGAATTTTTATTTTTGATGATCTGGAGCATAGTAAATAACTAGTGCACTTCAATAGTATAATTTTAATAGTAAAATGGAACATCTTATTTTTGACGATATCCAAACTAGTTATTTTTCTCCTTTTTTCTTTTTGGGAATTGAGTGCATTGAAATGATAAGGCATGATTCTGTAAGAGAAAATTTTGTGGAATGAACTTAAAAGCTGTAATGCCCTGTCAACCCATAGTTGAATTTCTTAGTTCTGTATTACAACTGTTTCTTGGTGTGGTGACATCAGGAAATTTTTATGTAGATATATGAATTGTTTTGGCTTTCCTTATTAGATAAACCTATAGACGAAAAAAGAAGAAGAAAGTATTTGCATTATTTCTATTGTCTCAACCGACATATAGTGTTTGTGATATTCCCTTAGGTGTAAATCATGCTCCAAAAAATGGCACCGATGTTCTACTGGATCCCTTGTCTATTGGTTCACCTACCCAAAGAAGCCAATCTGTCTCTGATATGTTATCCTCCAGTCAAGATAACAAAACGCCTGTTTCACCATTAGAGGGATTATTATCCCTATCTTTGAATTCCATACAACCCGCTTCTTCTGCAGGAGCTGCTCCAGTGATTGATTTGTTGGACGGCTTTTCCTCCAACCCACCAAAACAGGGTAAAATACTAACAACCCTGAGAGTTTTGTTTAGCAGATATGATTAGGTTAATTTTCTGATAGCCTTTTTTTCTAGAAAGAGAAAACAATGGCACAGCTTATCCATCTGTAGTAGCATTTGAGAGCAGCAACTTGAAGATGGTGTTCAACTTCTCAAAGCTCCCTGGAAATCCACAAACGATAGTGATCGAGGCTACATTCACTAATTTGTCAACGAATATCTATTCAGATTTTATTTTTCAGGCAGCTGTTCCAAAGGAAATTTAGGTTACTAAAGTCCACATTTTGCTCATAAAATATTGGTGACCATTATAGTTTACCAGTTTTTCAGTTGAAACCTTGGATGTTCTCATGCTCTAAGTTTGTTTGTTCTCAACTTAAACTTTGTGATACTTATTTTCCTCTATGCTTCCAATTTACAGTTTCTTCAACTGCACTTAGATCCAGCTAGCGGCAATACTCTGCCTGCAAGTGGTAATGGGTCCATCACGCAAGCATTGAGAGTTACGAATAGCCATGGAAAGGTATCTGAAATCTCTATATATGTGTCGTCCTTTAGTTTCTGAACTTGATTGCTGCCTGACATGAGAATGCAATTCAAATTACCTAAATTCTTTTTAATCATTATGGCCTTTTGAGAGTTACCAACTGCCAGCTAAATCTTTTCTAGTTTAGATATGGCCTTAAAGACCTTATTCTAATGAGCACTTAGGTGGCGTTTGGCCGCGCTTAAATTTTTTTAAAAGCAGCTTTAATAAAAATTTGGCATGAGTTGGGTGTTTGGTAAACCCAAAAAAACACGCTTATTTTAAAAACACCCATCATAAAAAGCAAAAACTCAAAGCACCCAATACCCAGCTTTCAAAAGCTGCTTAAAAAAAGAGCCGATTTTTTGATTAATGAAAGTTTCATTATTCCTATAATGCCCCTAAACATTTTACGAAAGGACAACGTTTGACCCTCTCACAGTCAAAATAGATCTCGCGACTTCTCACTCTCTCTTAGACCTTCACTCTCTGCTCTTCTCAATTTTCTTCTTCTTCCTCCCCTATCTCAAAATTCCAGTCTCAATCAAGGAAGTTAATTGCTAACAACAATCAGCTATTCATCAGTAAGTTCGTCTTTTCATTACATTTATGATTTTTGGGTTTATATATGTTATGAAATTAGGTTTTTTTTGGTTTCTATGAGATTGGGGGCTTTGTGTTCTTGGGGCTTTAAGGGGAAGACACGGGAGAGACAGAGATAGAGAGAGAGTTTTTTGTACTGGGTTTGTCTCTCGTTGCTTTTTGGCAAGGTTTTGTTTTCTCCCTAGCTTGGTATGGGGTTTTCAATTGGCGTTTGGGTCAGATACTTCTGTCTCTGTTTCTCTTTCTCTGAAACATGTCTGTGCTAGATGCCTTTTTTCTCTAGATTACCCAACCCTCATTGTTCATAGCTCATTGTATAGTTTGGTACAGTTCCAAAATCTCAAGAACAAAACCCGCTAGGCCAATCTGGTTCTTTATATACATACATCTATATATATATATATATATATAATTGCAACCCAAGTCCCCAAGTCAAGTCCCGTGTTGATTTTTCCATTGTCCTAACCTTGTTGTCTTCAAGCTCAAACATAATTCCTTTGGACTTTAGTTTTAGTTCTCTTTTAGTTACAAGACAAGAAAAGAGTGAAGAAGCCATTAGCTCCAGATCTGCGGGCTTCTCCTTTCTCAAGAATGAAAAAAAAAAAAAAAAAAAGATCATGTTCTTTGAAACTGCACCATCTAAGTTGTCGTCCATTATTGTGTTGGAAGATTTTTGGTAAATAAAGCTTTTATTTTTTAGTGGTCATAGTTTCAAGTTCTTATTATTGTGTTAGAAGATTTTTGATTGGGTCATGATTTCAAGTTCTTCCTTTTATTTATATTTTTTGTGTTGGTGGGCTTTATCAAAAGTGATTGTAGCATGCTGGTCATTGTGGTGGGGAACTCATAAACTGACATGGTTGAAATATCAGGAATTTGTAAATTAGTATGAAATTGCATTCTCAGTAAATTATGGGAGTGCAATATCATCTTGCCTTAGAACATATGACAGAACCAAAACATTTTATTCACAACACAGACTTAAGAGATTCAATAACACTGTTCCCTAGTAAGCTGGAAATATTGGCTAAGACTTTATGTCATCTTTGTCTCCTCTTGGCAGAATAGGCTAGCTAGTTCCTCAAGTAATATATATTAAAGATTAGGAAAATTATGTAGTTCTTGTTTTTAAAGATCTTTTTGGTTCAGTGAGATCTTTCAATGTATTAGTTTAAGTTATAAATGATGAGGTGCTTTAACTAAGGAGATCATTAACGTTATATTAATATTATTTAATGCATGATATTACTTAATAGAGACACAAATTTGCTCAGTCTGCTGTGAACATTTGTTTAGCCAATTTTCTTGCTATCTTTTCAAATTTGTGATTAGCTGGCAGTGAATTTTAGCTTAAATGTTAGAAATGCAGGGTACCCATCTTTTGTATTTTCCTAATGAATGTCATTGGTGTGGTTAGAGATCAGAACAGCAGGATTTTCTGTCCATATTATGTAGGTGTGGTTGGTATAGTTTTGGTGTGCTGTTGGGATCTTGGTTCTATTTATCAATTAAGGGGCAATATTTTTTATCGCACCCTTTATGAAGTCCTATGTACTGGCCTTAGACAAATATTTTGGGGTGCACTTGAAATAGAGTTACAGTATTTGAATACGAGAATAATTCAGAATGGAAGAAGATACACAGGAAATATGATCTTTGGCCTTGACTCCAACATGGTCTTGCTACTGTTTTGACAATTTTTGTTGCTGTTTCTCTGCCTGTGGAATTCTCTATCCATCGATTCAGTTACGTAACTTATACTCTAGCATTTTTCATGAGGTTTTTGTTTCTCTTTATTGTTATTTAAGTTATTAGACATATATTCTTTTTGGACTGCATCAGCTATAATTGTACAGAATAGTTTTACTTCATTCACTACTTAACTAACTTTGTATTCGTGTAAAAACTCTTTTATGTTCTCCAGTGAACCCAAAATTTATCTATATGTGGACCATGTCATGTACGTTACCATCTGGTCTTGTCCATTTGTGAAAGGCAAAGTACAGAAGAAGAAGAAGAAGATGATGATGATGATGATGAGAATGGGCAGCATTTATGAGCAATCACATGTAGCTCCTCTATTTCTAATTATGGTTTAATTTTATGGATATGGTATTTTGTATGGATATAGTTGGAATCAAGATTGGTAAACTGTGTAATTAATATATTGAATCTTCAAGTTTTATGAAAGAAACAATTTTTGAGTATATATATATGTATGGTGTGGGCAATAGCATATTTGGACTTGAATTTATTGTTCACAAAGCGTTATGGTTGTTTTTTTAGTTAAAATCATTGTAGAGAACCATTGGAAATCAAATAAAGAAGCTAATGAATGCATTGAGAAATAGCATCGCCACAAGTTTAATGAATGCATCTAATTAGCTTTTTTTATATTGTAGTGATCTATTGGGGCATTTTAAAATTGAACAATTTTGTATATTTGTTATGTTCGAAGCCCTCAAAAGACATTGTTATTATTAATATAACAATATTTAGAACTACTTTTGTTACAATAGTAATTTATAATTTATGGTAAAATATGTATGCTAATTGTAGATTAAATTTTTTGATAAAAAAGTGTGAATTAAAAAAAGAAAAAAATTTATGTAGTGAAGTTGGTTTATTTTTTTTAAAGTAGAAAAAGAATGAAGAAAATAACAAATAGTTTTATCATCATGTCCTTTTTGGTCATTATACACACTAAAAGCACTTCTGATTAAAATTTACCAAACACTTTGACTACTCACAGCAGTTTTTCAAAAACAGTTTACCAAACGCCTAATAGCTTTTTTTCACAGCTGATTATTTTCGCAGCACAGCAGAAGCAGTTTTTTTTTAAAAGCACAGCAATGCCAAACTAGCCCTTAGGTTGAAGACTTGCATCTCAACCGTCTAGATCATATATACTGTTGATACGCACAAAGGGAAATGGTTGAGATGCATCTCGACTGTCCATATCTAATGGTTGAGATGCAAGTTAGCAAGTTAAATCCTCTGCTCAGCAGCTCAGTTCCCATTGGATTGCCTCCGTATAATATTGACACGTATATACAAGGTTGTTAATTGTTTATTTATGTCTGAATGTCCTTTTTGTATTCTTGTAAACCTTAACACGACAAAAATTCAGCCCAATGTCGGAAAATGCTCTGTTCTCGGCCTTCAGATTGCTTGACTGCTCATGAATTGCTATGTACGTTTAAACCTTATTTTAGTGCAATAATGTGCATGGTTTAATGTGACCGGAATAGGAAGTTTATTTGTTGTTGGTTGTTCTCCTTTTCTTTTCGTTGGATGGATCATGTCATTATTTGGATAAAACATTCAGGCCCTTTAAGTTGAACTCAGCGCATTCAATGTCTAAAGAGAATCAGCTATGTTTTCTTGAGGAAAAATTTAGCTAAAAAGAAATGAACTTTAGAAGTCTGCCTAGAATTAACCATTTAAAGTATATGATGTGGGAGATATTCCTTTCTTTTCGACTTACACATATTGTTTAGCTTTCCTTGTTAGTGTGAGCTTTTTCAAATTTTAAGAAAGAAGATTTAGAAAGACTGTTGAAGTGTTATTCATCATAATTGCCCAGTGTAAATTGCACACTTTTGCTACTCTCAAGCTTTCAAGTGATGTATTTTCGTTTTCAGGTCACGCTTGGATTTGTGAAAATGGGGTTTTCAGGCTTACATACATGTCTAATTCTCAATCTTCTTGTTAATGTGCCAAATTCATTACCTTTGACTTTGTTTATGTTTCAAAAAGCTAAGCTGTTTTACTTCTTTCCAGGCTGATGTTGACAACAGTGGGACTATTGATTAGGGGGAATTCATAGCTGCTATAGTCCATCTTAACATGATCATTTAATTGCTAGTTGAAACATGAAGTGGGATCCATTTAATGACTTCTTGTTAGCTAATTAGATTGGTTCACAAATTAGATTTCCTTGTTCACCAATATGATTTCGTAAATTTGCATATTGGTTAATTTGAAGTAACAACATATCTTATGCAAATTTAGTACCTTACACTTTTTAAGCTTATGTCAATATTACATACTGTTTGTGATTACATTCTATGTGTTTTTTTTTTTCCAGTATATAGCTAGAAGGAAGGACACGTACACCCAAATGGAATTGGATGAGGTGCGAGAAGAATTGGCAACTCATGTCCTAGAATGACTTTTTGATTAAGCTAAACATTCCTTCATTTTTACATGTCTTTCTAGCTAGTATTTTGCTTATGCATAGACAAGTACGGATAATTTGTGGTGTAAGGTTGGTAAAATTGTGATTTGAATGTGACAAGTATGGATCATTCAAGTATTTTGCTTATACACACATATATATAGACAAGTACAGATATATTTAAATTACTGTTTATATATATATATATATATATATATATATATATTTTTATAAGCAATGGCAACACATGATTTGGAAATGAGGCCTTTCTTAAATACTAACACAGTAACCAAGTAAAGTGTGATGTAAAACAAGTAAAATACCTACCCCTTTCTTACATAAGTGATGCCTATTGTTTATAACAATTTTAGTTTTCTAGAAATAACTGAAGTTGAAAGATAAAAACAATAACTAGACATCTATGATTACTGATGCCTAAAACTAGAAGTAGCATCAGCATTTATGTAACCACCAGCACTATTGGAGGCTTTTCATGTCCGCAAAATAAAAAAAGCAATGACATATAACATAATTCACAACACCACTATTTGTTTCTATGATGTTGTAATTGATAATACGCATCAGTATAACAGATGTCACTGATGCTGTAATACCTCTTTAGCCTCCTCCCTTTTGAAACTACTGATGCTGTTTCGGGTTTAGGCATCAGAAGTCAATGTTTTTTGGCACACGAAAATCATTTGCGCATTGGAGTTTACCAAATATCCGATGTAGTAAGTAGCAAACAGCCACGGATAATATCCGTTGCCTATTACATGGTAACAGGCAACAGGCTTGAATACCACGGTATTTATGTGTAATAGGCAACGGATTTTATCCGTTGCTAAAGCCCTTTTTTGGCATAGTGAAAAGAAAGTAAATGTACATAATATAATATTATGTAATCATAATAATATTAATCATATTAATAAGGCTTATTTACTATAGTGCCCCTTGAAACTTCGGTCAAATCTCACTTTACCCACCCCCACCCACAAAAGTTTAAAATAGCCCACTTAACCTCTTTGACCATGATTTCATGTAACCCCCGCTGTTATCTCCATTAATAACTTTGTCATTTTTGATGACATGGCTGGGCGATTTTAGTTTTTTTTTTTTACCGCAAGTGATGATGTGTCATGTGAATGGCCCACTTTTTTGTTTAAATTGAATTAAATAAATAATATAATAATGTAATTATTTGTTTAATTATATATATATATATATATAATAGAAAAATTAATTAATAAAAATATTTTTTCACTATGCTTTAAAAATTAAATTAAATTAAAGTAAATAAATAAAACTCTGCCCAGATCCAACTCTCCCCAAAGATCAATCCCTATCCCCTCATCCTTCCTCATTCCTCCTTTCTCCTCTCTTTGCAACCAACAACTGCACCGTCATCCAGAACCACCCAAACCCACCACCACCTATACCAGACATACCCACCCTATCTAAAATTTGCTATCATATTAAACAAGTCTTGTTTCTTTCTTCTTCCCAATTAACAAACATGTTCCACTTAGCATAGACAATTCCTAGCAATTCAACCGAAATGCATAAAAGCAATTCCATCTTTGTTTCCTAGCAATTCAACCGAAATACATAAACGATGATTTGCAATGGGAAAAATTCATCAATCGCTACGCATATTGCCTCATCCCTGTCCGTGACAATAGATACAAGATTTTTATCCTTTATAGAAGTCAAAAAAGTTCGAGTACCAAACGATATGTAGCAGCAGTCTCATCAACAAGAAATGCACAACCAAAAACTGTAGTCGCGTTATGGTTGTTTACACCAACAAACACCACTAAAGGCTTGTCATATACGTTGGTCTTTATGAGCTATCAAATATCAACACACCCCCAAAGCAACAAAAATCGTGTAGAGATTAAGAGTCTCTCCAAAATAAATTTGCAAACACCACTTGGCATTCATGTAGCTTATTGCTACTTGTGCATCACCATCTGATACTACTTGTCGACGCTCGAAATTCAACCTGTTATATGAATCCTTACTAGTTAACCCCACTTTCATGTATCCACTTGCTTGGTCAACCATATACTTGTATGCCCGACTGGTTTTAGTAGAGGCTTTTCTCATAAAAATAGATTGTGCAATGTCGGATTCCGTAACACACCGGTGGAAAAGAATAAAAGGCACCTCACGTGAGTGAGCAAGTCGGTGGTTATGCTCCTTTACAAATTTATCCACAATATAAGCATCCCTTTTAGGACAATACTTTACAGCAAATGTAGTGCGACAATTCTCTCTAGTCTCTTTCCTTGGTGTGCAAACCATATCCTCTCTATTCGTCCATTTCTTTGATCTACTCCCTTCTTTCGAGCACACCCATTGTTTGCCTATCACAACTCCACCCTCACTATGTCTCAAACGCCTTATTCTTATACTAAAACCAATTGCAAGAGCATAGTTCCCGTAAAATTTTTATGCTTCCTCAAATTTTGCAAACTCCCTCCCCTCTAAATCAGCAATGCTCATAGTTCTCGTAAAATCTTTCTGTCATTCAAATACCGCAAAGATGGGACATTTTCTGTTTCTTCTAGTGACTCTGCCTCAACAAAATAACCTTCACTGTTAGGTACGGAGCTTTGACTCTGATTTCCATTAATTTTTATTGCTTATACATCTATTTCCTGAAAATAGGGAACATGTCTTTCATGGTTTAATTAATATGAAAATAAATGGATACACATCAATTGCATTTAGTAGAAGTATAAACATACAATTAATTATGAAAGATTTGTCATTAATAAGATATTCTACGTTTCATAATTGCACACAAATAATGGCAATAGCGCGACTGAAATGCAAATGAGACTATTATGTTTGTCAATTGCAAGACTATAATGCAATTCAAACAACCTGTTTGTCAATTGCAAGACTAATAATCCAATTCGAACTACCTGTTTGTCAATTTCAAAACTTATAATGCAATTCAAGCTTCTTGTTTATCAATTGCATCCATAAATCACATATTTTATTTACATTCTGAAAATTGAAACAAACTAATTGCAAAATCGGACTAAACAATTGGTAATTGGATTAAAAAAATGACATATTGAAGTACCTCTTGCATTTCTATTACCAAAATGCACGGCTACAAATATCATGGCATTTTCATTACACTAATTGTAATAACGGACTACTCAGTTGGTAATTGCATTCTGAAAATGCAAAAGCTTGCCAATTGCATGCAGAGTACGTACACCACTTGCAAAAAAACCCTTACGATTGGTAATTTCATGCCTAAACATTATACTAGACTTCAGTATAATACAACAATTCCGATGAAGATGAACTCAACGTCAAAGCTTAGAATATCATTGCAATTAAGAAATTCTATCCAACGCTTTTGGAATGAGACAAAATTTTCAACAATACTGTCCAACATCAAAGAAGAAAAAGATATTGAGATTAATCAAATTGGATTTCTTGTCTGTAAAAAACCAAAATTACAGTGGGTTTCTTTTTAGCAAAACAAAAACCCATTAACCCTCAAAACAAATTGGCATTTTTTTTTGTACTCATAGTGACTTCAAGATCGACAAATTGATATCCACCAGCTGCCGTTGTTCGAACCCAGAAGCTCAATTGAAGAAGCAAGAGTTGTTGAAGTGAGTCTCCTAATTAATCAAGGAGATTTATTTCCTTGATTAATTAGGGGATTTACTTTCCTATTTTATAGATTTATTTCCTTGGTTAATTAAGGGATTTACTTTTCTATTTTATATAGTTGTCAAATCATTGTATAATTAGGAGATATTTTCCTAATCCTTTACTAAATCTAATTCCTTGTAAAGCACTCATGTGAACTCTTATATATACCTCCTTATAGAGAAGAATAAAATATGAACCTAACATATTCAAAACCATATTCATATTTTAGCATGGTATCAGAGCAATCGATCCTCGATTGTCTCTAAATTCTCATATCAAAATTTATCCTCCCCTCCTCTTCAAGGGGGGGAGGGGGAGTGATAAAGGATCTGTTTCTCTTTCTCATGGAGATTTTGCCTCTTTCTTGACTCTGACATACCCTTCTCTTCAGGGGCAGAAGAGAATTGAAGAGAAGTTTCTATGTTCTTAAGACGTGTTCACAGGGTTTCTGTGTCCTTTAGCCGTGTTCACAGGGTTTCTGTGTCCTTTAACCGAATTCACAGGGTTTCTGTGTTCTTAGCCGTGTTCACAGGGTTTCTGTGTTCTTTACATTCCTCATATCGTATTCCTCGTATCGTATCGAATTTTCTTGAACCACAAACCCAAAATCACATTCCTCATATCGTATTCCTCGTATCGTATCGAATTTTCTTGAACCACAAACCCAAAATCACACCCCTCATATCGTATTCCTCGTATTTCCAGTTTCAGATTCAGATCTTCATACCTGAATCCTCATATACTCTTATCCCGAAACCCTAAACACATCTTTTTTATCTTATTCTTAAATCCTTCCGCTACCATGGATATCGTTTCCAAAACCACCAAATCCACTTTCTCATATTCAAATCCAATTCCTACATCAAATTCATACATCAAAATTCCTCAAATCAAAATCCCTCACATTCTCATATCACATCTTACTTCCGCTGCGATGTCAGGAATCCCTACGATTCTCCCTCTTATTGCAGACTCAAAACGATCGGTCGCCTGAAGCAAACGACCGGACGCCCGAAGCAAATGACCGGTCGCCCGAAGCAAACGACCGGTGGCCAAAGACTCTGACTGAATTGCATAGATTATTGACTTGGGTGCTACAAATTTCATGACTCACTTACCAAGTTGGGCATTTGTGACGTATATGCACCAACTTGAGGAGGAGTGTTGAAGTGAGTCTCCTAATTAATCAAGGAGATTTATTTCCTTAATTAATTAAGGGATTTACTTTCCTATTTTATAGATTTATTTCCTTGGTTAATTAAGGGATTTACTTTCCTATTTTATATAGTTGTCAAATCATTGTATAATTAGGAGATATTTTCCTAATCCTTTACTAAATCTAATTCCTTGTAAAGCACTCATGTGAACTCTTATATATACCTCCTTATGGAGAAGAATAAAATATGAACCTAACATATTCAAAACCATATTCACATTTTAGCAAGAGTAACAATGCAACAAAGACTGTGAGTGCTAAGTAGAAGAAGAGAGAGACGAGTCTGCCAAGAAGAAGAAGAGAGAGAAGTCGCATGAGGAGCCTTCTTTCTTTTCTTTTGTTCAGATTTCTTTTATTTATTTTTATTATTGTTTTGGTTTCGTTTTACCTGGAGCTACCCATTTAACTGGTCATTCACTATCAATGGTGTAGATTACCCCACATCCCACAACATCTCTTCCAATGGCCCATATAATTGGCACATCCATGCACTTGATTTGTGGTAGAATTTTCGAGGATTTGTACTTTGTAGGAATTCTCCAATGCAGGATTGTACTGATTACCGTTGGCTCTGAGTTAAAGAGATCCAACAGTTGGTAGGATTTTAGCTTCCTCAAGGAATTTTTTTCCTTTTTTTTTTGGTCAAAGTTGGAAGGAAAGAGGGCAAACTAGGATGGTATAAATCCCAACCGGGCCGTATCCCCATCAGGTCCTTGACCCCTAATAGCAGGAGATTTCGTGGGAAAATCGAGGTCGGGTATGGGGACTCCCGAATTTTTATTCCCATCTCCATACCCAACTTGATAAATAATATATTTATTTTTAATTAATATGTAATATAATATAGCCATATATAATTATGATATAATATAATTAATAATTATTTAGTTTTTTCAAATTGAATTGAGATTATTTTGAGTTATTCTGTTGAATTTTATAATTCAATTGAATGTAATTGCGTTGAATGATAATGTGAGCTGAAATCTAAATGATATAATGTAGGATAAATATTTTTTTTAATAAAAAACAAAGAATTTGGGGTGAGTTTAGGAGGTAGCCCTCAACGAAGAACAAGAATGGAAATGGTATTTCCATACCTGATCGAGAACTAGGCCGTTGCCATCCCTAGGAAACCTCATGCTTAAATCCTTTCAATTTCAATACTGAGTTTGTATGGATAAAGACTTTATGTATATAAAAATAAAATAAAAATTTAGTTATATACCCAATCTTAGACATAGTATTATAAAGAAACACTATACCATTTAAAAATTATAAATACACCCAAAAAAAAATCCAAAAATCGACAACTGTACATTTTTTTTAATTTAATTAATAAGATGAAATGCCTTTATTACCCTTTTAACATAAAATTGAAATTTTAATCCCTTTATCTAGCATTGAAGCCAAATCAGAACTTATTTCACAAGCTCCAGTCTCTCATCTTCATCTTCAACCCCAATTTTCAGTTTTTGTTCTTCCATTTCTTGATTTGAAATCATCTTTCTCTTTAGACTTTTTGGATTGTGCGCAGTGGCGGATCCAGGATTCAAAAGCCAAGTAGGCGAAACTTATCTTAAAAACTCAATGGTACGAGTAAATTTTATTCATAAAAATAAAAAGATACACCTAGTAAGGGGGGACGTAATGAGCCTTACCCTCAAATATGCATATCTATACATAAATAAAAGCTTAACAAAAGCATTGTGTACTAGATGATGACCCATCATTCTTTTTCTTAAAAAAAAGAGAACAAATTCTTTGTTTTCTTAGGGTTCCGATTGTGATCCGACATAATAAAAGATAACCTATTTAATCAAACATCACAACCAAAAATCAACCAAATTCTCAATATGTGATTCAAAGAAAACTGAGATTACGAAACAAATCATGAAAACTTCAATGACTAAGCGCATATGCCTCTGAGTATTTTGGAGGTTTGATCCTCTCAATATGTGTAAATTATCATCAAATTATAACATTACAAGATTTCTATCTAATAAATTATTGGAAAATGAAAAGGAATAAATATTTTTAATTTAAATTATAATTATTTTGTCAAATCATGTTCCTCTCTTTGCTTGGCACAGTTTCCTGCTGGAAACATGGGGAATGTGAATGGCCAGATCGTATTGCACAATTATTAAAGATTCTCCATCTCCGGAGACTTATTTTGCAAGACCAAGACTAAAGTCTTAAAATGAAACTGGAGCTGCTCTGTAGTTTATGTTTTGTTTCAGCATAACAAAAGCTAACTCCAAGGATCAAATATATTGAAAAACTTAAGCTGATTCTGATTTGTTATTTTTCCTATTAATAAACAAAAACGTGTACCTGAGTTAAGATAATCTTCTAGTTCTGAGATCTAGTCAAGCATTTTTTACTCTTTTTGTTTTTTTGAAGTATAATATAGGTGGGCATGGCCTATGGGGTTGTAGTGGAGAATGTCGGCTGGGCTAGAGCATTTGAGTTGATATTGCTTTTATTGTTTTTGTTAAATGAGAAAGTTTGAGTGGGCTGGGCTATTGTTTTTGTTAAGGAAAAACATTTGAGTGGGTTGGGGTTGAGTAGGCAGAAGAGATATAATTGAGTAGGTAGAAGAGATATAATTGTATTAAGTATTGGGTAATATTTAGTTTGGCCAAAAATGGAGTAGGCGGCTGCCTATCCTGCCCTTAGGGTAGGACCGCCCCTAATTGTGCGGATGTCTATGTCTCCTCACCATTGCTGGCTCTGACACTTTTTCAAGGGACCAAGCCTCAGCTCGCCAAATCGGATCATCTCAATCTCTCCAAGTTCGTTCTCCTATACTTTCTTCTTCATCTTTTTGTTTTTGCTTGTAGATTTGTGGACGAAGGTATGAAATTGAGATTTTTGTGGAATTTTACAGTGATATCAAAGTAACCTCGATCTCAATCTTGATCTCCACAAGTTGTCTCGGCATAAACGACAGCCAAGGACCTCATCAATTATTCCAAAGTACTGCACAACACCAGCCACTCATCATCTTCAGTTGTGGAGAAAGATGGAGATTTCGCCGCGTTGTTGTCGTCGTCGTTTGTTTTGGACTTAGGATTTTTGATCTTTTGCTTCAATTATATATTTCTCTTTGGATTTTAGTTTATTTGAGGAATGTATTTTAAGCTATGATGATCGATTTATTTTTTGTTACTATTTAGGTTATGGATCTCATTTTTGTTTAACAATGTACTTCTACGACAGAGTGTTAACAAAATAGTTCTATGACAGAGTATTAATAGTGTACTTCTATGATAGAGTATTAACATGTACTTCTATGACATAGTAGTATTAACAAGATAGTTCTATAAAATAGTATTAACAATGTACTTCTATGAAGAAAACGTGCTTGGTTTTAGCGAAATTTTTTAAACAAAATTGTTTGGGTTTTTTTTTAAAATCTGGGCTTGGCTTGTTTTGGGTTTTTTGTGTTGGGCTTTTTTTAAAGTTAATCAGTGACAGTCACATAATTTATAAGAACTTCAACACCCATTTTTTATGTAGTAAATGGGGTTTGAGTATGTTTCTAAAGTGCATTCCATGTGGAGATTTTTTAATGTAATTTCAGTCTCTATTTTGGGTATAATAGTGAAGCTCTCAAAAGAAAAAGAGGAGCCATTTTTCGCTGTTCCTTTTGTAGTCCATCTTCATCTACAGTGTTCTTCTTCTTCAGCTGAGGGCTGGCAGGCTAGCCCAGCTCACTTCAAGGCCCGAGCTTTGATTGTAGAAAACATTTACAACTTGTTTGTATGGTTTTTGTTTTTGGATACATTAGAGAGAATTGTCAGGTCTTATTAAATAATTTCCTTTGATCTCCAGATGAATTGTCTGAGCTTGGTAGGGAAATAATAGCTGGGTTGCTACTGAGAATTAAGTGTTATGGATGAACAAGTTATCAGCAAATATCAAGGAAGAAGAGGCTATGGTGCTATCTACTTTCTGTCATGGATTTCTTTCTCTGCTTATACTGGTTTTTGGCGCAGAGCTCTGTTTTCGAAAGCCATGCACGTCTGGATTATGTATTCCATGTAATCACCTTAGCGGAAAAATGGATGGAATCTATCAGAGGCACATCGCTACCGGTCGCAAAGTCTCTGTGACATTGCTAAAACTTTTTCCTTTGGTGGTATTTGCGCACAACCCCTGTACTCCGCATGGTATTTGTGAAAAATTCCATTTCAAAAAAACTAAAGAGGAACCACAAGAAATGAATATCAATACCGAAATACTAATCAATTTACACCGTGGTAACATATAGATTAATTCTTTTAACGAGGGAAATCGAATATGAGATGGATTTAGAATTACATAATATGCATAACATCTCTAATTCAAACACAGCAACATATATATTAGCATGTTGGTTACAAAACAGCAATACCAAAGAACTTAACCTGTCCTATAAAATAAAATAAAAAAAATAGAGCTTAACCTGTACTAACCAACCATATCAGGATAAATTAGTGTTGCGATCAAACTGGCAGTGAAACTGCTAAATACTTTTTTCTTTCTTTCTAAACCACCTTATGAAACTAAGAATCCTTAACTGCTGTCTTGTTTTCATTAATGAATGTTCCCACTGACTTGAACCATCGCATAAGATTACGATGATCCTTAACGTATAGCC
Organism: Prunus kanzakura; assembly: GCA_020521455.1. Classification (NCBI taxonomy): domain Eukaryota; kingdom Viridiplantae; phylum Streptophyta; class Magnoliopsida; order Rosales; family Rosaceae; genus Prunus; species Prunus kanzakura. The sequence goes on from BPUM01000081.1 coordinate 818,367, forward strand.
AAGCTCGAAGAAATGGAAAGAGACTGTCACCCACGCCCCGCTCTTCTATGTAGTTGTGAAATGCATCCCTTATCTTTTCATCAAGATCTCTGCCAATTGGGGGACAGTTCAAGCCATATATACATCAGTTTCGTATGCATAAATCAGAGCAAATTACAGATTTAATTTCTAAAGAGCCAAAAAGATTTACAAAACAGAAGGTGAGATATTTCAGTGACTCAAGCACATTACGGAGCAGCACTGAGGGATGAATCATTCCAAGAAAACGCATGTGACAGTATGATGACTCAAGAACAACAGTACACAAAATAAATTGGACATTGTTAGGAGTAATGTGGTGGTATAATGTAAGCTTAGAATCGTTAGATAACATTTTACCATGAAAGAAGCTGCCAAACATATAACTCTTAAGGATAATCTGAACTTTAGCTGTATACCTTTCCACAAGAATGACAACCTCAGAAAACAAACTCTCCAGTCTCAAAAATATAGTCACTGTTGAACTAGAGATGTTTTCAAGACCGGCAATCTCAATGTATTAATAACAAAAATCCACACACTTTATTCAGTGAAGAACACTGAGATCAATGATGTATACCATCCTCTTCTCTTCCTTTCTTTTTAATTCTATTTCCTTCTTCCTGTGTATCTACATAATTTTTAGTCTATACGATAGCCAAAAGTACATAGGTTTTTATCAAATAGATACTACATTGGGGCCAAAAGATTGGCTTTTCAGTTAAATGGGAATAAAGGAGATTAGATTCAAAGGCAGAACAACAATGATACATGCCCAGTGTGGGAAGCATATCTGTATTTCAGAAACAAGCAATGCTTCCGAGACCCACAAGCTGATGCCATTTATAATGGCAGCTTTAACAAAACATAACAAAAGAAACAACTTTAAGTAAACTCATTGGAAAGTAGCACCATATGGTTCACCCCCACTGGGAACTGAAACCTTTTCTGTAAATATTTGCTTGCATAAATTTCCACATATTTAAGTATCGGTCCAATTTGCTGTCCTATTAGACAGTTACCACATGATTTTTTACTTTTTTTTCGAGAATGAGAGTTACTACATAATTGAATCCTTTTTCATAACATAATACACGATTCATGCTTTTAAAATTTAAGGCAGATCGACCCTACTAAAAAGAAGAAGAAGAAAAATCCTAGGCTACAAATGAAGTTTGTTATACTCTTAAAATCTGGCTCCTAGTTCCATATTATGCCCAGTGCAAAGATGCAAAATCAAGATAAATTAATCCACCGCCATGAAAACTAAACATGCAAACAAATGTATATGCTTTCAATTTCTCACTGAAATATCACAAATATGATTCACTCTATAACAATCTCTTTTCCAAATTTTCTAGCAAAAGAACATTATATTGAAGATTACCCACAAAAAAATAGTAGCTCTTCTCACTTTTCAAAGGCTAATTACCAGGTTTGGTCTTCTGCAAATGCAACCACAAACACTAATGTATAAAACCAAATTGCCAAAATTGAACAAGAGGAAGATGGCTTACTCAAAAACAGGACCAGTATAGGAGGAAGCGTCCTCAACAGAGCTCGCAGCATCAGCTTTGGGGCGCATGGATACAGAGTGAATCCCCAAAGCGTCCGGATACAACCCACAAAGAAAATGCAGAGACTCCTTCTGCCCGGGCTTCGAAACGTCAACGTGCAGGAACAACTGGTTGATGTCATCGCCATCGTCAGCGCCGTCGTCTTCTCCGCCATCGCCAGGCACAATATTAGCCAATCGCATCACCGATATGGTGATGTCTTCGTCGCCGAAAGTCCGCTTGAGAGCCGGGCCGTTGCCGTCGAGCGAGCCCTGGACGACGGTGAATGGCGACGGAGGGTTGATTTTGGGAGGAGGGTTCATTTTCGTGACGTCGAGATAGTGCTCTTTGAGGGAGCGGAGGAGGATGGAGTTGACGGCGTCGGAGGGGGAGACGGCGGTTGAGTGGCCGTGTGCTATCGTGCGCCATGGGTGGTGGAGTGCGCCGACGCCTCTTGCTGTTGTTGCTATGGCTTTCCTCCACATTTCAGTCAGGGCGGCGTTGCCAGCTTCGCTCTGCTGAATAACCAGCTTTGCTTCTAAACCCTGTTCCTTTCTTTTCACTGCCAAATGAAAATAAGCACTTCTTTTTTTTGCTTTTTATCACAAATGTTACCTTCACGAAATTACCAGCTTTAGTTCTTTATATATTTTTTGTGACATAATTGGTCCTTAACGTTACTAAGCGTACATTAAATTGGTCCTTCTATTAAAAATTTCGTTAAATTGATGATGTGGCACATATGTGAGGGCAAAAACAAATATGGATGTTGTAACACCCCGTCCTAACTAATTATTTTATTTTGCACATTTATGCCCTTGAAGTAAGGAATTTTTGGTCACTTTTTGTTTGGAATTAGTTTTGGGAGTTAGAGTTGCACCATTGCATAGGAGTCGCTCTCACGAGTTCGTAAACATATAGTGGGTTCAAATTGGAGTTTTAACGAGGAAGTTGTGATCTACGGAAGTGTAGTGGCACAATCATAATTTTGGAGAAGTCAAAATTTAAAAACACAAGATTAGACCATCCCACGCCCACCTCTTTTAGTTCCTAAGTCTGGTCAGTTTTATAATTCCCACAGACCAAAGTCTTAACCAGCTCATGTTCTCTGCATTCCCTAAAGACTCCTCCCCTAAACTCATCATAGCTTCCAAACCCGTCAGTTCTGTTGCATGCTTCGAAACCCCTCTCTCCTGAACTTAAAACAAAATATCTTCTTCTTCAGACTTGTTCATCTGCTTGTCTACTAGACCATCTAAAAAATTGAGCCCAATCGAAGAAGTGTAGCTACCTCAAACGCAGTTTGAGTGCAAGCTGTTCGTCACAAGTACTCTGTGAAAGGCTCGGGTTTGGCCTTGAATGTCTGTTTTCCACTGCTCTTTTGGTGAAGTAGTCTTCATCACATTTGTTCCTCTGTTTGAGATCTATGACATATCCAAAATTCAAGGCAATTGGAGATGTCTATCTACCTGAAATCGTATTCAAGGTGAGACTAGTCTTCTCTTATTTGCTGTCTGCTGATTCCACACTAGTGTGAATCTATTCACTCTTGCATTTAGCTTCCTTTGCTCTAATGGCATATTGCCCTTCATCAAAGTTGTTTATCCATTTCTTGGCTATATCTATCAAAATTTGAGCTTCATCCAAGAAATATAACCATCTCAAGATGTGTCTAGGTGTAACATGTTCGTCCTTGTCTTCTCTATTGATATAGGCTCGGATTATGTCTTACATGTTGATTTCCCTTGCTCATATGAGTAAGATTCCTTGATGCAAGTTGTTGGGAATTCTGTAATACATATCCAAAATTCATAGTCATCCAGCAAGTTTAGCCCTCTCAGAAGTGGTACAAACTAAAATAGGCTTCTGTGTTTCCAAGTGCTGTTTTGGTGATTGTTCTCCTTGGGAGGTGAATTGAGAATTTCAGACTAGTTCAAAGGAGTGAGGTAAATATTTAAGATGTTTGATTTCTGGAAATCTATTTTAGAGGTTAAATTCTTGAGGTTTTGTGGATTGTTGAATTGTTCGAAAGTTAAGTAGAATTGTGAACCTATAAGAATGTTCGGAGCAAACCAGTGGGCCACCTTGCGGCGGCCTGTTGAGTTCTAAAATAATCCTCACGTCGTCTCGAGCACGACAGTATGCTCGGATTAGCGTTTAGTTACCGTTTGACTATCGAACGGATATTGCGCCTATTATGCGATATCCGGGTTAGATAGGTTCGGACTGTTCGATAGGTTCCATTTTCAATTATGTTATTCCCCATACCTCTTGGATCTTGTGAGAACTTGTTGATTGAGAATTTGAGTCTCAGATACTCCGAACCAATTATTTAGGTTTAGGCGGACCGATCACCATCCGTTCGTGCAATTGGCTTAGATCCGACCGCTCGATCTAGACCAAACCTTCGGGACTTGTTTAGTAGACGTTGTTAGACATGTAGGAACTTTCGAGTAGGAAATCGGAGGTCGTAGGCCCCACAGGCTCGATTGACTAATATGGAGAGTTTGACCACTCAATTGATCACAAGTCTTCCGAGGTTGTCTCATCCTTCGAAAGGTACTAGATTGGCCCTAGGAACTCCCTAAAATTCATGCACACACTTTAAGTCCCGGGAATTAGGATTTGGGGTTAACGCTCATGGTTGGATACTTTTATTGATTAAGTCCGCATGTTCTTCTAAATAAGTACCCAAGCTCTGCGTACTCAATAGGCGAGACCCTCGCATGGTCAAGCAGCTTTGGACTTTTTGTGAGTGGACTTTGTTTTTAAATGACCATTATTTTCAAATGATGGAATTACATGCATATATGGGTTTGAAAGTGCCTCCAAAGCTTCATACATGATCGGAGTATCACGGGCTTGTGCGGCACTGACTGTGACTTCAAATGCAGCCCTGACATTATTCATGATGATAGAGACCAAATCATCATATGTGAGGGGACTTCCTGCAAGAGCCAAATTATCTGAAATCGAATTCATTTTGTCCAAAAAGTCAGAAATGGACATATCTCCCTTAATAGTACGCAACAACTCATTTCGCAAGTGTAAAATCCGATTTTGTGAGGTGGACACATAACGACGCTCCAATGATTGCCATGTCTGGCGAGAAATAGGGGAAAGAATGACAGTAGCCAATACTGTCAAACTCAATGAGTTGTTGATCCAATTGAGAATGGTCTGATCTTGTTGCACCCAATTAAGATAAGCAGGATTCAATAGAGAAGTATTTGTTGCGGGGAGATGCTTAGGTGGACATGGCACCGAGCCATCAACATAGCTAAAAAGGTCATAGCTGTGAAGAATGGGAGATATTTGAGCCAACCAAAGTGGATAGTTGGTTATGTCGAGCTTGATGGTAACAATAGCGGAAACTGCAATTGTAGCAACATGGGTGGGTGTGGCAGAATTGTTGGTTGGAGGTGGTGGTGGGTTTACATCAATGGTGTTGGTAGGAGCAGCACCTGAGTTGTTGGTAGCCATGAGAACAGAAATAAAAAATAATAAAAAATAAAAAATTAATGCGTCGTTAGACTTTAAAATTGCATGAAAACTTGCAAAACCAATATGGCTGCATCTATGTATTTATAATGATTGTATAGATAAGTACAAGTTTGAAAATCATAAAGCTGTTCCTACAAACTAGGATATCAGCTATTAAGCGACAGAGTCCTATACAACACAAAGCTCTTCATTCAAAAGAACTAGAGGATAAAGAACTGTCATTCAAACAAGATGAATTCAAATTCAAAAACTCAGTAGACTTATCCACGTCAAACCTAGGTCTAACATGTCGTGAGCGGCGATCTGGGGATGGGGCACGGCGGCACCACCGTGGTGGAGAGCTTCAAATTTGATCGTGAGGCCGAGTGGGTGGCGGATGCTAGATCATGTAGCATATCTATTTGACTGCGGAGTCGTTGAAGCCACAAGACCGCAAGGAGGCCCGGCGGTGCTCTTCGAATAGGTGTTCTCGATCGCAAGACCGAGTGGAGAAGCAGCGGTGCACATCGGATGGGCTATCTCGGCGTCCGAGAGGAAGAGCGGCTGTAGTAGCTGGGGCTGTGGCTGTAGTCGTGGTGCCAAGAGGCTGAGCCACGGCTTCGGCTGCATCACGTGGTAGCTGTCTCAGAGCTGCAGCATCTTGGTGACCTAAGTCAGTTGAGGATCGGGTTGTTACGGCTGCCCGGGTCCTTGTTCGCGTACTTCCAGCTATGGTTGTTTAGAAGGCTTCGGTTGAGCAACGAAAAGGAGGAAACAAGTTCCTTTGATTCAAGAGCACGCGTTGAGTATAACTCACACTATCAATGAAAGCACCAAAATGTTTGAGCAAAATTCCTCCAAGGAATATTCGCGGGTTGATTCCTCAACCTTCGATCTTCCTTTTCTCTCTTCCTCGATCCCAACGAAATAAGTAGGAGCAAATAGACCACACTGGGGAGTGTTGGCCAAAGGCTCTTCGATGCCTAAGTTAGTTCAATTGGATCTTGATAGAGATACGACAATAGCTCAAATGGATGGAGTTTTCTCTCACAATGAGAGGTGTGTGGTGGCACTTAGCCGTGTGAGAGAGAGTGATGGAGGGGGTGACGGCAAGGAGAGAGATAGGATTTTTCTAGGGTTTTGAGTGTGACTTTAGAATTACCTTAAATGTCTTGTGTAGCCATCTATTTATAGGCTTCTTGTGTGCTAGGGTTTGAAGAATAATCCTCATTTGGTTAGGATTATTCTTACTCTTAAATAGGAGATTGTAATTAATCAAGGAGATTTGATGAAAATCTCATCCTTGATATGGGGAGATATTCCCATCTTAAAAATCAAAGATAATTTTCTTAATTAAATAGGATTTAATTAGGGTAATTAGTTGACCTAAGGAATATTCCTTTTGTACGTGTTGCCCATCTATTAGTTGCCTAAAGATGTATTCCCACAGAGAAAGCAAAAGAAACAGGAAATTGAAGACTAGAGAAGAGAAAATCAGAGAGCGTGTGACCTAAAAAGAACTGAAAATGAAATCTTGCGGAGAAAGAAAACAACGTTATTTTTTATGTTGGTTGTCTTTCACTTTTTACAAAAAGAAAAATAAGTATACAAATTATGGAACATTGATTTCCATCATTTTGAATTCCGTCGTTTATAAATTCCTAAATACTTTTAAATTTATCGTAAAAAGAACGGAAAATCCAACTTCAGTGAAGAAACGTTAAAATGGGTCGTGTGAGTCTCTGATTAATGCATTAGGTTGAAGCTGAACATGTTGTGGAGAGAAAGGAACAAAATGCTGGAGCAAATAATTGCCCTGGAACTGGAAGTGCAGAAGTCATTCATAAGAAAATACATGGACAGCAGTAGCTGTGGCATGCATAGATAGGAATTGAAGCTATTTGCCTCATTCAACATTTAGTCCCTTCAAATATGACTTTCTGTTCTATTGTTCATCCATGTACGTTTAACTCTCTCAATACACCTTGGCTTTTATTTTTGTTGAACATTTAGTTTGATGAAATTCATATATTATATTACACGTTGCATAATATATGCATGTTTGTCTTATATTTACCAGAGAGAGAGAAGAGCAACGAGACCAAAAAAAAATATTTATCAGTTGCCAAAACTTTTCTCAAAATGAAATCACTAAAGGAATGAAGACAAGTGATAGAACAAATTGTGCCAGAAATACAAATACAGCACATTTGGGATGAACGATGTTGAAATCTGTTTCCCCTCTAGCGTTAAAATCTTTTCAATATCAGTCAACAGTAATATAAACATGAAATACGAATATGCTAGCGTCACGCGCTCGGGCGTAACCCTATTGCACATTTCCAAACTTGACAGTCTCTCAGTCCCATCACATGTAAACACAAAGCAAAAGACACATTCTTACAACACACAAAATCATTCAATACGAGCAAAACACAAGATATCTAAAATAAATAAATAATATATTGATGTGCAAAGAAGCTAATTTGATTAAGACCCAAGAAATGTGCTCACTGCTGCATCACGTATCCCCTGCATCCTGGAAAAAATCAGTAGGCGGCCAGCAGAGAAGCTTGGACACATTCACAGCTGTTTCCTTTTATGTTACAAATAGCAGAGTACACAGAAAACAGTTGATAACACAATTGCCCAGCCAGAAAGCTCAATACCACCTACACTTACGAACTAATACAAAAACATTCACCTACTAGGCTACTACATGTACTAATACAAAAGCATAAATGTTCCGACTACGAACTGGTATGAAATTCTGAAAAACTTGCGCTCTCATTACAACCACGAAAATTGGCTCGATAGTTAAAAAAAAAAAAAAAAGGGAAACAATATATATGTAGAGCAAACAGAATCATCTGATAATCCTAACCTCAGAAGGGCAATTATACCATCATCAGTATTGAAACAGCAATCTCTTGTATCTAGTCTTGCACATTAAAGTTATTCACCCTCATACAGAGAACAGAGAACAACAACCACACCACCCACATTTTACCATTGATGCTTTTACTTCTTCCGCGGCCTGTTGTGTTTAACCTTTACTATTCTTTGGTTAGACTTGTAACGACCAGAGCCCAATATGAAGCTGTCCTCTTGACTTGCACCCAAACTGCCTGAAGCCTGAAATGGTGAAGGGTTCTGTGGGTTGGTTGGATTCTGTTGGATTGAAAATTGGATGGGATTCGCCGCTGCGACTGCAGGTGTAGATCCAAATACAGAGCCCTGTGAGGTTGAAACAGGTTGTTGACCATACACAGGCTGCTGACCAAATACTGGGACGGTAGGTGTAGATGCCTGATTAGTGTCCTCAGCCCTGATGTCTACAAAGTTCATTTTATCATTATTATCCGAGGAACCAAATGGAAATGCAGAATTTGGGTTCCTAGATGCAGGCTGTGATTGGGCACTACTAGCTACAGAATTTGTTACAGCAGCTACAACGGCAGATACACTGCAGATGAAAGCATAGATATATAAATAAATAAAACAGTAAATTTTTGGTGAACATAAAAATTAGTAACACCAATACAGATCAAATGATTGAGATTTCCACATGATACCACTGATTACATTTTGAAACAAAAGAAAAAGTGTTCTTTTCTCTTTCGTTGTCCAGCTTGTATCCATCGTCACCCACACAGGAGCAGCCCCTCAAAACCATTTTTCAAACCCTAAATCACCACATAGCCACCAGTGAATTCTGGTGGGGAACAAAAGTACACAAGCATTAAGGCAGAGGGAAACCATAAGTTTAAAGGAATTCCAAGCACTTGCTCCACAACCCAGTATCATTGTTTTTTCCTTCTTTTCTGAATTGATCTAGATGTAGGTCTTACTTGTAAAGAAATTGACTACTGAGATTTCAGAAAATTGCTAGCAGAAGATGGAAGTGGTAACCCTATTCCTTTGGTGCTGGTGGTGATCTTCTAAACAGTATGTTTATTTCCTGGAGAGGTTAAAATGTTACTAAAATTAATTTCGGAATGCTTTCGGTCACTGAGGATCCTCATATGGAGATAGAAAGGTAAAACAACGAGTTGGAACTTGAATTTGGTTCACTACATCCATCAATATCTTAATTTCATTGCCACACTTAAGTGAGCACTTTAAACTGATATTTAGAGGCAACCTGCCTTCCTGGTCATAACTTCCAACTGAAAGATATTCATACAGGTCCGATCCATTTGCCCATTCCTTTGAAGGAAAATCCTTCAGAAGCCTAGGTTTGTTTATACACTACAATCTCTTTTTATAAAGAAAACATAAGCAACCAAGGGCCTTCAACAATGCTTTTCAACAGTAGGAGAACATTAAAAAGAAAATAGGCAAATTATCATACGGACCTGCTTGAGCTTTCAGGTTTGGGGACTGAAAAGGCACCAGATTTTACGTCAACAGATTCATCAACTGCGGGTGACGAAGCGAAAGCAAACTGTGGCTGTGCAACTTCGTCAACACTCTTAGAGACATAGTTAAACACAGGAGAAGCTGCATCTGAATCCTTCATTGAAGTAACTTTATCCCCAAAGTTAAACATTGAAGGACCCGCATTTGATTCTTCTGGTGGAGCAACTTTATCATATGTAAAGGATGGCTGGGTATATACCATCTTGCTGTACGACGATGCACTAGTGCCGGTGGAGTTGGCGCCATTCTCAGCAAGCATAGACTCAGCAGAGAGAGCAGAGAAAGCTGGAGGCTTCTCCAGTGTAACAGTTGCAGTAGCAACGCTGCTCGTGTCGGTCGAGAAAGTCTCCACCTCAGAATTGTCGTCATCATCCAGCTCCAGATAATCCTACAAACCATACCCATAAGGTTCAAATATATCAATTTGAAGCCATGAATATGCACACGATAAGGAATACAATAACCCAAGATGCTTAAGATTATCAGGGAACCATAGAAGATACCTCAAGTACACTCATCCTGAATGCCCCTTTCTTTTGTGGAGGATGAAAAACAGAGTTTGATGCAGTAGAAACTGCAGGTTGAACATTTGGCACAAAACCCTTCTTTTCTGTTGTAGAGTCTTCACCATTATTCATTAATATAGTTGAACTGTCACAAGGAGCTCTAATCCTGGATGGGTCATTTTCTTTAACCTTGTCCTCATTTTCAGAGGTGAAGTCTCGAGCATCTGCTATCCATTCATCAAATGATACATTCAACTTAGAATTACTCGTATTAATATAGCTGGCTTTTGAGGCAACTCGGGCATTTGGTTCTGGGCATTCAGTAGTATTATTGACTTTGAAGCATTTGGAGCAAAACGGGCATTTGACTCTGGTTGTTCTTGTTTTTGTATCATCTCCATCCCCATCATCATCATCATCAGTAGATGAGTCAAAGCCTCCTTGATGTCGAAATCCTAGTAGGGATCCTAATAGGGATCCTAATTTCATAATAAACATCTTCAGGTGAAGAGGGAGAGAGAGAGAGAGAGTGAGTGAGTGAAGAAGAGGAAAGTATTATCAAAAAGAAGAAAAAAAAAAGTTCGGGAAAGTATATATCTCTTTAAACTGGGTGTATCCAATTCTAACTTTTAAAGTGAGGAGGTATTCACCAATTTTTAATGAGTTTAAAAGTGAGGACGAATTTAAATATGACTTTTAAATAGTGTTTAAAGATTGAGAGCTGATTGTTCCAATTATCTTTCGTCCACATACACTTCTTTTGTTGGAAATTGTATGTTTTCACTGCTCTTTTGTCTACTTACACTTCTTTGCATGTTATAGTAAAAAGTATTATAAAACAAAACGGAGTGTAAATAGACAAAAGATGAGTGAGAAAATCAGCACCCTAAAAGTTTAGAGCATCCGCAATGATGCTCTCTATTTCTTAGCTAAAATTTAGCTAAAAATATAAGAAAGCTATTTTAGGAGCTATCTAAAAAATTTCAACTCCAAACATACTCCCTAATTTGAAGAGTCATAAATGCTATAACTCTTTTTTGATTGGTCCATCTCTATTAAAAAATAAAATAAAAAATAGTTAGCATTAAATAAAGGTTTGAAATACTCATTAAATAAGGCAGCATTAAATTATAGGGAGCCACTAAGAGTACTTTCTCTCTCCTCAGATTTAGGAGCTCCTAGAGGACTCCCTATTTTAGGAGGTGGATAGGGAGCATGGTTGAAGTTGCATTTTTACAATTCCTCCCTAAAATTTGTCTAAGGAGGTGGTTTAGGGAGCCCATTGCAGATGCTCCAATTGTAACTTTTAAAAAGTATTTTAAAATTTTGTTGTATCCAAAAATTTAATGAGTTTTGAAAACTTTGTTAAATAAATGACTTTTTATTAATTCTTAATACCCAAAGTCTTGCTAATTTACAGATGACTTTGTAGTATTGGGAAGCTAAAGAGACTAAAAAAAAAATCTCCAATTCTTTCTCCAATATATTCCCTTCGTTATATCAAGCATTAAACAGTGAGAAGTACACTCTCTTTCTTGGTATCCTATCTTCTCATACACTTCCTTCAAGTTAATAAAAAGTCTTGAATGTTTTTCTTTTCCTTATGCTTGCGTCACAAAGCATATCAATATTTCTTTTCTTGTACTCATGCTTGCATCCCGAAGCTAACCATTATTTCATCACAAAGTTATTTTTACTTACAATATTTCCTTTATATGTTGATTTTCTCATCCACTATGTTTGCATACAATATTTATTATATTAATTTTTTCTCATATGCCATTAATTTATTATGTTTGTATAAACATTTTATATGTTTCTTGCCCAAATATTGTGAATTTCCTATTGAACCAAAGAATGAATCTTCATCATCTTCACCATTACCAGGGAATGAAGGAGATAATGTGGAACAAGTTTTTGAAACTCAAGAACAACAACTGGATATTGTTAATAAACAGAAAGTTAGTATAGCTTTTGATATGTAGAGAGATATCATGCAAAATGATAACGGTTATCAACGGTGATGAGCAATGTAATTTCAAAAGGAATTTGCATTACAGTTTATTTCACCGTCATTAAAATGGATCATGGCTAATCTTTTTTTTCACTGAATCATGGCTAAGCTGAAAGACAATTATTTCCTTATGGTACATTTTCAATTGTATTTTATCATTTTTGTCATTTTCAAACATGAAGGAAAAATATTTCTTTACATTTACACAATTGTATCCTTTTTAGATAAAAGTCTCTAAAACTCTATGATAAAAGTATATGAAATTTGTCACTTAACATTATAAAGTACGTAAAAGTCATTAAGAATCTGTCAATTCAATGAAAGTCAAGCTCTTTTAAAAAAAAGTATTTGAAAGTTAGAATTAGATATAACCCCTTAATTAAAACAGGAATAATACAGTTTTGGTATCTCGATCAATAATGTTATGTTACATGGAATTGTTATCACGCGTGTTATAATATTATGGTATGTGGAACTATTATCACGCATATTATAACATTCTTAGTCAAAGATAGAAAAATAATGTTATTCTCGTTTCATGAAAGTTTTTCTCCACCGACATAAAGAGGGAAAAGGAAAGGAAAGTGGGAAATAATAGGAGAGAGAAAAGTAAAATAATGAAAGAAAGAGAGAGGAAGGGAGACAATAGGGAGAAGGAATTCAGTCCAATAAAAAAAGGGAAAGGGAGCCGATGTGGTGTCCGCAGCTCCTTTTGCTTTTGTTTTTTTGGTTTTTTTTTTCCAAGCCATTCCTTTAGTGTTTTGGGCTGTCCATTTTCCTCTTATTGGGTTTTCCCAATCCTTTCAATTAAGGCCATCAAAAATAATAATTAATATGGGCTAACGACATTTTAGAGCCTGAAAGTTTGGGGTCATTCTTGAAATGGATCACGGAGTTTTAATTTTGTCAATTTATGCCCCAATAATTTAAAATTTGACCAATTTACAGGTTCTGTCAATTTGACCGTTTGGTCTTCTGTTATATTATAAAATAAATTGTTAGTGTATATATTTAGTAAGTAAAAATAAATAATATATATATATATATATATATATATATATATATATATATATATTAATAGTATGCTTTTAAAGCCAACTACTTATACGATAATTAATGTTCTAGACATCGTATGTGATGAATTCTTAAGTTATTTATGGGCAAGACCAATTGTTTTCAACCATGGTATTTGGTATATTATCATAATAGTAAAACAACTATAGTCCTAGGAATATATATAAGTAGACATGAGAACTATTTGCATACATCGAGACTTATCATGGTCCCTAATCCTAAATATGTTCCTGGTCATAGGAGTATCAATTAGGTGTTAATATTCCGCCAAGACAAGTACACACAATATCTTCTCTATATGTAGAGAATGGCGAGGTCTCAATTCATTGAGTGTAGCAACACCTAGATATGTGTGTAGGTGCTTGCAAGAGAGCAAGTACACTGAATGCGATCAAATACATAAGTTCTAGAATGGAAATCTTTACTCACATGTCAAACTAGAACTCATAGATTGCAATGCAATGGTACAAACTAATCCTTAGACGTGAGACTATACAATTGTGTTGTAGGAGACATGACCTAAAAGTGTTTATTGGGACTCTTAATAAAGTAATGAAGGCAAATGAATGTACAACAAAGAATCTTTACTCTCAGTAAGGAGAGAGAATACTTAATGGATATGATTAATCAAATCTCTGCGTATAGTAGTGGATAAAATTTGAAAGAAGAAGTTTTAAAATCTTACCAGGATAATCATATAAAGGAATATTTCACATTAGGATATTTGACATTATATTCCAATATCTAATAATGTGAATAAAGAGTATTGCATAAGCGAAAGATTAAATTGAACTGTCATTCCAATTTGAATATGTTCTTCCCTACACCTTATTTACCTCGGATAACCATGACATGTTGCTAGTCAATCATGGTTTGTGGAAGTCCTAAAAGGATGACAATTACTAATAGGAAGAATTAAATAGTGAGATTTAATTAACAAGTCAACTCAGAGAAGTTGAGTAAACTCACTACCTTGCTAAAAGAACCTACGAATCGCACACCGAGAAATGAGATAAGAGGTACAAATGAAGAGAAAAGAAATTATGAGTCAAAAGTCAAAGGTTGAAGTCAAAGGTCAAAGTCAACGATCAAGCCAAAGTCAACATGTTTGACCAAAGCATTTGACCAAGTCAAATTAGTAAGACCATAATAGTGGTTTAAGAGTTAAACCATCATTCATAATTAAGAGTTGATTATGGAATTAACTTTGACATAAGGAATTGAATTGGGCTTTAAATATGATTTAAATAGAATGAAAAAAATACCCAAAAGCCTATTGGGCCCAAGGATAAGTGTTGTATGACAACACAAATCCAAGGACCCAAGTGAAGCCCACTCCCTCCATCATGGCCGGCTATAGGGAGAGAATTTCTCTCCCTTCCTTTATGTGCTTTTCCTATAAAAACCAAAAGGTGACTCAAAACTTAGTTAGGGTTTTTGGCATTCCACTCTTGGGTTTTTTTATGTGTAGGAGAGACATCCTCCCTCTCATCTTTCTTAGCCAAAAATCGGTCCAACCTAGAGAAAGACTAGCACCTAAGTTCTCCAGGTTGATTTCTCTTCATCTCTAGTCCATTTTGGTGTAGTGAGGTAGAGGACTTCACTGTTGGAGTCTTGGGTTGAGGAGCTTGTAGAAGATGAAGAAATGAAGACATTCTTCTATAAAAGTGTTCACTCTTGGCTTGTCCAAGAAATAGTCGTCACAGGTAAACTCTCATATGTTTCTCCATTTTCTATTTGTGGCCAAAAAGACTAGCTTATAAGATATTTGGGTTAAAATAAAAAATGCTTAACTCAATTAGAATAAGAAAAACTAATCCGCCATTATGAATGTTTTTATGTTATATGTTGTGGCTAAATTCATTTCCAAGACATTAAATGCAAAGTTTCCTTCAATATATATATAATACCAAATCGGATCGGATTATTATCGAAATGGAGTAGGCTAAATCTATATATATTCTGTTAACTTTATGGGTAAATGGATTTGTAACATAATCGGATTATCGGATTACACTTCCAGATCCATCTCTTATTAAATTCATTGAATTCGGATCAAAATCCGGTCCATTGACAACTGTAGTTATAAGTTATACCTAATCTAGCAATATCAAGGTTTGCCTTATTCATAATAGACTTATTTCTTAGGTGACGTTTGGTTCATGGGATATGGGGCTTGGGAATGAGAAATCAAATGTTTTCCTATATTTGGTAACTCTAGACATGGAAAATGGTTGCTTGACACATGGAAAAATAAGGGGGAGGGGGAGAGAGAAATGAAGCCCTCCTCCCCCCTTGGGTTTCATTTTTCCTTCCCCTTGGAAACTCTGGGCAGCATTAAATGTACCTTTTCAATGACTATTTTATCTCCATTAACAATTTAGAATTACAATAGAGCATTAAATGCAATTTTTTTTATTATATATTTTTGTCTAATATTTTGTTTTACATTTCGTACACAAACCAAACATAGAAATGAAATAAAGTGGTATTTCCCGGTTGCTTTCCCAATATTACCAAATATGAAAAAGGAATCCTTCATTTCCCATCTCTTAGGAAAACACATGGGGCCTTAAAGTTGTTTCTCTCTGCACTTATGATTTGACTTTTTTTTACCACTTATTATTTGACTTATGTACACTAAATGGATGCAATTAAAAAATAATAATGTTGGGGACACCAAATTTCAGTCCCAAATGAGGTGGCAAAAACCATCATCAATTTTCAATGAACAAGTTTCCAATGTGTCAATAACAAAAAACATTTCCAATAATTATTAATTATGTTAAAAAAATGAATTAATTATGAGTAATTAATTTGGTAAAACAAATTTAACAAAATAATAATAATATTGACTTAGTGAACCAAAAGTCCCAAACCTTCACTTGTATCACTAGTTCTGCCACAACATTGATTCGAATAATTATAAATAATATTTTTTGATCTTTTTTTTAATACAAGTGATATAGTCTAAACTATAAGATGAATGAGGGGTTTCTCACTATACACACTACCAAGGTGTCATGAGGTTCGAACTTAAGACCATTGGTCGGCAAGTCAAGACTAGACCGACATTGAGTTTTGAGTGGGGTTACAAAAATTAAAATGAGGCCCTTAATTTCTTTTTACATTTAATCGTAGTTTTACAAGAAAAAAAAGTATAATACACATGTATTTTTATTTTGGCTTAAATATAGTAGTTTAATTGAACTATAATAACAAATGCAAACCATCATATGATTGACAATAACAAAAATCATCAAACTACGAATTAAATATTTTCTTTAGGAAAATGTTTGATTAATTGCATATTTCTTGTTCTAAAAGCCAATTAATAATTTCTTAATATGGGCCTTTGTTTTGTTAAAGATTTGAAGTGGTTTTTATTTTAGACCTTATAATTTTGAACCTTCCAAAAATTACTTTTAATATGGTCCTAACAATTATGTAAAACATTCAGGGCCCGTGGTCGTTGCCCTCGGGACCCATGCCCACGGCGGCTATGGTCAAGACCATTTTGCTTCGTGTCCTGTCATGAATATAATACCTATATTGGGTGACCCTGGGACAACTGAAGATCTATAAGAATGGTTATGGGTTTTCGAAAAGATGAAGATGCAAAGGTAACAAATTCTGGAACATTGATTGTATCATTGTGAATGAGATCATTTATAAATTCTTAGCCTACCGTTTGGATTTAGAGAAAATAAATCATGATTTAGCTAAAAGTCATCAATTAATATTTTCATTGCTTGGCAACTTAAGCAGGGAACTTATTAAATGACGCTGCCGAAATATTTGTGAAAATTGGGGATCTAGATTACCAAGTTTAATTCCTGCCAAAAGAGCTGGTCATTTCGCAATTTCTATTTAGCAACAATTCATTTTTTCCTTGTAATTTCTATCATTTGCAAAATCTGACATGCATAAATCCAAACACTAAAATTATTAATTGCCAGACATTTAAACGATGGATATCTAAATTCCATCATTTAAGAATTCTATGCAATTTCCAAATGCATTAGGTTGAAGCTGAACATGTTGTTTCAGTGAGGTGGAGAGAATGCAACACAATGCTGGAGTAAATAATTACCCTGGAACTGGAAGTGCAGAATTCATAAGAAAATGACTCATAATTACAGCATGATGTAGGAAATGAAAATATGTGGCTCATTATAGTCCCCTTAAATACGACTTTCTGTTCCATCGTTCATCCATGTACGTTTTAAACTCCATAGTCACCTCGTATTATCCACCCTCTAATTACAGCATTGCTTCTTAATTTTTGCTAAACATTTAGTTTGATGAAATTCTGGATTCCAGGCCAAACTTATATTGATTATTGCAGACAATAACACAAACTCAATCTACTTATTTCAAGTGAAATTCTTAAGACTAATTACTTTCAGCTCTATCTAAATATGCTCAGTCAGGTTTATACAATGCCTTGGACATAACCGTCTAACCAGGGAAGAGAGCACTGAGACAGAAAAATATCAGTTACCAAAACTTTTCTCAAAATGGAATCACTAAATGAATGAAGGCAAGTGATGGAACAAATTATGCCAGACACATACAAATACAGCACATTTGGGAAGAACGATGTTGAAATCTGCTTCCCCTCTAGCATTAACCCTTTTCAATATCACTCAACACCAATATAAACATGAAAAATGAATATGCTAGCATCAGGCGTAGCCCTTTCGCACATGCTAGCGTCCCAGCACATGTAAACACAAAGCAAAAGACACATTTTTACAACAGAATCATTCAATGCGAGCAAAACACACGATACCTAAAATAAATGCATAAAATATTTATTTGGAAAGAAGCTAATTTGATTAAGACCCAAGTAATGTGCTCACTGCTGCATCATGTATCCCCTGCCTCCTGGGAAAAATCAGTAGGCGGCCAGCAGAGAAGCTTGGACACATTCACAGCTGTTTCCTTTTATGTTACAAATAGCAGAGTACACAGAAAACAGTTGCTAACACAATTGCCCAGCCAGAAAGCCTAATACCACCTACACTTACTAATACAAAAACATTCACCTACTACATGTACTAATACAAAAGCATAAATGTTCCGACTACAAACTGGTATAAAATTGTGAAAAACCTCTCATTGCAACCACGAAAATTTGGCTCGATTGTAAAAAGAAAAAGGGAAACAATATATATGTAGAGCAAACAGAATAGTCTGATCTTCCTAACCACAGAAGGAAAATTATACCTTCATCAGTATCGAACCAGCAATCTCTTGTATCTAGTCTTGCATATTAAAGTTATTCACCCTCATACAGAGAACAGAGAACAACCACACCACCCCCATTTTACCATTGATGCTTTTACTTCTTCCGCGGCCTGTTGTGTTTAACCTTCACTATTCTTCGGTTAGACTTGTCACCACCAGTGCCCAATGAAAAGCTGCCCCCTTGACTTGCACCCAAACTGCCCGAAGCCTGAAATGGTGAAGGGTTCTGTGGGTTGGTTAGATTCTGTTGGCTTGAAAATTGGAAGGGATTCGCTGCTGGGACTGCAGGTGTAGATCCAAATACATAGCCAGACTGTGGGTTTGAAACAGGCTGTTGACCAAACACAGGCTGTTGACCAAACACAGGCTGCTGACCAAATACTGGGACTGTAGGCATAGATGCCTGATTAGTGTCTTCAGCCATGCTGTCTACAAAGTTCATTTGATCATTATTACCCGAGGAACCAAATGGAAAAGCAGGATTTGGGTTCCCAAATGCAGGCTGTGATGGGGCAGTACTAGCTGCAGATGAAGTGAATGGGAACATCAAAGTTGAGGATGCGCCATTGGATGATCCAAACATCATAGATGCCCCATTGGTATTTGTAGAAGAAACTGCGGATGCTCCAAACGCCATAGGTGCGCTGTTTGTAGTAGCAGCAGCAGTTGAGGATCCTCCAAAGACAAAAGGCGTGTTACTAGTAGTAGCAGCAGTCGAGGACCCTCCAAATGCAGTAGGTGCAGAAGTAGCCAAGGATGCTCCATACGACAACCCAGCTGACAAAGATGTTGTGGAAGCAAATGCAGTAGACTTAGGGGATTGCCAACTGGAACCAAATATGCCAGGAGCAGTACTGCTACTGGAGTTGGCCTCCAATGAGGGAGCAGAAGAACCAAGTCCAGTACTTGCTCCTGAACTAAACAGATTAGGAGCAGCAGGTTGAGCCAAACTGTCCAGTACTTCCAGACAACCCGAATGATGGTGAGGCTGCTGATGACGCAATTCCAGTCTGCTGGGAAATAGGAACAGATCCACTGCCAGCACCAAAACGAGTACCCTGGGACTGGTTAGCAGCAGACGTGGTAGCAGCACTACCACTAGCAAATCCAAACATACCACTCCCTGTGCTTGGAATGGCAGCAGATGAGGCAGCAAAAGAGGTGCTGTTTAGATTACCAAAGCCCTTGTCTTCCTTGTTCTTTCCTTCAAAAGAGTCTAAGGAAGAATTTACTGGAACTGGTGTAACTGCAACTGAAGCAGTGGAGGATTCAAACAAAATAGGCGCAGCTGGCAATGAAGGTGCTGAATTTGAGCTAGAAATGTTGCTACTGTTGGTGGTTACTGCAGTTGAGGCAGTGGAGGATTCAACTTTGAAATTAGACCAAGGTGAAAATGAAGGTGCTGGAGCTGAGCTAGAAACATTGCAACTGTCGGTGGTGACCGCAGTTGCACTAGCGATGTTGTTACCTATGTTTGTGTTGGCAGTGAGGGTCATGCTACCCGATGAATTTGGACTTGTCAAAAATGCTGAAGGAATGGAGGGAGAAAATGGAGGGCTTGACCCATTATTTAGGCTTGAAATATTGGAAGGGATGCCATTGGAGAATATGCCTGTGGTTGATGGTGCTGATGATACAGAGGACAGAGCAGTTTCAGGTATCCTAAAAGAGACTCCAGCATTATTCTTATTATCAGCTTTATCTGATTCAAGTGGTTTGAGTACAGAATTTGTTGCAGCAGCTACAACGGCAGATACACTGCAGATGAAAACATTGATATATAAATAAATAAATAAAACAGTACTTTTTTGGTGAACATAAAAATTAGTAACAGCAATACAGAACAAATGATTGAGTTGTCCACTGATTACATGATACCACTGATTACATTTTGAAACGAAGGAGAAAAGGACTTTCTCTTTCGTTGTCCAGTTAAGAGCTTGTATTAATCACCACCAATCACAGGAGCAGCCCCTCAACCCCATTTTTCAAACCCTAAATCACCACATAACCTCCAGTACTAGATCTACCCTGACCAAATGAAATTCTGGTGGGGAACAAAAGTACGCAAGCATTAAGGCAGAAGGAAACGATAATTTTAAAGGTATTCTAAGCAATTTGTCCCTTCTGATTTAACTTACCACGGTACGAAGGTCTTCAATTGTCTTTCATTCTTTGCTAATAAAGAAACGCTTTATCTATTAATATTGCATTGTTTTTGCTAACTGCATTCACCACTAGCAAAGAAGATTGAAAATATAAATCCCAAAAACGGCTCACACAAGAACCCACGCTGAACTATACAAAGGTTCCAACAGACGATAGCTTAATTTTTCATTGCCACACTCAAGTGAGCACTTTAAACTGACATTTACAGGCAACCTGCCTTCGTGGTATTAGGTCATAACAACCTTCATGGTCTCTGGACATGCATATCCTCTACCAACTGAAAGATATTCATACAGTTCCGATCCATTTGCCCGTTCCTTTGAAGGAAAATCCTTCAGAAGCCTAGGTTTGTTTATACACTTAAAATCTCTTTTTATAAAGAAAACATAAGCAAAAGATAAATGCAGCAACCAATGGGCTTCAACAATGCTTTTCAACAATAGGAGAATATTAAAAAGAAAATAGGCAAATTATCATACAGACCTGCTTGAGCTTTCAGGTTTGGGGACTGAAAAGGCACCAGATTTTATGTCAACAGATTCACCAACAGCGGGTGATGAAGTGAAAGCAAACTGTGGCCTGTGCAACTTCGTCAACACTCTTAGAGACATAGTTAAACACAGGAGAAGCTGCATCTGAATCCTTCATTGAAGTAACTTTACCCCCAAAGTTAAACATTGAAGGACCAGCATTTGATTCTTCTGGTGGAGCAACTTTATCATATGTAAAGGATGGCTGGGTAGATACCATCTTGCTGTATGACGATGCACTAGAGCCGATAGTGTTGGTGCCATTCTCAGCAAGCACAGACCCATCAGAGAAAGCTGGAGGTTTCTCCAGTGTAACAGTTGCAGTAGCAATACTGCTCTTCTCAGTCGAGAAAGTCTCCACCTTAGAATTGTCATCATCATCCAGCTCAAGATAATCCTACAAACCATACCCATAAGGTTCAAATATATCACAGGATAAGGAATTCAATAACAAAGAAATTACTAATATTCATTTTCTAAATATTCAATCTAGTAAGATTTTCAAATTGGAACTGATGGAATCTAAATTGAATTGTTATTTTAATTTGTACTTTTCTTCTCCAATTCCTGCACGAGAACAACCCCCTCGTAAACTTGATCTATTTGATCATTAGCAAACGCTTACTATACAAATCATCTTGAACTTGTAACAAAATCAAACAGCTAGAGAATCTTATAATCTCAAAGGTAAAGCCCCCCATCAGTAGCTACTATGATTTTTTTTTTTTTGGGATACCTAGAAATCCATCAATCTGCTTTCAGGACACAGTTATGAAATTGGGCCCAGCCCTACAAGTCTTTGCAAGGCAGGAAACACTAGCAAATAGCTAGGTAGGTACCTTTTGGGGTTTACAACCTCAGACCACATGGGCCTGACAATTCCAACTAACCCACGTTGGTGTATGTGCTATGATCAAATTGAAACCAAACTTGGTTATATCATGTCACTCACATTTCAGAGCAGTATAAAGAAGAAAGTAGAATAATTAGGAACTTAGTTTAGTAAAAGACCCCAAGAGTATTGAGGAACCATAGATGATAAGAAAGCACAACTATACCTCATGTGCACTCATCCTGAATGCCCGTTTCTTTTGTGGAGGATGAACAACAGCGTTTGATGCAGTTGAAACTGCAGTTTTAACAGTAGGCACAATATCCTTCTTTTCTGTTGTAGAATCTTCACCATTCATTAGTATAGCTGAACTGTCACAAGGAGCTCTAATGCTCGATGGGCCATTTTCTTTAACCTTGTCCTCATTTTCAGAGGTGAAGTCTCGAGCATCTGGTATCAATCGATCAAATGATACATTCAACTTAGAATTACTCTTATTATTATGGACATTATCCATAAATTTTGACGAATCCACATCCTCCAGGCTTTTCAGAGCCTGACCATGTAACATGGATGGTGAAAGCTTAGTTGGCGATTTATCTCTCACAGTACGTAGATTGGTCTCAGATGATTTCTCTTTCGGAGAGACCAACTTGTCAAGCTGCTCCAGAATTTTGGAAGCCATCTTGCTGGATTTTGAGGGAACAGTAGAGAAACTTGTACTAGGAACAGCATTGTCCCCATTTTCTGACAATGCTTTATGCTTAGGTTCACCCAATGATAGTGGCTTCCATATTGAAGATGATGGATTTTGTGCAGCCTCAGAACTTATTCTAGTCCCACGAATAGAAGAAGTAGTGCTGTATACTGGTGAGCTCAAGCCTCTTGAAGATAGAAGATTAGGTTTTTGACGAATTCTACGAATAGGACCAATAGATCCTATGTCATTGTCTAAAACTGAAAATCTGCGTTTTAAGACCTACAAAAGAAAAAAACAATGAATCTGGATGCAACAAGTACAAAATAAAGTAGCATCTGATAATCTTCAGACTTCATACCCCTTGTTTAGATCCAGAAGGTTGGCTTTGCTCCGATACAGATTGAGATGACGACGCCCCACCATAAGCATCAACTGTGGACCCAGCACCCTGAAGTACGAGCAAAAGAAAATGTAAGAGCCTCAATCCCAATAAACATTAAAAACCTGAAAGGAACTGTATTGTCCTTTTCTTATACCCAGAAATCCCCCAAACCCACTTTGCAGATTAGACAGTGGGGCACCCCGCCAAACCCTACAATGCAGGAAACTCTAGCAACTCCATAAATAGGTTGAGGAATCCAACCCACATGGGAGCAAACAGACCTAACCACTCAACTAAACCGTTGTTGGTTGAAAGGAGCTATATTCTCATAGCAAACAAACCTTGAATGTAGTAGTTGTGCGAACTCGAGAGTATGGTGTTCGGGCCATACTGTATATAGCAGATCTGCCTCGCGATCTAGGGGTCACAAAACCATTTTCTTGAGCCCCCCCATTGCCAGAAGTCCATGGCACAAGTGACATCATTGGTGATTTCGACTGAAATGGTAGACTGCTCAAAATAGGTGAATCTTCATGGTGTGCTTGACCTCGTAAACCTAACATTGATGGGGATACTTTTGAAGGCCTACTGCCCATGTATGCTTTTGCGAGCTCTGCAGGTGAAGCAACATCTTCATGAAGGACCTGAAGACATTTTGAACCACTAAATGTCAAAAACGTGCCAAAGTTCAATATGTTACTATTCCACAATTATTTTTAATTAGAGAGTAGCAAGCATGAGACCATAGCTTTCACAAAGTCATCAACCAAAGAATACGAATGGAAAGGAGGTTATCATACACTCGTATTGACAACAGGGTCTGAAACAAGACGGCTCTCAATCCCATTTTTGTCTTGCACTGGAGTTTTAAGAAATTCCTCCTTTCTGTCATGAGAAACCACTGGCATTGAAGGCACCACTTCCGACCTTTTCTCTTGATTCTCAATTGGTATATCAACAGTTCTTGAATGCAATAACGCTGTCAATCGATCAATTTCAGATCTGCAGATGCGATTAACATTCAACTCACAGTAAGCAAATGTTGCAAGAAAACAAGTTCTAATCCCCACAAGAGGCATGGACGAAATTATAACTGATCTCTGAAATCATAAATGCATACGTCATAACCCTTCCCATTCAGAAATTTCATTCAAAAGTCTCATCGCCTCTTCTGCCACTCTCTCCCTCTATCTCCCTCTCCCTCCCCGCTCCCTCACCCTCTCCATCTAACTTACCCATACAGGAAATACTGGTGTAGAGGAATTAGCCCTTCCAATTAAATAGAGCATAGAATTACAGCACCCACCAATATTTATAGTAATTAAAATATACAAAAAACACACACATCACCATAAATCATTCCCTTTGCATACCAGCGACTGATAAACAACACAGTTTCCTTGATGTACAGCTACATTTAGATTATTATAAGTACTTTCTACGAAAGATTAACAAAAAGATACTACCTAGTACATAACAGCTTGTCCGGGCCAAACAAAAAAGCAAAAATACAAAAACTTGCCTGGTAAAAGTTTTTTGCTCTAAAATTTGTTTAAGCTCAGTGAACTCGCCTCCATCAGCAGTAGTACTTGGACCAGCACTTTGATCAACTGTGCCTTTTTGCACTCCAGGAGGATACTGTACAGCAGACATTACATACAGAAGACATATCAAGATGATTCACATGCAGAATAACATTATCAAAACCATAAAAATAAAATGATAAACAACCTAAAAATTGAATTTCATTGAAATTTGTTCAGCTTAAAAAATATATATAATAGCACACCACCATAACTCAATTAAAATAACTTTTAATTGACACAGGACTGAAGAAACAATAATTAATTCTCATTCAATGGGTGCACATTGGCCCAAAAATATAGTTTGCCTCATGCAACCACTCGTGGCTTTGGGTTAACACAAAGAAACTCTCAGGAAACAGGGTACAAGACTGACGCACTAAGTTTCCTTTTTAAATTCTCATTGAACAGTAACCCAGATGCTTTACATCAGTGCATTTCTAGACAATGGAATAATTATTAGCAACACAAAATGTGGATCTGTAAATGGACTACTCTTATACCAAAAAATAAACGTGGATGAATAATTAAACCAAAAACAAAAAAAAGAACAATTGATTAGATAAACCAACATGAACAGGTTCAACAAGTATTAGCTCACTTCAACCAACATGAATTCCACAAACTGAGCAGTTTGACCGGTTAAAATGTCCATCCCTATTCAGCAATGAAACCAGGATGTTTTTTTTTCTGTCAGTTTTTTTTACTCTATTATGTCTTTCTGTCTTCATTTCTTGCGATTACAAGCAGTTTTTTCTTATCAATTCTAGACTTTGTTAATGGATCAACTAGATACCAAGTTCATGTCTTCCAACAGAACTTTAGCCAAATAAACCCAACTGCAATTATATTCCCTTAACCCCCTAAATTATTCTAACACTCGACATAGAGGAAAATTAGAGCGCTAAAATTCCTGTTCACCTAACTTTCTAATTTAAAACTATGATCATACATCAATCATCAAAATTTGTAAATGATGGGAAGTGAAAAAAAAGGTTGCATGCTTATAATACTCAAACATAGGGCAAAACGTAGATCCAAGTGTCATGTACTGCCTACAAGTCATAATTTCAGAAAAGAATACTGTAATGCTATCTACAAACAGAATGTTGAACACAACATGAGTATAAAGCTTAATAATAAAATAAAAGGTATGGGATCCCAGTTACTTGAACAAAGCACAATGAGTGCAAAGAATAGAAATATACAACACCTTACACTTACCATGGTAACATCTTCTTTGCCCTTGATCCTTACTTCATGATTTACCCCTGGTAAAGTAACAGAAGATTAAATTCATGAATATTGGTAAAGAAACCAACAGAGCAATCACAGTCCTTTTCAGAGGACAAGGCAGAAAAGAGTTCATGATAGCTAATCATTATTCTGTTATAAATGAACTGACATCTTATAATAGAAAGTACAAGGCATTCAAGATAACATTAACATACACGCAACAACTGCAAGCAAAATAATTAGATAATTCGCTTTCATATCTCATGTTAAGAAACCAAAGGAGCCAACCAGCTAAAATTTAATGTCACAATGACAGCTAAAGAAATATCATCCTATAAAGAAAGCTTCTAAAGCAAGCAATCTTATGTATTCTCAGGAACTTCAAATTTTTCCCAAAATCCAAATCTACAAAGGAAAAATACGGATGATATGGCAGTCACAAATAAAAAACAAAAAAACTAATCAAGGGAGAAAGTTCAACAGGCTCTTTCAGATAAGACACCAACACCAGAGACTGTATGAATGCAAAACACGATGTACTATCAAGCATCACACTTCCAAGAAGCACACCTGACTCATACCAATTTACATGTTAAAAAACTAAATCAGCAGTAGAATACAAGGGGTGCAAGGATTTTATGCCTTCCTCCTATCAAAAATAAAGGATTCATATGTCTTCCAAATAGTGTAACTGTGCATGCATTATTTGAAATTCAGACCCACTCGAATTTAGGATTCGGTCAATTACAATTTCAATCGTTTATCGTTGAACATTCATGTCCTTACAGGTTTTTCCTGAAGACCCCACAATTATTATAACGAACCTAATGAATTCGAGATCTGATATTCCACAACAAAAAAACAAGCATAACCCAACATGAAGCAACCAACTACCCAAATTCAACCCACACACACTGGCCCCAGGAAATAAATTGTTAATGACAAATTGAAACAAAATTAGCTTTGAAATCAGCAAATACATAACAAAAGGCGTCCCAAATAAAGAAACCCCAACTCCCACATTTGATTGAACAAAGTGCCCAAAACTTAGGCCGCAACTTAGGTCACAACTAAGAAACCACAAAAGCCCTTAGCATAGTAAACAAAGGTAGTCTCGAGAGCAGAAAAAGCCGAACCTGTCGAAGGCGACTGAGGCGGTGGAAGGCGTTTGCGAAAGACGGAGGAAAAGAGGCGGTGGGCGCTGTAGGAGATGAGCCGCTGGGCCGGATCGACTAGCTTCGAGAGCCAGCCATCGTTGGGGGTGCTAGGGTTTCGCAGAGAAGTGGGCGGCCGATCGTATGGCGTCGAATGGGAGGTCCTTCGAAACGGCGTCTTCCGAAACTTGCCTCCCGCTCCCATTCCTTCAAACGCCTGCTTCTGCTTCTCTTCCCGCGCGGCCGCCGCCATGAGAGAGAGGAGAGAGGGGGAGAGAGAGCGCTAGGGTTTCAAATATTTTGGGGTAGAGCGAAAAAGGGATGCGACAGCAAATTAGGGTTTTTAATTGCACCGAGAGCGTGGAATTGAAAGGGGTCAATATGATATTTTACCAAAATAAAATTATTTGGCGAGAGAGAGAGAGAGAGAGAGAGAGAGAGAGTGACGGAAATTGGAACGAGAGAAAATTATCTGACAGGTTTCCGACGTCTATGTATTTTTGGGTTCTATCTTTTTTATTTTATACCGGCAAAGGCTAAAACTAAAAAGGGAAAGGAAATTCCCAAAACCACAAAAATGTTGAATTTTTGTAATTATTTTTTCTCAATTTTTTATTCCGAAAGGGAAACCATTAAAATGTAGGACTCTTTATGTGAGAGAGAAAAGTTCAAAAAAAGAGTTTTTCTTTCTAAAATTTCAGAAAAGAGTTAAGTTCTATCGCATCATATGATTGTGAAAAATATTTGAAAATAGTCATTATGCACTCTTTGATAATGACAAAAAAATTAAGGGGAAGAAAGAATGCAGATTAACTATTTTGTAGCGCTTGACGATCCCCTTTTCAAATTATAGGTAAAGTAAATTTCAATTTTGGCTTTGAAACTTTTACCTATGTTCATACGAGGGAAAACAAACAAAGATTGTACTAGCATCGAATATCCAGAACCAAAAATTGACAAAACTCTCAAATTTAATTGAAAATAAGCAAAAGTATGGGAGGAAAAACATCCTAGTTGACAAAGGAATAGCAAACCAAACTAAACGAGAAAGGAAATCACAAAATTACTAAAACACAAATTTAGAAAACTTAAAGAATGTCGTTAAATCACAACACAATGGTGTGATTTTCTTCTAAACGACATGGTTTTCACCCAATGCTAATGTTGGGGCCTCGCAATGTTAGAAAATTCAAGATCTATTATTAAACAAGTACCACTTCTATTAACTTTTTAATTGTCTCTTAATTGACAGACTTATTATAATTGTCCCGTAAGGACCAAACTGGAACCCTTAGGTGTTCAAGGGCCAAAGACCCACAAGAGCCAAAATTCAAGAGGCAAATGAAAATTGAGTTTTATAGTTATGTCACAAACTTATTATAATTGTCTTGTGCATGTCCGACACCTGGCAGGTTCCGGGCACACTTGATTAAATTGCCCTTCTAACTAAAACTCAATTTTTTTTTTTTAAGGTTTGACTTCTGCCAAAAATTCTGCAGAGTCTTCCTTGTAAATTGATCGTTTCCCAAAAAATTTCACCTATACGAAACGCAATTCAAATATCCACAAACGTTCAGCATGCACAATGTTAGATCACACACAACCAACAACAAATCTTTATGGCCTCAAGTCTTATAGAAATCCTAGGGCAATTTCAGAGCAATACTAATCAATTTAATTTAAAGGAATAGTTTGATTACAGTAGAAATCCTACAAAGAGGGAAATGATGAATGGTGGTGATGATTGCCCGATGGTGGTGCTCCGGTACACGACTATTGCCTAAGGGTGCAAAACATTAAAAATGTGAGTGGACAAAAGAAAGTTTTGGAAAATAATATCAACATACTAACCCCACTGTTAAAACATTTAGAAAATTCAATTATATCAATGTTTTATATTCTTACAAAAATTTAGGCATGCATATCTATATACATATAACTGATCATGCATTCAAACAAATCATCAAAACCATTTGAAAGCATTGTAAAGAAATAATTCCTTCCCACCTAGGTGTACCCATCATAAATCCGTCAATTCCATGATTTATATTTATTTCTCACATTATACCGTCAATTCCAAATGTCACATAAGCGACACATCCTCGTAGGCCTCGGAAACACAAAGTCAACCAGAGCCGCATTTCTCGCAAGACTCAAGGGACACTTAGTCAACCTGAGCCACATTCCTCGCTCCTCACGGTCCAGATATCCCTAAGACTTGTAGGGCAACTGTCAAATGCGCGCTGACTCAACCAAAGGCAACTAGGATGTCTGTGGACATCATTAAATCCGAAGGCAACAGTTTATCCGAGGGCAACAATTAGGTACCTATGGTGGTTTAAAAAAACACAAGTCTTTCTTGGAAAATTATAATACTATTTCTCATTAAATCCTTAAATCCTGTTATCATTTCCTTTTTCTACCATCCAAGCCATTCACATTTAAACGTAAACAAAACTTAATAAAAATATTTGAAGTCAAACTAATTGCTTGGAAATCAAACACCATAAATAATTTATTCTAGAAAAATAATAAAACTTTTACTGCATATAATTCATTTATAAAACAAAAATCCACTCACTGAGCATTCGAGCTAGCTTGAACCTTCGAGGGTCCTTCCTGCGAGTTTAATGAAGCTCGAGTACCTATTTAAGCGATTAAAATATTTAATTAATAAAATAGCTCAACCACAAATATTTAATCAAAACCCTGACCCCCGGGCTCAAAAGTTCGTGTACGTAACTTAAGAAGATTCCTAGACCCATTTTCAACAGTTCTGACAGGTGGAATGGTCTGAAAAGACCCGAGGTTAAATAAGCAATTAAATTTCCATATTGGTCATTCCAATCCCCTGTGGGGTCCACGACCTTCGATTAATAATCCGAGAGTTCCTATAGGTTCAACACAATTTACTATACATGCCTGCAAGTTTGGTCCGAATCGAACGGTCAGATTGCTTGCAATCGCACAATCGGACGATTACAGTTTACCTAAACTTTGAATTATTGAATCGGAGTATCCAGGACTTCGATTCTCGATCTGCGAATTCTTACATGATCCTAGAGGTGCCTAGATCAACGTATTTGAAAATGAGGTCGATCCAACGGTCCAAACATATCGAACCCAGATAATGCCTAATATGCGATATCCGTTCGACAGTCAAACGGTAACCAAATTGAAATTCGAGCATACCGTCGTGCTCGGGATGACGTGGAGATCATTTTAGGACCAAAACCCAACCTTGACATCCCGCCAACGTGCCACCACCTCCGGCGGGTGTCTAGAGTAATTTTCCAGTGATTGGAAAACTCCAAATCGCTAGTCAATATTCATACCAACAGATTAAGCACATCAAGGGGAGTAACTTTATACCTTTGCTTGAAGATCAATTCAACCATTAAAGCCTTCGAACGAACGATTTCCTCTTTTGTAAAACCTAGAATGTTTTTTGTTTGGATTTGTCAATTCTACTTGAAATTGGGTCGATTCTTTGAGGGAAATTACAAAGAGGAGGTAGGGGAGTGTTTTGGGAGTAAATTGGTGGTGGGTGGTGGTCGGAGTTTGCCTAAAAAGGCGTCGGTGGCCACTGTTTTGAAACAGTCCGAATTGGGCTTGGGTTTGGCTCGAATTTTGGGTGTGATTCTCTTGGATTTGGGGCTGAAAATTGGTATAGATGTATACAAGAGAGAGACGAAGAGAATGGGACCGGTTTCGTGGTCTGAGGCGGCCGGAATCGCTACCAGAACACGCGGATGTCGCGACTGTGTTGAATGGAAGAGAGAGTGAGGTTTCACGTGAGAAGGAGAGAGAGAGAGACTTTAGATTTTAAAAAACCCTTTTTGAAATAATTACGGTTTTGCCACTAGGCTTCTTTAGATCGTAACTTCTTCGTTATAACTTTGATTTGAGTCCGCTACATGTCTACGGACTCATCTCAACATGCTCTACGCAACGGTACTACTAAAATCCCTAGATTCCTTCCCCCCCAAAAAAAGTCAACTTTTTAAACCCATTTAAATATTCCCGGGGTAAAATTGTCTTTTACTTGAATAAATTAATAATTACATATTAATTTAGGATCGGGTTATTACAGAAAAAGCGGTAATAATTTATTGATAAAACAGAATAAAGTACATAGCTGCCATATTGCCAAATATGAGTACAACCTCTAGTGACCAAACACAAAAACAATTTGGGTTGATTTGGAGAGAATTACGCATAAATAAAATAAATAAAATTCCAATTCATCAGACAAAAGCACATGTACTCAAACTTACAATACATATCCACCGCGCAATTTGTATAGTTAGGTGTAAATTGTCCTCCCAAAAAAAAAGGTTCAAGTAGCCAAGCATCGAAAGGGGAAAAGTTTAGGTTGTATTGCTAAAATTTTGCCTTTGTTTTATTATTATTTTTTATCAAATAGAAACTTCATTAGATAAACTTCAACAGTACAATATAAATCGTTAATTATGCCTTTGTTTAAATTGTTAAAACATATGTTCTCAATGTAAATCGTTAATTATGTTCTTTTTAAATGATTTGTTATTGACACTTCAAAAAAGTATCATACAATCATTTTCTATTAAAGATAAAGGAGAATTGTACCATGAAGAGTGTCATTAATACTTCCTTAAAATAGACTTTGTAACTAAAATAGTCAAAAGTGGTAGTTGTTACAAGATTGGTAAATTGAGTGGTATTTTATTCAATTCAATCTTTTATAGACTTTTATAGAGTTTAAAAGTCTAGATGTATTCAATTTAGATTTTTAAAGAGTTTATAAAAGTCTAATGGTATTCAATTATAACTTTTAAAAAGTATTTAAAATAAATTCTAACAAAAATGTGCGGGAATTCTTGAAAGTAAAATGCAAGGAATTTTGAGTATCGAAAGTATAAGTGTGGTGACTATTGTGTATTAAGTATTGGGGATTTAATTAAGAATTGTATTTTGACTATTTTTCAATATAATCCCACTTATGGCATGTTTCCTAATCCGTAATTAGATTAGGGGGAATTAAATTAAGGATGAATTGAATTGGGGAGGAATTTGATTGAGGAGAATTAGATTCCGGATTTCTATTGAAGTTGTTTACTAAACGATATGGGTTGAGGGGAGTTAGATTCCATATTCCTATTGGGGTATGAGTGGTACTAATTACTCTAATGTCCTCGTTGTTGGGTTAAAGTAGATGACAAATTTGAAATTTTGAATATTGTGTGAGGATATAACGAGTAAAAAAGATGAATTCCTAATAGGTTCATTCTCTAGGAATTAGAATACCACCTCCCACCCAAGAATTGAATTCCTCCAAAATCAAGAATTCAATTCTGAATTTTGTGTGGGCTCCACTTACTTTTCAATTCATTGATGTGAAGTAAACGCATGAATCCTCCATATGCAGAATTCAATTCCTGATGAGAATTCCAATTCTTAATTAGTAAACACCATTAATATAATGGGCATTTTCTAGAGTGGAATTAGATTCCCCAAAAGTGGGATATGCTCATGTTGATGGATGCTTGATTTGATCCCTTCATTCCTTGCATTGGCGCCCACAAAAGCACAAAGTTGAGCAAAAGTCCATCACGCTCTCGCCACCCAACCATAAAAAAATTCATTATTCTTGCATGTAGAAAAAAAGTTAAAATTAAAATTAAAAACTCAGTTGCACCACCATCCCCGACACCCACCCAGCCTTCACCACTCCCATCACCCACCTAAGCCTTAGCTACACCATCAACTCCATCACATCAAGTTCTCTTTCTCCGATGAGACGGTAACACATACCTCATCCCATCCAACTTGTCGAAGGTGAAGAGGTGGATGAGCTTGTGTCAAAAAAGAGGTGTGTCGTAGCTGGTTTGGAAGGTCTTCATCTTGGGCTGGGATCGGTGTTAGTTTCATTGGGCATGCCACTCCCCTTGTACGACTCCGACGAGCTCTTCTTCTTCTCTTCACCACGAGACCAAGTTTCCCCAGTTGAATTTAACTTGAATCCCAGATCTGGTTCTTTGTTAAAAAGGTTCTTTCTTTTTTGTCAGAACACTCAACCCAGATCTAGGTTGACTTCATACTAGCAAAACTCAAGGGATTTTTTCCGAGTAAAGAGTCCAATTCCATTTTCACATTAATCATGCCTTTCGAATTTGGGTCATGATCTTGAAGGTTAAGTTTCCTAGTCTGAACTTAAAAACTGAGATAATGAGGTTCTTTTGCACTTGGACTTGGGTCTTGAATATTGCTAGGTCGAATGGGAATTGATTGCGCTACACTAAAGAAATCAAATAAGAACCCATAATCAATTTGTTCTTGATACATGAAGGAGAGTTGTAGTGGCGAGGAGTTAGTCGGAGAGTAGGGGCTGAGGGTGGGGATGTGTTGGGCTCAATTGGAATTGATTTTGCTTTTGTTTCTCTTTGAATTTGGATGGATTTAAAAGTCTTTTGGAGAGTGATTTGTGGGCTGTTGTGGTGGCGGTGGTGGAGATCCAAGGTAGAGAGGTTGAAGGTGCATAAGGTTGGTGCTTGTTGGTTGGGGAAGATGGTGGCGGCGGGGTGGGGGAAAGAGAGAGAGAGAGAGAGAGAGAGAGAGAGAGAGAGAGAAAGGGCCGGGGTTGGGGGCATTGCTGTGTTTTAAATTATTTTAGGGGATGTATTCAATTAGGATTTTAATAAATTGTTTTGAAGTTTAAAAGTACGGTGGTATTCAATTAGGATTTTTAAGTAATGAATTAAAGTCCAGTGGTATTCAATTAGGATTCTTAAGTAATGAATTAAAGTCGGGTGTTATTCAATTACTTACCGATTTTGAGGTATTTCATTAAATGTTGTATTGTGTGAGATTTAGGAAATGGCCGAGCAAGGCACACACGGAACTGCGACCCAGTCCTCTCGGTCAGCTCATAGAAAAATTTGAAGCAGAAGGCCGTGGCGTTATGCTTCCTGGGAGCCCGGGCCAAGGCATTGGCCAACAGCTCGGTATCAGTAGCTGTGGCTGCTCCCCTCAGCTCTAGGAAGTAGGCCTGAAGCCAGAACTGAAAGGCCCAGAGTGGGCCGCCGTGCTTCGGCATCCCGTCAGTAACGACGTCATGAAGCGTACAATAGATGTGGCCGAGCGCCAGCCTTCCGCCCTGCGCAAGATAATCGGCCAGATGGGCGAACTCCAGGGCGACTTTGTTCGCCTGGGTGCATAACACGAACTTGCACAACCAGTACAGCAAGAACGCGGCATGCTCAACTTCGCCGAGGGGGGCGCTGTCCTCTACGCTGAAGTTATTGTAGAAGCTGGAGTAGTTGAGCATGTTCTTCGCCTTGCTCCCAGCTAGCTTCGTGACCGTTGGCCAGGCGGCCTTGAAGCTCCCTTCGGCCTCGGGAGCAACTAACGCGGCGTTTACTTCTACGCCGAGAGGGGAGAGGCCAATCAAGGCGGCCATATCAAGGACGGTCGGCGTCATCATGCCGAACCATAGGTTCATGGTGTTCATGGCCGAAGACCAGAAACTCAAGGCCGCTGCCAAAAGCAACCGGTCCATGATGAGTGGCCGATCGAACAATTTGATCAAGTGGTAGATGCCTTGATCTCTCCACTGTTGGCCAAAGAAATGCTCCATCCTTGGCAGCCATTTCTCCTAGTCTGGGGTCGATGTTGGCCATTGGGGTTGCGGCCGAGCGACGTTCCAGTCCTGGTAGTCCCCTCCATCAAAAGCCGAGAGATCAACCAGGTGGTTCTTTAGGTGGACGGCCAGCCTCTCTGGCATGCCACCCTCCAAGGAAGGGCCGAGGACACAGGAATCGGTGGCGGTGCCATCGTCGTCGGCCCAAGGCATAATGATATTGGGTAGAACCGAGCCTTGGATTTCTCGGCATATGTCTTCAAATTCAGTCTGAAAGACTTGAGACCGAGCTTCAACGGATGAGGAGGTGCTGGAGGCCATTGGAAAGATTAAAGTCGAATGTTTTGAAGGAAAGTCTAAAAAGAGAAGGATGAGTACGAAGAACACCAGAAAGCTGGGAACCCATAGGGAGGTTCAAAGGGTGAGGTGAGCTTTCTAAGGGAATGGAAGAAACGACAGAGTTGCTTGCAAATAGAGGGGGGTTCTGAAATTTGGAGTTCGAAAAAGGTTGGGAAGTTGAGAAAGAATTTTGGCAGAGTTTGAGTCTGAAAAATCTGGAAGCGTAAGAAAGAATAGAGAAGGCTGGGTTTTTATACTAACACACGAAGATGAAACGAACGAGCACCTCGAACAACGTAACGTTCTCTCGAACGATGTAACGGCCTGGCAATACACTTGAGCGTGCGATGATGGGTCGAAACCCTGGAGTCCGTCGTTTCAATTGACAAGACGAAGCGACGGCTCGCGCGAATCAAGGCAATGATGGCCTAAACGACGTGCTTGCGTATTTAAGGCGCTGACTGTCTAACTCGCGCATTTAAGGCGCCAATTGTCAGTCACTACATAGGAATGCAAAATTCCATCCCCTAGAATTCATTCGGCCTTCATCCTTGCCGCGACCGAAGAATCCGGGAATGTTGGGGCAATGTTTGTGCCTAATAGGAAGCTAACCGAAGGGGGCTGGCCGAAGGAACAACAACTCGGCCCTAACGTCTATCCACGGCCAAGGCATTGTTCGCTTCCTTTGATTAGGGACCAGTAAACTTATAAATCAAAACCATCACGACCTCGGTAATATTGGCCAAGGACGAAATCCTCAGATGCACGGCCAAAGTGTTAAAATCAAGTGACATCGCCACGTGGCATCATGGTCCCACGCTTCATTTAATGAAGTAGTGCCTCTGATCACAGCAGAAAGCCCATGACCCACGAAGGAGCATTTAATGAGCCAAGAAAGAGGGGACGTGATTGAGGTCGGATATGGTGAGTAAAATCAAGGATTAGGTGCGAAAAATCCCATGTTTTTGTAAGGCTAAGCCACCAACCATCAGACCAGGGCATTAAATGCTCCTCCAAGGCCCGAGATGCAGAGCCCACCACCAGGGCTGTGGCCGAAGTTTATGGGTGTCACACCACCATGCTTCACGTTCCCAAATGACGACTGGACTGCCCACTAGCTTTGATCAATCTTACCATGCAGATTTTCAGCTTCATTGTTTCCTCAAGACCTCCCCTATAAATAGCAAGCTCCAACTACATTCAAAGGGTTCAAACACCAAACACAAGCCTCTCACGGAGCAAATTATATTTTCTGTCATTTACTTCTTGTCATTTACGTTCCTGTAATGCCATTTCAATACATTTACTTGTTTTATTAGGAGTAGTGGCAGTTTGTAGAAAAATCCATTCATCAATATATCATACGACCCTTGATTTTCGAGGTGCTGGAGCACCATCCTTGTTACTCTTTCATCCACCCCATATATCATACGACCGTCGCCACCCAGCGACGCACCGGAGCACCACCTAAAACCGCCATCAGCATCACTATCAACGGCCTTGTAGCTCAGGCCGTGAACCTAACGGCCGAGATCAGTTCCTCTCTCGGCCACAATCGTTTGATTAGAAGTCAAACTCAAACAGGCACACCACTTAACCATTTATCCGAACACACCACTCCCAAACGCACGGTAGACCGTGCTAGCACGCCCGCGCACAAACCACACTAAACGCCAAGAAGGACGACCTGTGTTGACGCAGATCCACTCGGCCCGAAACTTCAAGCCGTGAGATTCGCAAAACCGCCAACACTTTTTGGCACGGCCGGTGGGACTAAAGTAAAAGACTTATGGTGGAAACCAGGTCACAGGCGAAACTCAAGAATAAGATAGTCGAAATGACTTCTGACGAATCTGCCAGAAAAACCAGAAAATCGCGTCAGTTTTGATAGATTTTCAAAGCCTTCGTTCTCCCTCCTCCGGCCACCAAATCGGATGAATTAGGTATGGTTTTTCACCTGATTTTCACGTTTTAGCTGATGGTTGGGTAGTATTGGAGAGATTTTGAGGTTTGAAGGGTTAATTTTCAAGCTGAGTTTCTGCCGACTTTGAGAGCTGAGTTTCAGTCACTTCTAGCCACTTTTTGGCCTTAGTCTAAGAACAAAAGAGGTTCCAAATTAGGTGTTTTACCTAGGATAAGAGTTTGGGTCAACGTTGTGGAGAAAATTCGGTCACCGGAAATTGTTAGACATACCGGCGCGTGGGCTAGGTAACAGGAGCCACTCTTGGTCCTAGAATAATCCTCGTGTCCTCACGAGCGCGTAGGATTTCGCGAATCTCAATTCGCATAACGTTTGAACCCCGAACGGATCTCGCATAGTGTGCGATTTCCGGGTTCAATATGCTCGGACAGTTGGATCATAGCCAAACTGGAGTATGTTGATCTAGGTATTTTAAGGATTGTGTAGGATTCGACGGATCGTAAATCGAAGCCCCGGATGCTCCGAAAAAGCCAATCCTAGGGCTAGGTTTACGGAAAATCGTTCGTCAGTCCGATCGTGCGATCGTGAGCAATCCTACCGTCCGATCGAGACCAAACTCTCAAGACAGGTGTTCTGAGGTCGTGGACTCCACGGGATCCCGAGTTGACTTTTTGGGACTTTATCGCTTTTGAGTCCCTAGGTACTTTTAAATCGTACCCATTGAGAGAAAAGCTAATGTGGGCATAGGAATGACCTTTAAAGTGATGCACGCACTTTTAGGAGCCGGGGGTCAGGGTTTTTAATTTAATATTACATTACTGAGCAGAGTTTTTAATAAAATATTATGATGGTTATACAGGCACCCGGGCACCAGGTGACCCACAGGAGGGACCTTCAAAGGGTCCAGCTAGCTCAAAGTATTTGTGAGTGGACTGTTTGTTTTATAAATGTTTTACGCATTTTATTTTCAATATTTGATCTTGAATAAATTTTACTGAATATGGCTTCCTAGCATGACTTGATAGATTTAAATATTTGTTTATTTATGTGCTGCCTAGTGGAACATTTAAAAAGGGATTTGGAAAGTCAGAACTGATGTATTATCAGATTAAATGGCAGCAGGATTTAAGGAATAGTTTTATAAGTAGTTTTATAAACTTTAATCTTTTTTAGAATTATATATATATACATTTATTTTAAGCCACCATAGGTACCCAAGGTTGCCTTCAGTATAATAAATGTTGCCTCGGAAATAAAGTTGCCTTCGGAATAAAGTTATGTTGCCTTCGGTTATATTGATGTCGACGGACATCCAGTTGCCTTCGGGTAGGTCAGCATGCTAGACACCGCCCCACGAGTTTCGGGGATGCCCAAACTGTGGGTGTGAGGAACGCGGCTCAGATGGACCAAGTGTCCCCTGAATCCCGCGAGGATTGCGGCTCGGGTGACCTTGTGTTTCCCGAGGTCTGCTAGGACGTGTCACTCCGGTGGCACGATGATGGAATTGACGGAAACATAAGGAATTGACGGAACTAAGGAATTGACGGATTATATGGA
This sequence comes from Prunus kanzakura, assembly GCA_020521455.1. NCBI lineage: Eukaryota > Viridiplantae > Streptophyta > Magnoliopsida > Rosales > Rosaceae > Prunus > Prunus kanzakura. The sequence goes on from BPUM01000081.1 coordinate 856,714, forward strand.
ATTGACGGAACAATAAATGGGTACACCTAGGGGGTAGATTTAAAGTTGTTTTCAATGCTTTCGAGGACTTAATGTTTTAATCAAGTGTGTAGTTGACTTTATATATAAATATATATATATATATATATATATATATATATATATATATATATATATATAAATATATAGATATGAATGCAGTGATTCCAGTACGAGTATTTATATAAGAAATGATTTAGTTTTTATATCAGTTTTTACAGAGGGGTTAGTATGTTTATATGCTATTTTTCTAAAAATTTGTTTCTGGTCCACTTACCCTTTAAATGTTTTGCGCCCCCAGGTAGTAAGTGTGCACAGTGAGCCACCACCGGCCCGAGTCCATCTTCCGCCACCTTCCTTGACAAAGTAGGGTCTTGTTTAATTATTTTTTACCTGTAATCTAATCTGTATAAAGCTCTGATACTGCCCTAGAACACTTGTCTAACTGTTAGTATGTAAATTTTTGTATGTTGGCAGTTGGTGTATATTTTGATATGCATGTTTGACAGGTGTAATCTTGGGATTGGTCCGTTTCAGGGGAGACTCTGCTGAGTTTTCGGCAAAAGTCAAACCCCAGTTGTTTTTGAAATTTGACTAGAAGGACATTTTGGTCATTTGTGCTCGGCACTTGCCAGGTGTCGGACACGCACAGGGTTCGGCTCGGAATCTAAAGTGGAATTTGGGTCGGGTCTTGTCAACTTGGTATCAGAGCATTAGGTTAAATTCCTGTAGACTCTGCACTTTATGTGCAATCCAGTTTTAATGAGTTTCTGTTTCTTATGACAGAATCATGGGCCCTAAACGTGGTGGCACTCGCCGACGGACTAGACAGTCGCCCCGACTCTGGGGACAGGATCCCCAGGCAGAGTCAGAAGAATTCCCTACTCCTTCACCGGTACTTGAACCGGTAGAGCAGTTAATTGTTGGAGGCCCAGTAGGGGCCAAACCGGTGACATCCACATTTCCAGGAGATGTTAGTTTCTCGCAGACTTTGGAGTTGTTGACTTAGGCCCTATCTAGAACTGGGCAATCCAGAGATCTTTCTCTGAGCTACGTAGATCAGGCTAAGAGGATTGGGGCCACCGATTTCGACGGTGATGGTGGCCCAGCTATAGCCGAGCAGTGGATAGAGCGGATAGAGTGGATTATGGAGGTGATGGCCATTCCACAGGATCACAGGGTGACCCTGGCCACTTCCTTTGTAGCCAGAGATGCTAAATATTGGTGGGAATCAGTCAGGAGGAGATACCAGAACCATCGGCCATTACATGGTCAGATTTCAGAGCAGAGTTTGATGTACAGTTCTATCCACTCGCATATCAGAACATGAAGATGGAAGAGTTTCTGCAGCTAAAACAGAGTGGGACGACGGTATTGGAGTATGAACAGAAGTTCAACGAGTTATCTAAATATTGTATTCCACTGGTAGCAAATGAAAGAAAGAAGTGTCAGTTGTTCACCCAAGGGTTGAAGACGTCAATCAGGGACATTGTGTTTAATCAGTGGCTAACTAATTTCGCAGACCTGGTTATGACGGCCTCACTGATTGAGAGTAGCCAGATGATGGTCAGAGTACGGGGTGATTCCCGTAGGCAACAGTTCGAGGTGGGTTGTCCCAGTCAGGGGTCATCGAAAAGGGGCAGTTTTAGTCCGGGATCATCTAGCAGCCACAATTACGGAGATTTTCGACCTGGAGTTAGTTCCAGTGGAGGCTCTAACCAGAGTGGCAATTTTGGGAACCGCTCTGGAGGTGGTACAGCTAGAGGTGCAGAGAGACAGTTACAGTCAAGTTCGAGCAGGAGAGGTCGTTCCTAGTGTGTAGAGTGTGGCAGGTACCATTCTGGACCTTGTCAACAAGGCGCTTCTGGATGCTATCATTGTGGACAGTCTGGACATTTCCGGAGGGAGTGCCCGATGCTCTTTCAGGGTGGAGAGATGACAGTTGCACCGACTCAGGGAACACCATTGTTTTTAGGGGCCTCGTCTAGCGGTGGGGCCCAGACTTGTGTAGCCAGCAGAGGCGGTAGACAGCAGAGGGGACGAGGTGGACATTCCAGGTCTATGGGTAGAGGGTACAGTATGTCACAGCAGGAGGTACAGGCATCACTTGACGCGATTATAGGTATGTTACAAGTTTGCGGAATTCATGCTAGAGTTTTAATTGACCCTGGGTCTATGCATTCATTTGTCACACCTAGTTTTGCCCACAACGATGACGTGAGACTCTCAGCTCTACAAAATGAGCTAGCAATCTCCGTACCTACAAGAGAGACCTTTATGGTTGGTACGGTGTATAGAGATAGTTTGGTGCTAGTTGGAGACGTATTTTTGGAGGCGGACCTGATTCCCCTAGATATAATTGTTTTGGATGTGATCTTGGGCATGGATTGGTTAGCTAAACAACAAGCCGTAGTAGATTGTTTCAGAAAGGAGGTCGTGTTCCGTAGTCCTAGACGACCTGAGGTGACATTTTAAAGTGAGCTTAGAGTACTTCCATCTTGCCTCATTTCAACCATGACGACAAGGCGGTTGCTCAGGGAAGAAGGTTCAGGATACTTGGCACATATTGGACACCCGGGATAGCGGATTGAGGTTGGAGGATATTCCAATGGTACAAGAATTTTCATATGTGCTTCCAGAGGATCTTGAAGGTTTACCACGTCACCGAGAGATGGAGTTCACTATTGAGCTGGTTCCGGGTGCGAAAACCATTTCTCAGGCGCTGAACAGAATGGCACCAGCAGAGGAAAGGGAGTTAAAGACTTAGTTACAGAAGCTGGTGGATAAGGGTTTCATCCAATCCAGTTTCTCTCCAAGGGGCGCTCTGGTATTATTGTTGGGAAGAAGGATGGCACCATGAGATTGTGTAGTGACTACAGGCAGTTGAATAAGATCACAGTAAAGAACCAGTATTCGTTACCACAGATAGATGATCTGTTTGATCAATTGAAGGGTGCCAAGGTATTTTCTAAGATTGATTTGAGGTCATGTTATCATCAGCTACGTATTAGAGAGGAGAATGTGCCTAAGACAGCAGTTCGGACGAGGTATGGGCACTATGAATTCCTGGTGATGCCATTTGGATTAACTAACGCTCCAGCTACGTTTATGGATCTCATGAATAGAGTGTTCCGATGTTACTTGGATCACTTTGTGATTGTGTTCATAGATGATATCTTGGTATACTCCAAAGTCAAAGGGGGCACATCCAATAGTTGGAAATTGTGCTGAGGACTATGAGGCGGAAACAGCTGTATGCCAAGTTCAGCTAGTGTCAGTTTTGGTTGGACAGAATGAGTTTCTTGGGGCACGTGATTTCTACAGAGGGTATTTATGTGGATTCCCAGAAAGTTGTGGCAGTAGTGAATTGGCCACGACCAACTAGTGTTACTGAGATACGGAGTTTTCTTGGGTTAGCCGGGTACTATCGTCGCTTCGTGGAGGGCTTCTCTACTATAGCGACACCTCTCACTCGTATGACCAGGAAAGGCGTCAATTTTGAATGGTCAGATGAGTGTGAAGAGAGTTTAACGAACACAAGACCAGGTTGACCACCGCTCCGGTATTAACTTTTCCGGACGATAAGAAATTTCATAATATACAGTGACACATCCCGACAAGGATTAGGTTGTGTGCTGATGCAATACGGTAGGGTAATCGCTTATGCTTCTAGGCAACTTAAGAAGCATGAGTTGAACTATCCTACTCATGACTTGGAACATGCCGCGGTAGTGCTTGCCCTGAAATTTTGGCGACACTATCTTTACAGGGAAACGTGCTAGGTTTCCACGGATCATAAGAGCCTGAAGTATCTGTTCACCCAAAAGGAACGGAATTTGAGGCAAAGGAGATGACTGGAGTTGACTAAAGATTAGGACTGTACTATTGAACATCACCCAAGACGAGCAAATAGGGTAGCTGATATCCTTAACGGGAAGTTCTCAGGATCGGTAGCTCATTTTCGAGGGAGGTGTTTGCCATTGTTGGTGGAGATGAGGAAATTGAGAGTTGGGCTAGGTATGGATGATCAGGGAGCACTGTTAGCTACTCTCTATGTGAGACCAGTGCTAGTTGAACAAATAATTGAAGCCCAGTCTCAAGATTCGTTAGTCTGTACACTGAGATTAGAGGTTGAGAATGGCGACAAGATGGATAACTCAGTGAGGGATGATGGAGCCTTAAAGGTAGGCAAGAGGTTGTATGTTTCTAATGATGAGGCACCGAAAAGAGAAATTCTTGAAGAGACCCATTGGTCAGCCTTTTCCATGCACCTTGACAGCACTAGGATGAATCGTACTATGAGGGAATGTTATTGGTGGCCTTCATGAAGAAAGAGATAGCGGAGTACGTTAATAAATGTCTGGTTGTCAGCAAGTTAAGACAGAGTGACGGAACTCATCGGGATTGCTGCAACCACTTCCGAATAAGTTAAGGCACATTACTATGGATTTTTTGTTCACGCTTTTTCAGACCCCGAGGAAGTACGATGGAGTTGGGTATTCCTGAAAGTATCGCCTTGGAAAGGCGTAGTGAGATTTGGGAAGCAGGGGAAACTCAGCCCTCGCTATATTGGGCTATACAAGATTGTGGAGCATGTGGGCCCAGTAGTTTACAGACTTGCCTTGCCAGCAGATCTTTCCCTTTTACACGATGTGTTCCACGTGTCTATGCTCCAGAAATATATTTAGACCCATCCCATGTTGGGAAGAGCAACCCATAGAGTTGAAGAATGACTTCAATTATGTGGAGCAGTCTGTTCAGATTCTGGATTGGAAGATGCAAGAGTTTTGATCCAGAGAGATTCCTTTAGTGAAGGTATTGTTAAGGAGTCAAGACGTGGAAGAAGTCACATGGGAACCCGAAGAGTCTGTGGGCCCAATATCCTTACCTCTTCGAGTGGTAGGTATATAAATTTCGAGGACAAAATTTTCGTAAGGGGGGTAGATTGTAACAACCCAAACCTTAATTATTATTTAACTATTAATTTAATGAAGAAAAAGACTAAAATACCCTTGGAATATTTTACTCCGTTTTAAGTTGATTTTTTGACCGAGAAAGAATTTGGAAAATCTGCTTATACTGTTGCGTAGAGCACGACGAAATGAGTCCGTAGACACGTAGTGGGCTCAAATCCGAGTCGAATTGAAGAAAATACGATCAAAATACGAAAAAGGGCAAAAACGTAATTTTTGAAAAATCAGATTTTAAATCTGATTCTCCCTTTCTCTCTCTCCTCACTCTCTTCTTCCTCACGATCAGACCCCCCCTTGTTTTTCTTCTTGCTCCAGCCGACACCCCAAACCACCATAATCACCTCCAGCCGCCACCACACCTCACCAGACCGGCCAAGGAAGCACCGCCGCCACCTCAGCAACCCAGCCCAGCCTGCTCCGCCGTCCAACCGCGACGAATCTGCCAGAAAAACCAGAAAATCGCGTCAGTTTTGACAGATTTTCAAAGCCTTCGTTCTCCCTCCTCCGGCCACCAAATCGGACGAATTAGGTATGGTTTTTCACCTAATTTTCACGTTCTATATGGTTGGGTAGTATTGGAGAGAGTTCGAGGTTTGAAGGGTTAATTTTTGAGCTGAGTTTCTGCCGACTTTGAGAGCTCAGTTTCAGTCACTTCTAGCCACTTTTTGGCCTTAGTCCAAGAACAAAAGAGGTTCCAAATTAGGTGTTTTACCTAGGATAAGAGTTTGGGCCAACGTTGTGGAGACAATTCGGTCACCGGAAATTGTTAGGCACACCCACGCGCTGCCGGCACGTGGGCCAGGTAACAGGAGCCACTCTTGGTCCTAGAATAATCCTCGTGTCCTCACGAGCGCGTAGGATTTCGCGGATCTCAATTCGGATAACGTTTGAACCCCGAACGGATCTCGCATAGTGTGCGATTTCCGGGTTCAATACGCTCGGACCGTTGGATCATAGCCAAACTGGAGTATGTTGATCTAGGTATTTTAAGGATCGTGTAGAATTTGACGGATTGTAAATCGGAGTCCCGGATGCTCCGAAAAAGCCAACCCTAGGGCTAGGTTTATGGAAAATCGTTCGTCAGTCTGATCGTGCGATCGTGAGCAATCCGACCGTCCATCGAGACCAAACTCTCAAGACAGGTGTTCTAGGCTTGTCGGAACCTCTAGGAACTATCGGATCGGAATTATGAGGTCGTGGACTCCACGGGGTCCCCAGTTGACTTTTTGAGACTTTATCGCTTTTGAGTCCCTAGGTACTTTTAGGGGAGACTCTGCTGAGTTTTCGGCAAAAGTCAAACCCCAGTTGTTTTTGAAATTTGACTAGAAGGACATTTTGGTCATTTGTGCTCGACACTTGCCAGGTGTCGAACACGCACAGGGTTCGGCTCGGATTCCAAAGTGGAATTTGGGTTGGGTCTTGTCAGAGGGTGCCTCTTAGCGATTTCTTGTCTCAAAGTGTCTCTGAGCCTAGGCGTGATGAAAAACCAGCAAAATCTAGAGAAGAAAGTGAGAAGTCTTGGTTGTGCGCGCACAGAAGAGAGAAGCCAAGAATGAAAAGGGGAAGAAAAGAAAAAGAAATAAAGGATAAACGAAACAAGACAGACTTGGGTGGAAGCGCTTACCTAGGGAACGTAAGAGACTGCTGGAAAATAATCATAGCAGCACACACGCGGGAAACAAGAAGGTCACATCACCTGACATGGATTTGATTTTTTCTTTTGGGCTTGGTTTGATTATTTGGCCCAACCCAATATCTGCTCATGGCCCCAATAATCAAGGGGGCTAATGTTGAGGCCCAAACTTGTGCTTAGCCCGGCACAAATAATTAGTCGCAAAAGAAGCCCAATCGGGATATGAAAGAAATTGTAGGACACGCCTAGATAAGCTGTGGGTCATGTGTCACGCCAAGCAAGCATGCGCGAAAGGGTCAAAAATGCAATGGCTTTATAAATTCATGCTCATAAACCTGTCCGATGCCATTTAATTCAATATTGGCTTAATATGGCGCGATAAAACTCAAGCACAAGCACGACAAATAGACACGCAATGCCGTCAAGCCATGCTACACGCTCAAGTGGGCCCAAGCCACGTAATTACCTGGGGCTGGCTGAGAAGGTTGTGGTATGGATGGGTACGAGCACTCACAAGGCCCATTGAGGGTTCAAGGGATGGAAAAGTTTTGGGGTTGCTTGGGAGCCCTAAAACTCAAGCCCGTCTCTTGGGCCCAAGCACATGGGTTAGCATGAGAGAGGGAGAAAATTAATCCAATGCCATAGGAGAATATCTAGTTTGCTACAATACTTAGACAAGCCTACATCAGTAAAAGCCCAAAATGAAAACAAAGGGGTTGTTTCCAGTAGCTTGACGAAAACCCATTGAATGTTGGAAATAACATGCCAATAACCCAATACTATACACAAAGCCCAGCCCAGCACTTTATGAGAAACCCAGCATCGAGCTCCACCCTTATCAGAACTCCAAGGTGGTCAACGAGGGACCATAGCAAGGACCAAAGGAAATCCATGTACGTAAAAGGAATACCCACTGGATAAAGGATTTCATTCATTCTCTCCTTTCCTCTGTGAGCTCCAGTTTGAAAACCAAGGGAAAAAAAACAAGTGGCGCCTTACCCCCATGGGGAGACCTAGCTGTTCAGAAAACCTTGGAACTCAAAGGGGTCTGCACTCCGGTGGAAGAGATTTCACCAAAAGGAGTGAATGGAGAGAAGTGAAGGAAAGGTGGGAATGGAAGATTGATAGAATTAGAATCCTGAGCGCCTATAAAAGAAAGCTCCCTCTACCCAGCAAACACACACCATTCCGGAGCAAGACCAAGCTTTGTCAAGCAAAACTGGAATTTACCCCATCTTTTATTTCCATCGTTTCTCTCTCCCTCTAAGATAGAAACTCTCCTAATTTCCCCTTCTTCCACTCTAAACCTTCATTTCTGAAAGAAACTCATGCTTTGATCTCTCTCTCTCAAATTGCTAAACTTGTGAAAGCTTAGCTCCCATGCCACAAGCTCCTGAAGCTAAGTCATTAACGAATTTGATGCGTTCTTCTGGTTGTTGGTGAAAAGAACCTAAATGTATTTTTCTAAGGCTTCAGCAAGTCTTTTAAAAATTCTTTTGGGAGTTTGGTTCTTGAACTTAGGCATCATGAGGTTTTTTTTTGTTCGTTTTCTTCTTACAGCAGCCCAAGCCCATTCGTCAGGCTACTGGAACAAAAAGAACCCTACATATATCATATTCGAAAAGAGCGGAAGTGCGATAAAAAGAACAAATTCTTTGATTGGTCATATATTCTAAAAGCAAAAGCATTGTAATATAAGAAAGAAAGAACAATACGTAGCTATGGGAATATCTTGATGTACACCACGTCAATGAATGTATATTTCAGTGACCACTCAAATATAGCAATTAAGCCCTACAAATCTAACAGTAATAAGAAAAATAGACGCACTATTATTACATTTTGGGTTGATTACAAATGTATTGTAGAAACAAAAGCGCCCTTACATTACATGTTACATGTTGTGATTGCATTTTACTACGTCAGATTTCATCTATTATTTTGATGAAACTTATTAATCGAATTTGATTGCAAACCAAATTGAAATGACAAGAAATAAAATGAAAAGTTAGTCAACTTACGGAGATCAAACATATAATTTAGTATTTCTTTAGGGGCTCATTCTTCATTTTCTACGTTCTTAATTATTTTTGTCAAGTTTTAATTAAGTCAAAATTCAAGGATCGGTTGACGGTTCCTATAAAGTTTCACCTGAATAGGAAATCGTTTAGGCATTTGATTATGACCGTGAACATGTCATTGTTTTCTCTTTTTAGTATAGAGTTTTGTGAACTGCAGGATGATAATTTGGTTACCGAGAAAAATTTGGAAAATCCAGGGTTAATTTTGTTTCTGTATTTAAGCATTTTGAAATGAAGAGAAAAGAAATAGGAGATATAGGAATGAAGGGATGCGGCGGAGAGAGTTGCATTGGGTTAGGGTGCAGGTGATTGAATTGCACCCAATGTACTCTTTGCTCTTTTGCAATTAGCAGCAACTATTGAAGGTATATTCATGTGAGGCTTTGGAAAGCTTCAATTTCATTTCATCCAATGTACTCTGTGCTCAATTAATGATTAAAATCATTTTATTACATTATGAATGCAGAAAATCCAAATACCCCTTTATTTGCATTAATTAGCATAACCACCACAAAGAGTACAACTAGAAAGACAGAGCAAGGTTACGTGAATGAAAGAAAAACAAGAAAGCAACTCCAAATGCATGACCTTATAACAAACTATACTTCTGCATCCCCCACTCTACCCACAGGACAACTCCAAAGATAGAGCACGGTTACATGGAAGGAGAAGGAAGAAAAAACAAGAAAAAACGTACTACTCCAAATGCTTGACTTTATAAAACACTGAATTTCTGCATCCCCAACTCTACCTTTTCCATATCATTAGCCTGACCATTCCAACGATCTTAAGAAACAACTCCTGCCTTCTTGTGATGGCGACATCCGCAAGAACCACTCCCACTACAAACCCACTTCCAATTCCAGCCAAACAAAATTTCAAATCAATTTCAAGCGTTCGAGCTGAGCTTGAATCACTGTCTTCTTCAGTTGAAGGTGGCGGTTGAGGGGCCTCTTGATTTCCGCATTTTGGTAATGGATCTCCACACAATCCTGGGTTTCCCTCATATGAAGTGCTATTCAATGAAGTAAGTTGGGTACCTTGCGGTATAGGACCTGTGAGATTGTTGTGAGACACATCAAAGTTCCCAAGGAATGTAAGCCTCGTCAGTTGTTGGGGGATCTGTCTTGACAGCTTGTTCTGTGAAAGGTCCAACGATTCAAGATTCCTTAAGTTCCCCAAGGATGATGGAATAGAACCAGTGAGAATGTTGCTGGAAGTATTGAGTGAGTGAAGCTCCTTAAGGTTCCCAATGAATTCTGGAATCTTACCTTCAAATTTGTTGTTTGAGATATCAATGGCTGCAAACCCTTCTTGAATCTTTGAATAGTACAAATCCAAACCTTTAATTGCTAATGTGATTGAGTAATCCACACTCCACGCAATATAATAACCATTGACTAGATAGAGTACGTCTATGGACATATATGTTGACTTGTTTACAGTAATATCTGGAAATAAAGGCGGAATCTCACCTGTGAAATTGTTGAAAGACAAATCAAGAATGCGTCACTTGGGGAAGTCAACATTTGTTCTAGACTGCCCTATTACACTGTTGAAGAGATTATGGCGCATTGCCAAAAGTTTTAACTCTGGAAGAGTCCCCAACCAAATGGGAAAAACATCACTGAATTGATTGTTTGACAGAACCAGATACTCAAGCATCACACAATTCGCCAATGACTTTGGTAATTGCCCCTGCAATTGGTTATGACTAACATCAATCATCCTCAAACTGCTTCTGTTGTTGTATGATTGAGGCATCATGCCATGAAAGGAGTTGCTTCCAAGAATTAAAAGGATTAGACCATCACTAAAGTTTCCGAGACACTGAGGAAGCATGCCACTCAAGTTATTTTTTGACAAGTCAAGGTATTGAAGAGAACTCATATTGCAAAGCAATGGTGAAATTTCTCCAGTAAAATTGTTGTTGTCAGCTCCATATTCTAACAGGGATGGTGGAGGGATCGGTAATCGTCCATGAAAAGTGTTGAACGAAAGCCTCAAGCCTATTAGATTAACCCAGGGTATGACAGTTGGAACTTGGAAGTTCTCCTGAAAAGAAGTTTCGAGAAATGTCCATGAATTTCAAAGTTTCCTTGCTTATGTTCCACATCCAGTTTGGTACTTCGCCATGGATTTTGCTTTCATCCATTTCCAACCGCTCCAAATTTGTCTGATTTCTTAGGAAATATGGGAACTCTTTTAAATTGCAGGAACTCAAACCCAGAATAGTGAACTGTTGAACAGTTGCATCCATAATATAAGATTCAGTAACAAATTCTAAATTGTTCGCACTCAATTGGAGTTGGTAGAGATTTTGTTGCTTCTGAAACATTCGAAACTCCACTACACCGCTCAGGTTATTTGACTGTAGATAAAGGATCTTGAGATTGGTGAGATTGGAAAATGAGGCGGGAATTGAATCATTCAAATGATTAAAAGCAAAATCTAGGTAAACTAGTTTGCTAAAGTTACCTAGCCAAGATGGAATTGGACCAGTTAAAGAACTCGTACTAACTCTAAACACAGTCAATTGGGTAAGGTTTGCCAAAGAATCAGGAATTGGACCTCCAAAGTTGCTTGCTGAAATGTCTAGATAAGTGAGCTGTCTAAGATTACCGAGTGCAGATGGAACCAATGCTGTTGAAAAATTGCATTGAGCCACATCCAACTTTTGCAATGATTTAAGCTTTTCAATCGAAGAAGGTATTGATCCAAAAAACCTAGTAAACCCAACTCTCAGTTTGATGAGAGGACTACTTTGATTAAATTCAGGAAAATATCCAGTGAGATCTTGGTTGTGTCTCACATTAAGAACTTTCAAGTTCTGTAGATTGAAGATTCTCACTGGGAATTCGCCAAACAGATCACATTTACTGAGTGTAAGGGATGTCAAAAATGATAAATTTGTCATGGAAACGGGTATGATGGAATATATGTTAATGGAACTGAGAGAAATAATTTCTAGACTAGTTAAATTTTGAACTAGATTTCTCATATCCGATGGTTGAAGTTTCACCAATCCCCGAGGATCATCAGAAGGTCCATCAATATTGCAACCCAGATCAAGATATGTCAACTTGGTCAAGTGTGAGACTTCAGATGGGACTTGACCAGAAAAGAAAGAGGCAGAGAGGTCAAGATGAGTGAGGCTTGGAAAATTTCTTATGCTAGATGGAATTTGAGAGTAATTGAAATTATTGTCAGAAAGGCTTAACCTTTGAAGATGCACCAGGCTGAACAAGCTACTATTGGAGTTGAAAGAGCCGTAGAGATAACTGCTGTTGAGATTAAGGCCAATAACATGACCCGTCATCTCGTCACACTCCACGCCGTCCCACGAGCAGCAACTGCTATTTCCTCCTGCAGCTGGTTTCCATGATGAAACCTTTGGATAAGCACCGTCATAACTTGAAGCAGATTTGTCAATAATAAAGCTCTCCTTGAACTGCAGCAAGGCAGATCTCTCCTCGGCATGGCAAGACAGCTGCTGCAAAGAGTCTACAAAGTTAGCAACCACAAGATGAAACAGCAGTAGAACTACTACTAGTTTCGAGAGCATGCGAATCGACACGTTGCCCATAATTTTCTTGATATTTTTTGTGTGCACTCTGAGCTAAAGAATCACATGAGAAAGTGAAAGCTGGAGAGCTATCTATTTATGGACAGGCGGCGTGATCAAATGGTTGAGCAATAAACATATACGTGCTGTTTGACTTCAAGTCAAGTAGCAATGCATTTATGAGTATTGGACGTGTTCAACATCAGCTCTTTCTTGGGGATTTCCTCATGTCGTTGCCTGACTTTTGAGTCTCTGTTATGTGGAAATTGTCTTGGGACCACATGGATTTCTTTTGTGCTATTGAGAGTTCACATTTAAGGGTTATCCTCTCATCATTGATTGTTTTGCTTTTGGTCTGAAATTTGCTGTAAGGAAGACTTCCTGAGGAGCTTGGCAGTTTAAATAATAGTAAATAAAAGAAACAAAACATCTGTTTGTTTTCTCTTCCCTCTGGGTTTCTTTACCCTCCGTTTGAATGAGGTTTGGAATTTACCTAAAAGTCGGGAGTTTAAAAGGAGAAATTGACAATTTCCTTGTTTGGTAACTTAAGCTTAGAATTTATTAAAGGAAGCGCATAAAAAATCATGGAAATTGGGGCATCAAATTCCCGAGTTAATTTCCACCAAAATATGCTTCATTTCACAATTTTCATAGTGCAATTTACAAAATTCTATCATTTACAAAATTCAACATATATAAATTCAAACATTAAAATCTTCAATTGCCAGAAATTGAAATGATGGAAATCTAAATTACGTTATTTTAGAATTCTATGTAATTTTCAATTTCTTCACCCAAAAGGAATGAAATCAGATTTCGACGAAAAAAAGAGAAATTGTAATATACTATATCATATTCGAAAAGCGCGAGAGGGTGATAAAAGGAACAAATTCTTTGATTGGTCATATATTCTAAAAGCAAAAGCAAAATCATTGTAATATAAGAAAGAAAGAACAATACTTAGCTATGGGAATATCTTGATGTACACCACGTCAATGAATGTATATTTCAGTGCCCACTCTTAAGCCCTACAAATCTAACATTAATAAGAAAAACAGACGCACTATTATTACATTTTGGGTTGATTACAAATGTCTTGGAGAAACAAAAGCGCCCTTACATTACATGTTACATGTTGTGGTTGCTTTTTACTACGTCAGATTTCAGATCTATTATTTTGATGAAACTTATTAATTGAATTTGATTGAAATGACAATAAATAAAATGAAAAGTCTTTCTTTAGTCTTCTTCTACGTTCTTAATTATTTTAGTCAAGATATTGTTGAGAAAAAATTGTTATTTTTAACTTTTGAAAGAATTTTTTTAGTAATAGCTGATGAACTCAAATCTGGGACCCATAAGTGCTTGGGCTGATGGTGGTTTTTTTTTTATAAAAAATTTAAATTTATTTATTTAAATTAATTTTTAAAAATTAATATTTTATTACACCTAAACAAATAAATTAATTAAAATGTGAGACTCATAAGTGCAACATAGGCAACTAACGGGTAACAGAAACTCTAACAGCGGAATCACATTGTGACAAATTGAAAAGATAAGCAACTATAAAAACTGAAAAATAAAAAAGGTAATTTACTTGCTTAGTGTGAAACACCGGAATAGAGCAGGGCTTAAGGGCCGAAAAAATGCCCACTGAATGAATCTAGCAATAGCATACTCCATAATGAGGTGACTAAAGTCAAAAACTCACGAACTGATTAATAAAAAATCATAAATGCAAACAAATAATCATCACAAAAAAGAAATAGATTTTCTATTTAAACCCCACACTTCTCTTTGTTCACCCCATGTTCTAAGTTCACCACAACCTCTAATTTAAATTTTCACAATTTCTAAGAAAACCTCACTATCTTCCCAAACTACCCTAAAATACACCCCAAGTTGAGAAAATAAAAAATAAAAGAGTTTTTCTATTTAAACCCCACTATCTTCCTAATACAAACTATATAAAGAAAAAAAACATATATCTAAACTGAATAGTGGGGGGGGGGGGGGGGAAGATGAAGAAGGCTCCTATTTTTTGAGAAGAAGATGAAGGTCCCTGTGCTTGCCACAAGACAGACAGACTCGCTAATTATTACAGTATATCATTTACTGTTAATGGAAAGAGATCCTAGACCAAATAAAGATTTCTAAATTAGAAATTAAATGAGGAGATATTTATTTGCATTGTAGACAAGAAGGTGCAACTTACCTCGGCAAGAACAAATTTAACTTACACGAAGGTACAGTAATCATCTACTGTTTACTTTTGAGCATATAAGAAGTCAAGTAAATATAAAATTTTACATAAAAAATCAGAACAACCAAGCAATCAACAAAGGGTAGAGAATAAGATCATTACAGCCAAGCAATCAACAAGCCTTTCCATCAGCTCCCACGCAGATTTTAAAGAGGTAGGCTTCTCAACATTTTACGTCTTTAAAGATGAGTAATCTGGTAATAGAATATAGAGGGTTTGTATTTTTGTAAAACTTAATATGAAGAGTAGTGGGGTGTGTGTATAAATGTACTATGGTTAAGTATTAAGTTGGATGACCTTTTTTGTCTTTTTACACAATAATAAAACTAACAACTTAATGATTTAAGTATCGGGGTGAACAAAGAGAAGTGCGGGGTTTAAATAGAAAAATCTCAAAAGAAAAACCGTTGCAATTAAGGACCACTGTTGTCAATTTGAAACAAAAGAAAAACCGTTCCTGTTAGTTACAATTTGCCATTAAATTTAGGTGCTAATTCTAAATTTGCAAAGCGAGAGAGAATGGAGTCACTGCAAGATTTTAATATGAGATATTTAGTCATATTTAGTCATATACCCATTATTAGTACTAATGATATAGATAAATCATACAACATTTAATTTCTATAAACAAACTCAAAAAATGACAGATGACCTATTAAATTTAATTTTGATTATTAAATTACTTTGATGCCCTATTGAGTGTTTTGGGTTTTTTTATGAGGTTTTGGGATTGGGCTTGTTTTAAGAAATCGATGGCAGTTTTATAATTTATAAGAAGTTAAAAGGTTCTTTGTTCTATTGTAAATGGGCTTTGGGTGTGTTTCTAAAGTCCATTTCATATAAGAGGTTTTTTTTATTTATAACAATTTGGGCCCTTGTATTGAGTATAAATGTGTATCTTCCTTTTAATATTCAGTTTATAAACAGGTCTTACTTGAGTTGAGCATTGCCCTCTTAAGCTAAATAATCATCTATGAAAGTGAAAGAGCTATCTATTTATGGATGGGATAATCAAATGGCATTGCATATATACTTGTATATAGTAAATAAGAGTTATTTACACTAACACCCTCTGAGGTTTTTGGCTTTTTCACAAAATTCTTTTTCATTGATTTTTCATCCAAAGATTGATGATTTTGTACCAAAACAAATCTCCAAAATAACAAATTTGAGATTAGATTGCATATACTTCATTGAAGTAATTTTGTCATTCGCGTAATTTTTTTCCAATGAAATCATCAATTTTTGGACAAACAATCGACGAAATGAGGTTTTGTGAAAACAAACTGAAATCTCAGGGGGTGTTTGTGTAATTTTTGTGACCTAAGGAGATTTTGTAAAAACACAAGAAACCTCAAGGGTGTTAGGATAAGTTAACTCTAATAAATAACTATTTAATATTACTCCAAGTCAACCATCTTCATCAAGAGATAATATTTATTGATATTTTGATCAATAAAGAAGTGATTGGAAGATAATAATAATAATAAACTTGAGATATGGTGTTTTCACACTGCAAATGACTAAAGTCAAGAACTCACAATCACATAAAATTCCATCCTTGAAAGTAAGAGAAAAACGGTTCCCGCAAATTACACAGAGTTTTTCTATTTAAACCCCACAATTTACTTTGTTCACCTCAATACTTAAATCATTAAGCTCTTAAGTTTTATTATTGTGTAAAAAGACAAAAAAGTCATCCAACTTCATACTTAACCCAAGTACATCTATACACACACCCCACCACTCTTCTTCTTCAAATTAAGCAAGTAATTTATGTTGCAGTTAAATAAAGAGACATATAAGGATAGCCAACAACTCTTTGTTACCAAAAACAGAGCCCACCGCTCTGTTATTTCCTTCTAAGCACAGTCCATCTCGTGCTTGTGTTGTGCCTAGCTATCCTACTAGCAGTCAAATGATCTTATGTAAAAATTACTTGGTCGTTTCCTTGAAGTGATTTGAAAATCCACATTAAACATGTTGTTGGCAGAGATTCAAAGTCTTTACCATGTTTTGTGCGCCAAGAATGATGAATGTTGGTCTTTGTAGGGTTCCAAATTTGTAAACATTTGAGTAGACATAATCATTCCTACCTCCAATCATTGATTGGTATAGTCCATATCGGGATCGCATTGACAATTGGAAAGAGCTTATCGGTTCATTTGATAGTGGGGTGTGGGGTGTGAGGTTGATGAGTTTTTTATTTTAATTTTTTTTTTCTGTTAGTTGTGTATTTATGGGTAGTTTGGGAAGATAGTGGGGTTTTCTTAGAAATTGTGAAATTTTGAACTAGAAGTTTGGGTGAACTTAGAATATGGGGTGCGGGGTTTAAATAAAAAAAACTCATTACATATTTGCAATTTGTGATATTTTCAATTAAAAAGACCAAGAAATTCCAAGTCAATTTGCCATATTGAATCTAGGTGCTGCGAAATTGAGACCAAGTGTAAATTTCCGAAGTTACGTCTTCAAGGGGCTTCGTATCAAACATGGACTTCAAGTGAATTAATAGGGGGTTAATTTTGGTAATTTCCGTTGACTTTTTTGCACCTATATAAGCTTCATTTTAGTCATTCAATTCAGTTAATCAATTTTAAGTCTTCGTATTTCAATCCTTTTGGTGAATTCTAGAGTATAAATCAATAGTTTTTAACTTACATCTTCACAAAAATTTAAGTGAAAAACATAAAAATACTTTTGGGGTCGGTTTCATTTTCGTGGCTTTCTCCCCCTACAGAATTACCTTCCTGAGAATTCACCGGCCATAGAAAACAGAAAAAAGAGCTTGATTTGGAGAGAGAGAGAGAGAGAGAGAGAGAGAGAGAGAGAGAGAGAGAGAATTAAAATGGCAAGGGGGGACTGATTCAGACCAGAAAAAAAAAAAGCGGGTTGAAAGCGAGAGAGAGAACGGAAGGGACTTGGAATAAATTTCAAACAAGATTGGAATGGGAAACAACGATCGATGCTTTGAAATTTGTATATTCTTACATTGCCAGAACATGTGCAGATTTCAAGTGAATCATTGCTTCATTTGACTCGAAGTCAAGTCCTCCAATTACTCCGTAAATAAGGCATTCTGATTCAATCAAGACTACATATATAGTTTTCCACCAGGATCATTATTATAAGTTCCTTATTTTCAAACTTAGTTTCCATCAGGATCACAGACATGCAACCAAATATCATCACAGAATTTTTTATCTTTCGGGTACGAGTATGGAGCCTGCTGAGGGCTAGAACCATCAGGGTTTCGGTGGTTCGGATGATGACGAGTCTCCCTAACTCTAGTTTTTGTTGGTCGCAGCAGTGATCTTGTGTGCTTGTACTTGGTTTTGGTTTGTGTGTCCTTTCCTTTTGCATGCTTTGTGTTAAAAATTGATTTTCCAAGCTGTCAAATTAATCATGGCTAATTAACTGCCACATAAAAAGATAGAATAAAATCAATTAATAAAAAAGGGTTGGTCTTTAATTGATCAAGTTGAATTCCAAGAGGCTTGTGGCTGATTAGGTTCACACGTTATATTGCTGAAGGCAGCCATTTGGTTTTAGACTTGATAGCTTTCTTAGTATTGCCAAACAGTAAATTGATTGTTCAATCTGTCAAACAAATCATGTTCAATCAAGTGGGACTTCGGAAAAAAAAAAATATATTAGAACGAGAAGACACGGACCGAGGTAGAAGAAAGGAACAAGGCGAAAAGAACAACAAAATTAACATGAACAAGGCGAAAATTCTATCCATGCAATTAAGTACCAGAAAAACAGTTCCCTCCCAATTACATATGATTAATTCGATGTTAGATAATATTTTCAATTAGACAGTTCCCTCTCAATTAAGTACCAGAAAATCAATTTGCCATTAAATTCGATGTCTGTTAAATTGGTGATGTGGCAAGCAGAAGAGCGGTCTCTCCTCTGTATATCTTCAACTTGCATTTGTAAGAGATAATATTTATATTGACATATTTTGCTCAATAAAGAAGTGATTGGAAAAAAATAATAATAATAAACTACATATATGCAATTTGTGATATTTTCACACTGCAGATGACTAAAGTCAAGAACTCACAATCAAGAAAATTCCATCCACGAAGCAAAGAAAAAAATGGTTCTAGTAAATTACATATATGCAATTTGTGATTTCAATTAAAAAGACCAAGAAACTCCAAGTCAATTTGCCATATTGAATTTAGGTGTTGCGAAATTGATGAGACCAAGTGTAAATTTCCAAAGTTACGTCTTCAAGGGGCCTTATATCAAACATGCACGTAACCATGTGCTCTGGACTTTTTGCACGTCTTTAAGGGGCCATATAAGCTTCATTTTAGTCATTCAATTCAGTTAATGAATTTTAAGTCTTGTTATTGTCAAACAGTAAATGGATTGTTCAATCTGTCAAACTAATCATGTTCAATCAAGTGGACTTAGTAAAAAAAAAAAAGTAGAAAGAGAAGACACGGACCAAGGTAGAAGAAAGGAACAAGACGAAAAGCACAAAAAAATTAACATGATACATGCATAACCTTTGTTTTCATTACCAACCCACTTCCCAAGTCTGCCAAAACAAATAGCAATGGATCTCCACACAATCCTTTGTTTTCATTTCCAACCCTTTTGTTTATTTTCCAAAGGGATAATATTTATTGACATATATATCTCTCAAAAAAGAAGTATTTTAAGACTCCAGATGACTTAAGTCAACAACTCAGATCAGATCAGATTAATAAACAAGTGTAAATGCAACCAAATATTCATTACAGAAAATTCCATCCTTGCAATTAACATTGATTCAATTCGAAACAAAAGAAAAAAGACCAAGTCAATTTGCCATAGGCCATAGGCCAAATATAGCCCTAAAATAATGCAAAACTCATCTCCAGCCATGGCCTGAAAAAAAATTTGGCCACATTTGGCCCTTTAGCCCTACAACCAGGCCAATTGTATCCCAGCTTTGGCTTAGGCCAAATTTTTTTATAGGCCTCATGCATGTACTTTTCAAAAAGAGAAATTATTGAGTGTGGGCAGGAGCATAAAACATCTCATGCAAATCCATATCCAACATCCAATATTAAAGGCGCGCTGATGTCAGCTAGCCATTAGGAATTTTTCTTTTTAAAGAGCCTTTTTAAATGTTATCAACGTATACGTGTCATATATGGAATATTGTCTCTAAATAGTAGTTTAATTCAATTAAACAATACATAATTGTGGAATGTATGAGTGTTGTACCATAGTTTTTCTCAAAATAAAAAAATATGAAGGATCCTAAAATATAGCTCTGCATGGCCAGAGATGGAAAAATTTAGCCCTACACTATTCTTTAAAAAATTAATATTTTAGAAGGCTAAATTTATAACCCTAGACTATATATAGCCGAAGATGGCCTTAGCAACTACATAAGATGAAACAGCATTAGAACTACTACTAGTTTCGAGAGCATGCGAATCGACACGCTGCCATATGCGAACTACTACTAATTTTTTTGATATTTTTTGTGTGCACTCTTAGCTAAAGAATCATATGTGAAAGTGAAAGCTGGAGAGCTATCTATTTATGGACAGGCCACGTGATCAAATGGTTGAGCAATAAACATATACGTGTTTGACTTCACAAGTCAAGTAGCAATGCATTTATGGGTATTGGACGTGTTCAGCATCAGCTCTTTCCTCATCGTTTCTTCGGTTTCTTGGCCTGACTTTTGAGTCTTTGTTTTGTGGAAATTGTTTTGGCACCACATGTGAGATTTCTCTTGTCCTCTTGAGAGTTCACATATAAGGGCTTGTTCTTTCATCATTGATTGTTTTGTTTTTACAGTATTGGTTCTTGAGGAGAATTGCTTTTGGTGGGTAATTCGCTGTAAGGAAGACTTCCTGAGGAGCTTGGGACTTTAAATAATAGTAAATAAAAGGAGCTTGGGACTTTAAATAATAGTAAATAAAAGAAACAAAACATCTGTACTGTTTGTTTTCTCTTCCCTCTGGGTTTCTTTACCCTCCGTTTAGATGAGATTTGGAATTTAGCTAAAAGCCGAGAGTTTAAAAGGAGAAGTTGACAATTCCCTTGTTTGTGTAGGCTGCACAAATCTCACGGCCTGGTGATCCGGTCCGAGGGGATGTGCGTTAACACGTGGCTTCCTGCTTTTGGATGCGGTGCGGTTGTGCACGGGCGTGCCAGCACGGTCTACCGTGCGTCGAGATGTGGTTTGGATGGAAATGGTTAAGTGGTGCGCCTGTTTGGACTTGACTTCTAATCAAACGATTGTGGCCGAGAGAGGAACTGATCTCGGCGGTTAGGGTTCACGGCCTGAGCTACAAGGCCGTTTAGTGGTGAGGTTGATGGTGGGTTTTGGGCGGTGCTCCGGCGCGTTGCTCAGTGAGCGACGGTCGTATGATATATGGGGTGAATGAGCGAATAACAGGGATGGTGCTCCGGCGCCTTGAAAATCAAGGGTCGTATGATATATTGATGAACGGATTTTCCTTACAAACTAACACTACTCCTAGGAAAGCAAGTAAAATATTGAAAGTGCATTACAGGAAAATATAAGTTGCTCCGTGGGAGGCTTTGGTTTGGTGTTTGAATCCTTTGAATGTAGCTTGAGCCTTGTACTTATAGGAAGAGTTCTTGGAGGAGTAATCGAGGCTGAAAATCTGCATGGTGGAGCCTGATTAGAGCAAGTGGGTAGTCCAATCGACATTTGGGATCGTGAAGCATGGTGGTGTGACCCCATAAATCCTGGTAAATCTCGGCCGCCGCCTTGATCGTGGGTTCTGCGCTTCTGGCCGTGGGGACGCATTTATTGTTCTGATAGTTGGTGACCTAATCTCTCAAGCTGCGAGAATTCTTGTGAGAATGTCTGCGTCTAATCACTCTGTTTCCTGTCGCCAAGCCCTGACTTCAGTCACTTCCCACCTTCCCTCGTGTATTAAATGCTTATTCGTGGTCAGTGGGTTTGCTGCAATAAACAGAGGCACTACTTCATTAAATGAAGCGTGGGACCCTACTGCCACTTGATGATCTGACTTTAATATCTTTGGCCGTGATCTTGTTCGGCCTCGACCTCGGCCTATAATCGAGGCCGAGAAGATCATGCCTTAGCAATTCTTCTCTTATTTTCAGGAAGGCCAAACATCTTGCCGAAACGCCGCGTTTTAGTTTCACGAGCAAGTGCTAGGGCCGAGAAAAGGGGCTCCTTCGGTCAGTTCATGGCCGTGATTTATTAGGCACAAACATTGCCCCCACATCCCCGGATTCTTCGGTCTCAGCATGGGTAGGGGCCGAATGGATGGACCCTTTGCATTCCTTCTCAGCTGGGTTTTTGTCAGCGGTTCAACCCTGCCCCCAGGTCGCGCATGGTACCAACGGTCATCCCGTATGACCGGCGGTTTGAAAGTTTTTACTGGCCTAGGGGCGGCCTCATCCTTGGGGCAAATCGAGGTACCGGGGGTTTGTACCCCCAGTCGGTCGAAAACAGCCCTGTTGGCAGGCCGACGGTCGTACTGACCGCTGAATTTCTTCATGGTTGGTTGAGATGGCTCGACGGCCTTCCTCTTGTTTTCCTGTAGCCTGGGCTGACCGACCCCACACTTGCATCGTTCGCAAAGCACCGGCTCTGGTTCGGCCAACGGTTCCTTTCCTTTCGCCGGCCGGCGAATTTCCCTATATTCGGCCCGGAGCTGGGCGTTGACCATGTTGACAACAGGTGGAGGGAATGGCTTGGAATCGACCTGCATGGCCGCCTTCTCCGGGAACTGGAGCTTCTTTTTGTCTATCAACTTTTGGATGACGTCTCGCAGAACAACGCAGTTGTTGGTGTTGTGAGACCAAGAACTGTGGGATTTGCAAAACGTCTTTCCCTTGAGCTCGTCGGGTTTCGAAATTTTATGGCCGAAAGACAACTTGACCTTTTTCTCGACCAATAGTAAGTCAAAGATAGTCTCGGCCCTCGTCAAGTCAAAAGTGTAGGCCTTCGTTTCCCGAGTCGCAAACTTGGTGTCGGGAAATTTTGTGCGGCTATTGTCGGTTTTGACAAGTCCTTTGCAAACGAACGGTTTGTCTATGCTGACTTCGGCTGAAATCATCTCTACTTCGTCGCTCTCGGCCTCCTCAGGGCCGTCCGCCTCGGCGTTGCTGACAACGGGATTCCGATAGTAAGTCCCTTTTGAAGCCGTTTTCTTCTGCATTTCTTCCTTCAACAAGGATGCGTATCGGTCCGCCTTGTTGATCAAGTCATGCATGTCCCAGAATTCGATTCCCTGGAATTTCTTCCGGTATTCGAATTCCAATCCTTCCTCGGCCATCTTGACAAATTCCCTCTCTGGTAGGTTCGTGCAGCACCAATTCCTGCATGTTTTGAACCGTTGTAGGTAGTCGCGAGGTGATTCGTCTGACGCTTGGCTCATCCTTGCCAGCTCGGCGCCCGTTATTTTTCGGTTGGTCTGGTAGAAATGCTCGTGGAATATCCTTTCCATATCAGACCAATCCCTTACCGAATTCGGCGGAAGGTTTATGAACCATGAGAACGCCGCGCCGGTCAGAGAGTGAACAAATAAACGGAGCTTTTGGGCGTCCGAATCGGCCTCTCCACACTGGGCCGTGAAGCGGCCTATATGTTCAATGGAGGAGGTCTGCCCATCCCCAGAGAATAGCATGAACTCTGGCAACCGATAGTTTCGGGGAAGAGGGGTTCGGTCAATCTCTGGCGGGTATGGCTTTGTATACCTTGGCGCTTCCGGCCGCCTCTGAGCTAGACCGTCCTCGATCATTCGCCGGACATCCTCGAATCGGCGCTTCTTGCTGGGCCGCACCCGGCCGCGGGATCTGTTGTACCTCGTTCTGTGGCCTTATCTGCTGGGCCACTTGAACAGGGGGCTCGGCCGGCGCGACCGAACTAGTTGGCGCCAGATGAGCGCCATGGGTTTGGCCAAGGTGCACGTGTGTTGCCATTGGAATGGCCGAACCGTAGTGAAGGTGAGAGCCTAGCGGGAGCAGCGACGCCTGGAATGGTGGCGAAACGGTCGGATTGCTCTGGCCGTACTGCTGTGACGGAGCAGCGGTCGCGTTGCTTGGGCCAGGATGATTCTGGACGGCCGCAGTATGAACTGGGCCGAGTGACTGGATCACGGAAGGCGTGGGGCTACTTTGCCCTAATGATACAACCAAAGCATGGAGTGGGCCGTACGCTGCCTCTGTCGGGTAAGTTGGCCCGGGATGCGCCCATGTGGGCTGGGACTGCCCCTAGCTTTTCGTCGGCGGCAAAGAATGCTGACCGTAACTTGACGCTTGGGTGCGGCCAGAGGTGCCGAGGCTGCTGCTTTCGCCATAAGGCTCGATCCTTTCGCGCTCCTGGCTTCTCTGTCCGGCTCTAGGAGGTGTTGCGGGCGAGGTTGCCGGCATCGTCTCCTGAAAAAGCGTCCGTAGCTTTGAGGAGAATCTGTCCATTGCGGCCATAAAGGATGTTTCTATCCTGTAGGCCTGCTTGGACATCAGATCCTCCACCACTGCCTGTTCTTGCATGGACTCGGCCGTGCGATCCGTTGTTACCGGGGCGCTGGCCGAGGTTCTGACCGCTTGTTCGGTCTCGGTGACAGTGATTGGTGAGGTGGACTCAGGAGTCTCAGAAGTCATTTCGACTGTTTTGTCCTTGAGCTTTGCCTGTGCCCTAGTTTCCACCATAAGTTTTTGACAAGAATCCCACCGGGAGTGCCAAAAGTGTTGGCTGCGCAAATCTCACGGCCTAGTGATCCGGGCCGAGGGGATGTGCGTTAACACGTGGCTTCCTGCTTTTGGATGCAGTGCGGTTGTGCGCGGGCGTGCCAGCACGGTCTACCGTGTGTCGAGATGTGGTTTGGATGGAAATGGTTAAGTGGTGCGCCTGTTTGGACTTGACTTCTAATCAAACGATTGTGGCCAAGAGAGGAACTGATCTCAGCCGTTAGGTTCACGGCCTGAGCTACAAGTCCGTTTCGTGGTGAGGTTGATGGTGGGTTTTGGGCGGTGCTCCGGCGCGTTGCTCAGTGAGCGACGGTCATATGATATATGGGGTGAATGAGCGAATAATAGAAATGGTGCTCCGGCGCCTTGAAAATCAAGGGTCGTATGATATATTGATGAACGGATTTTCCTTACAAACTAACACTACTCCTAGGAAAACAAGTAAAATATTGAAAGTGCATTACAGGAAAATATAAGTTGCTCCGTGGGAGGCTTTGGTTTGGTGTTTGAACCCTTTGAATGTAGCTTGAGCCTTGTATTTATAGGAAGAGTTCTTGGAGGAGTAATCGAGGCTGAAAATCTGCATGGTGGAGCCTAATTAGAGCAAGTGGGTAGTCCAATCGACATTTGGGATCGTGAAGCATGGTGGTGTGACCCCATAAATCCTGGTAAATCTCGGCCGCCGCCTTGATCGTGGGTTCTGCGCTTCTGGCCGTAGGGACGCATTTATTGTTCTGATAGCTGGTGACCTAATCTCTCAAGCTGCGAGAATTCTTGTGAGAATGTCTGCGTCTAATCACTCTGTTTCCTGTCGCCAAGCCCTGACTTCAGTCACTTCCCACCTTCCCTCGTGCATTAAATGCTTATTCGTGGTCAGTGGGTTTACTACAATAAACAGAGGCACTACTTCATTAAATGAAGCGTGGGACCCTGCTGCCACTTGATGATCTGACTTTAATATCTTTGGCCGTGATCTTGTTCGGCCTCGGCCTCGGCCTATAATCGAGGCCGAGAAGATCATGCCTTAGCAATTCTTCTCTTGTTTTCAGGAAGGCCAAACATCTTGGCAAAACGCCGCGTTTTAGTTTCCCGAGCAAGTGCTAGGGCCGAGAAAAGGGGCTCCTTCGGTCAGTTCATGACCGTGATTTATTAGGCACAAACA
This sequence comes from Prunus kanzakura, assembly GCA_020521455.1. Lineage (NCBI taxonomy): Eukaryota > Viridiplantae > Streptophyta > Magnoliopsida > Rosales > Rosaceae > Prunus > Prunus kanzakura. The sequence continues at coordinate 882,126 of BPUM01000081.1, forward strand.
GTTTGGTAATTTAAGCCCGAAATTTATTAAATGAAGCGCATAAAAAATTGTGGAAATTGGGGCATCAAATTCCTGAGTTTAATTTTCACTAAAATAGGCGTCATTTCACAATTTCCATTGTGCTATTTACAAAATTCGACATATATAAATCCAAACACTTAAATCTTCAATTGCTAGAAATTCAAATGATGGAAATCTAAATTACGTCATTTTAGAATTCTATGTAATTTTCACTTCCTTTCATCCAAACGGAATGAAATCAGATTTCGACGAAAAAAAAAGAGACATTGTAATATACTCTATCTTTATATCATATTCAAAAAGCGCGACATTGTGAAAAAAGGAACAAATTCTTTGATTGGTCATACATTCTAAAAGCAAAAGCATTGTAATATAAGAATAGAAAGAACAATACTTAGCTATGGGAATATCTTGTTGTATCAATGAATGTATATTTCAGTGCCCACTCAAATATAGCAATTAAGAGCATCTACAATGGACTCCCTAAACCACCTCCTTAGACAAATTTTAGGGAGAATTTGGAAAAATACAACTTCAACCATGCTCCATATCCACCTCCTAAAATAGGGAGTCTTCTAGGAGCTCCTAAATCTGAGGAGAGAGAATGGACTCATAGTGGCTCCTTATAATTTAATGCTGTTTTATTTAATGAGTATTTCAAACTTTTAATTAATGTTAATTAATTTTTAGAGTGCTGCTAAATGAACCCTAAAATTAACTGAGTACACCCTACTATCAAACTATTTATTGAATTACTAATTTACCCTAATATAAGAAAGTTCATAGGCCCATTGTCATTAGTTCTGACAGTTGGAATGGTCTGAAAAGACCCGAGATTAAATATACGATTAAATTCTTGTATTGGTCAATCTGGTCCCCCATGGGGTCCACGACCTCCGATTAATAATCTGAAAGTTCCTATAGGTTCATAAAAATCCAATTAACATATCCTATAAGTTTCGTCAAGATCCGACGGTCCGAATATATCGAACCCGGATATCGCCTAATATGCGTAAATCCGTTCGATCGTCAAACAATAACCAAATTCGAATATGAGCATACAGTCATGCTCGGGATGACATGGGGATCATTTTAGGACCAAATGGGCCACCCAACTTTGGCCCACGCACCGGCAGTACGCGGGTGGCTTGATTTCTCAAATCACCCAACAATATCTATACCTATGTGATCAGGGCAACTAGAGGAGCAACTTTTGTTCTTGAGCCATGACCAAAAAGTGGCCAGAACTTGCCAGAAAATCAAGCCAAAAATCGGCCAAAACTTAGATCGTAAATCGAGCTTCAAAACTTCAAAATCGATCATAACCAACCTAACCATCAGCTAGATCACATTGAATAGATGAAAAAACATACCTGGATCGATAAATTTGGTGGCCGGAATCGTCGGGAACGACAACAGAAAATTCAAGAGAAAATCAGACTATTTTTGAGCTGCTGCCGGCGACAGAGGTGGCAATTGCGGTGGAGAAGGGATGGGATGTCATGAGGGAGTTGGGCAGGTTTGTTTAGGACCAGTCTCGTGGCCAACGGTGGCTGGAGGAGGGAGCTGCCGGCCAAAATAGTGGCCGGCTTTCGCGCGCGTGAGAGAGAGAGAGAGAGAGAGAGAGAGAGAGAGAGAGAGAGAAGAAATCTGGTTGGTTTTTAAAATCTGACTTTTGAAATATTTACGGTTGTACCAATGCACTTCCGTTGATCGTAACTTCTTCGTTAAAACTCCAATTTGAGCCCACTATGTGTCTACGAACTCGTATTGACACACTATACGCAACAGTGTAGCTCAATTCCCCAAATTCTTTCCCGGATAAAAAGTCAATTTTAAACCCATTAAAATACTCATGGGGTGAAATTGTCTTTTACTTGAATAATTTAAGAATTAAATATTAATTTAGGAACGGGATATCACAATCTACCCGCATTTGCTCGAAATTTCATACTTGTCACTCGAAGAGGTAAGGACACTGGGCCCGCATTTGCTCCTCGGTTTCCCAAGTGGCCTCCTCCACTACGTACTCCTGCACAGTACTTTCACAAGTGGGATTTCTCTAGAACGTAGTACTTGTATCTTCCAGTCCAAAATTTGAACTAGTTGCTCGACATAACTCAAATCATCCTTCAGTTCTATTGGTTGCGACTCCAGAACATGAGAAGGGTCTGAAATATATTTCCGTAACATGGAGACATGAAAGACATCGTGCATCCAAGAAAGTTCCGAAGGTAAGGCAATTCTATAAGCCACTGGGCCCACACGCTCCAAGATTTCATATGGCCCAATGTAACGAGGGCTTAACTTTCCCCGCTTCCCAAATCTCACCACACCTTTCCAAGGAGACAACTTCAAAAACACCCAGTCACCCACTTCAAATTGAAGGTCCTTCCTTTTATTATCTGCATAACTCTTTTGTCGGTCTTGTGTTGCCTTGAGTCTTTCTTTGATCATTTTGACCTTCTCCTTTGTAAACTCAACATCTTCAGATACTTCCAATCTATTATCACCTACTTCATCCCAATAAATTGGAGTCCTACACTGTCTTTCATACAAGGCATCATAGGGTGACATCAAGATGCTTGAGTGATAACTATTATTGTATGCAAACTTCATGAGAGACAGTTTATCATCCCAATCTCCCCGAAACTGTAGCGCACAAGCTCTTAACATATCTTCCAAGGTTTGAGTTGTTCTTTCTGACTGTCCATTAGTTTGCAAATGAAATGCAGTACTGAACTGTAATTGGGTCCCAAAAGCTTCACGTAACTTTGTCCAAAAATGGGACGTAAAACAAGGATCTCGGTTTGACACAATAAAGACTGGTACCCCATGCAATCTTACAATTTCAGCAATAAATTTTTTGGCAAGTTTATTCAAAGTATAAGTTTCTTTCACCGGTAAGAAATTAGCAGACTTGATGAGTCGATCCACTATCACCCAAACTCCAACATGATTGTCTTGCGTTCGAGGAAGCTTGAACACAAAGTCCATAATAATGTGCTCCCACATCCAGCGGCGGACCCAGGAATTTTTTAGCAGAGGTGCAATTTTGAAAAGCTAAGAGCTCAAAAAAAAAACAAACAAACAAACATCCTTATCATTTAAACAATACTAATGTTATTCATAATTAATTAAAAAAATAACATTACAATTAACCTACAATTGTTGCCGACGAGGTTTCATATTTGAAGGAGGGTTGGAACTAGCCGGATTATTTGAAGGAGGGTTGGAGGTAGACGGATTATTTGGAGGATTTGAACTACCCGGATTATTTGAAGGAGGATTTAAACTCTTTCTCTGAAAGTACCGTTCCATAACTGTACAATTAAAACAAAATTTAAAAAAAAATTATTTTAAAAAAAAAAACAAAATTGGCATTTGCTCAAGAAAAAAAAATATATGCATTCGACTTACTTTGGATTGGCGTACTCAAGAAGGAAAAAAAACGTAGGATTTTTGTGATGCACACACACTTTGATGAAATTGGGTGATGTTAAATTGGTCTTTTCTAAAGAGAAATCCCAATCCTACTTAATTAAGGAATTCCCAAAACCCAATTGAATAAAGAGAGAACTCCCAATTAAAACCCAATTAGATAGGAATTCTTGAAGCCCTTTGAAAAGCCCACGAAAAGCCCACGAATTAAGCAGCAGTTTCCCTTTTTTTTTTCTTTTTTTTTAATTTAAAAACCCTGGTCCAAAACGACGTCGTTTTGGCCAGGTTTAAAAAAAAAAAAAAACCAGCAGCAGCTTTTAAAATGCCTGGTCCAAAACGACGTCGTTTTGGCCAGGACTTGTTAAAAAAATACAAGCGCGCGTGCGCTGCGCGCAGCGCCCAGGTGGTTTGGGCATTTCATCAAACAGCTTGCGCGCATCGCTGGTCTGAAGCAGAGGTGCAACTCCAGCAGCTCTAATGTAGTTTTCCGGCGACTGGAGGTGCAGGTGCACCTCCTTGCGCCTGCACAGGTCCGCCACTGCCCACATCCACTCAGGAATTGGAAGTGGTTGCAGCAACCCAGATGGTTTCTGCCGCTCTACCTTGACTTGCTGACAAATCAAACACTTACTAACATATTTTTCTATTTCCTTCTTCATGAAAGGCCACCAATAATGCTCTCTTAAGCGGTACATTTTTGCGCTGCCAGGATGCATGGCGAAGGCCGAACAGTGGGCCTCCTCAAGAACTTCCTTCTTTAGTGCTTCATCCCTAGGGACATACAATCTCATTCCCACCATCAAAGCTTCATCCTTTCTCACAGAATAATCTATTCTTGTACCATTCTCAACCTCCAACCTTAACTTGCAAATTAACGGATCCTACATTTGGGCTTCGATAATTTGTTCAACTAACACCGGTCTTACATGGAGAGGAGCAAGTAAGGCTCCCTAATCATCCATACTTAACCCAACTCTTGACTTCCTCAATTCAACTAACAATGGAAGATACTCCCCTCGGAGATGAGCCAAAGATCTAGACGACTTTCTGCTAAGAGCATCAACCACAACATTAGCTCTTCTAGGATGATGTTCAATGGTGCAGTCATAGTCCTTTATCAATTCTAATCATCTCCTCTGTCTCAAAATCAATTCCTTATAGGTGAACAAATACTTTAGACTTTTATTGTAATAACGCAATCCTAAATTAAAATTTAATTAATAAAATATTCAAGTAAAAGACGATTTTACCACGGGAATATTTTAATAGGTTTAAAAGTTGACTTTTTGATTGGGAAGGAATTTGGAAATTTCAATTGGACCGTTGCGTTGAGCACGTCGAGATGAGTCCGTAGACACGTAGTGGGCTCGAATCCGAGTTGTAACGAGAAAGTTACAATCAAAATTCATATAGGGGCAAAATTGTAATTTTTGAAAATGGATTTTTTTAAACCATTTCTCTCTCTCTCTCCCTCTCTCTCTCTCTCTCTCACTCTCTCCCCCCCCCCCCAGTCGCGCGTAGCACCCCCCTCCCCGACCACATTTTGCAGCCGCCACCTACAGCAGCCACCGGCCACGAGATATGCGCCAAACGGACCGGCCCAACCCCGTCGTCACACCCCAGTCCACCCCCGTTGTCAGCCATCGTTCCAGCCGACGAAATTTGCCCGGAATCAAGCCGGTATGAATAGAATTTGCACGATCTCTCTCCTCCGGCTACCAATTCCGACGACTGAGGTATGGTTTCTCACCTATTTTTCAAGCCCTAGCTGATGGTTGGGTAGGATTGGATCGATTTTAGCATTTAGGGTTCTGATTTGAAACCTAAGTTTTGGCCGGTTTTCAATTTGAAATTCCGGCCACTTGCCGTCCGAATTGGACGTTGCCGTAGTTGAATGAAGTGTTCCACTCGCCGAGTAGTAGCTGTAGCCGGAAGGGTGGCCCTTGATTTTGAAGTTTTCTGGCCGCCGGTATCACTTAGGACACCCACACGCTGCCGGCACATGTGGCAGCCCGTGGGCATTGTAGCAGAGGTGCATTGTATCCCAATGTGATCTTCTGGTTGTCACGAGCGCGTAGGTGTGCTCGAATGTTAATTCGGATATCGTTTGAATCTCGAATGAATTTCACCTATTATGCGTTATCCGGGTTTGATAGGTTTGAACTGTTGGATCGTCCTAAATTTAATATATGTTGATCTAGGCATTTCTAGGATCATGTAGGATTTCGCTGATCGTGAATCGGAGCCCCGGATGTTTCGATTCAATAGTTTAAAGTCTGCGTTTTATGATAACCGTCCGATCGTGCGATCGTGAGCAATCCGACTGTTAGAATTGGACCAAACTTCCAGGGTAGGTTTAGAAAAGTAAGTTGAACCTATGGGAACTCACGGATTCATGATCGAAGGTCGTGGGCCCCGCGGGCCAGGTTGACCAAGTTGGATAGTTTGACCCTTCAGTTGACCGTGAGTCTTCCGAGGTAGCTTCGCCCTTTAAGAAGTAATAGAATGACTATATATTAACGAGTTTTAACTGTTAGTGGAACTGTGCTATTTTTTAGGGGATTTTGGGAATTGTTATTATGTTATTGTATGGAATTCTTGGTTATAATATTTTATGGTATTTCTAAATGTTATTCCCGATATTTGAAGACTATGCATTAGTGGAGGTGATGAAATCTCTCAGGGATAGTTTTGATAATCTCGAAAAATGGTTTTCTAGCCTACTTGCCTTTTAATACATTTGTGTTATTTACAACAATGCCCCACGAGTTTCAGGGACGCCTGAACCGTGTGGTACGAGGATTGCGGCTCGGGTTGACTCTATGTCGCCGAGGCCTGCGAGGATTGCGACTCGGGTTGACTTTATGTCGTCGAGGCCTGTGAGGATTGTGGCTCGGGTAGACTTTGTGTCGCCAAGGCCTGCGAGGATATGTCACATTATGAGACACAAGGAATTGACGGTTTAATGTGGGAAACAAATGGAAATATAATTGTCTCGTCTTCCTACTTATCTGTAATAAGTTAATTATATTTCTATTTATATATATATATATATATTTATAAATGAGCCTTATGTGAGTTTCGAAGGAAAGGTTAAAAGTGTCTTCGGAGCTTGTTGTTTTACTTTTATTTCTATTTTTATTTTCATAAGTTAAGCAAGTGATATATATATTGATTTATGAATTAGAGGAAATTCAGTGAGTAGCCTCCATATGTGCAAGTATGGACGGTTTTGAGAAGTGGGGAAGTTGGAAAGTATTGCTTAAGGGTTTGTGAATATTATCGAGCATACAATTATCATGAGAACTTGGTTTGATTTGCAAATCACATTGAAACATAACAAATGATAAAGTTATACAAGTGCATTATTAAAGTGCAAGAACTACGTGTGGCTTGATCCCTTGTTAAGGGTACGTAGGCAACCTAGAGTTACTAGGTGCAGCTGCGAGACCAGGTGATTGAAAAGTTGTTCAATTAAATTATTTTGAAATCTATTAAGGGTAAATTACTCAAATGGTCCCCAAACTTGTACGCGATTTACATTTTGGGGCCTCAATTAAATTATTCGTTCAAATGGTCCATCAACTCTATATTATTCGCTCCAATGGTCCTACCGTTACATTCTGTCAATATTTCCGTTAAATATGAGGGCAAATTGGTCATTATTTACCCTAAAATTTGGTTAAATCTAACAGAAAATTAGACGGTAGGACCAATGGAGCAATTAATATAGAGTTCATGGACTATTTGAACGAATAATTTAATTGAGGCCCCAAAATGTAAATCGCGTACAAGTTTGGGGACCATTTGAGTAATTTACCAAATCTATTAATGTATTCATGTGGTTTCTAAAGTTTGGATCAGTTTATGTGGGTAGAACATTTTATTTGACTTTGAGAGGCTTGAGGCCATAAAGATTTGATGTTCGGTTCGTTTGGGACAGGTCTAGTGGCCAACGGTGGCCGGAGGAGGGAGCTACCGACCAAAACAGTGGCCAACTGGGTGTTTTCACTAGATAGAGAGAGAGAGAGAGAGAGAGAGAGAGAGAGAGAGAGAGAGAGAGAGAGAAGGAATCTGGTTGGTTTTTAAAATCTAACTTTTGAAATATTTACAGTTGTGCCACTGCACTTCTGTTGATCGTAACTTCTTTGTTTATTAATGTAAGTTCCCCAGTTTTGTTTTGATATTTAAGAGGCTCAATCAAATCTGCCCAAGGTTGCTGGTTTGGAGTAACTTGCAGGAAACAGAGCAAAGGCAACTGTACCCAAAAATAGAAAAGTAAAGGTAGGAATTAAAAATTAAGCATGATTGGTTAGTTTTTTCCATCATTAATTTATTTTGTTTTCGTTTTGTTTTTAATTGTGGATTGGGCTTATTTTGAGTTTTTGGGTTTTTTTAGGTTTTTGAGGTTGGTCTTGTTTTAAGAAAACAAGTGGCAGTTTTGTAATTTATAGAAAGTTTAAAGCCGGTTGTTATTTTGTAAATGGGCTTTGGGTGTGTTTGTAAAGTCCATTTCATATAGGGTTTTGTTAAAATTTTAACCCCACACAATAATGAAGCTCACCTGGCACGTGTCGAGACGAAAGACTAAACTACCCTTTTTGCCCTAATTCAAAAACTTATTTAGGGTTTGACTTCTACCGAAAAACTGTCACATCCCGGGATCGCTTTGCCGTAGCACGATATTGTCCGCTTTGGGCCCCCCTCTCTGCCCTCACGGTTTTGTTTTTGAGAGCTCACGAGCAACTTCCTAGTGGGTCACCCATCATGGGATTGCTCTAACCCCAACTCGCTTAACTTCGGAGTTCCTATGACTCCGAAGCCAGTGAGCTCCCAAAAGGCCTCGTGCTAGATGGAGGTAGGCATGTACATATAAGGCACATCACCCCCTCTCCGTTGGTCGATGTCAGATGTTACAAAAACCAACAAAGTCTCCCCTGAAAAATGGACATTTACCAAATTATTTGCACATGTAGAAAAGACAATTCTATAATCCCAATTATTCAACATAAAAGAATTTCGTCCATACGCAATTCAATAGTGAATGGAACTCAGGCTTGTACAACATAATCAAAACACTGACATTCACCTTGTTATAAACGAGAATTAACGGTAATTCAAAATTTGCCCAATTACAACGGATTTCAACTAAACCAATTCAAAGTATAATTCAACAGTTTATTTTGCGGCTGCACCTAAGTTAACTTAGGTTGCCTACGTATCATTCAAAATAAACTATTGAATTATGCTTTGATTGGTTTAGTTGAAATTCTTTGTAATTGGGCAAGGTGAATGTCAGTGCTTTGATTATGTTGTACAGGCCTGAGTTCCATTTGAGTCACTGTTGAATTGCGTATGGACGAAATTCTTGTATGCTGAACGATTGGGATTATAGAATTGTGTTTTCTACATGGGCAAATAATTTGGTAAATGTCTGTTTTTCAGGGGAGACTCTGCTGGTTTTTCGGTAGAAGTCAAATCCAAAAACAGTTTTTGAATTTGGGCAAAAAGAGCAGTTTAGTCATTCATCTCGACACTTGCCAGTTGTTGGACTCACACGGGGTTCGGCACGGATTCCAAAGTGGAATTTGGGTCGGGTCCTGTCACCATGTCACTAAATTACCTCCCACGAATGTAAAGTAACCAGATATGGATATTTTATTTGTTATACTCCATGCCCAATCTGCATATGTGTAACCATCAATATTCATATGACCATGTTTTGAGAACATAAATCCTTTTCCAGGCGCATATTTCAAATATCTAAGTATTCGAAGAACTGCATTCATGTGGTCTTCACTTGGAGAATGCATAAATTGACTGACTACGCTCACCGCATAGGCGATGTCTGGTCAAGTATGTGACAAATAGATCAATCTTCCCACTAACCTTTGGTATCTCTTCTTGTTAGTTGGAACTTGATCCGGGTATTCTCCAAGATGATGATTCTGAACAATAGGAGTGTCTATAGGTTTGCAATCTAGCATTCCTTTGTCTATCAACAAGTTCAAGACATATTTCCTCATCAAAGATAGATATATGCCTTGCTTTGATCTAGCCACCTCAATCCCCAAGAAATACTTGAGTCCACTTAGATTCTTCATCTCAAATTCAGTAGCTAAATAGTTTGCAACCGAGATATTTCATGTTCATCATTCCCAATAATAATCATATCATCAACATAGATTATTAAAGCTGTTACATTTTGTTTTTGGGTGGTGAGAACTCACCTAAGTCGGGCAACTTTCACCTAAGTCGAGCGACTTCCGAAAATGCAAGCGGTCTGATTAAAATTCGAGCGAGGCTAGAGTACTTGTGGCCGGGCCGTGGCTGGAAGCTAAAAAAGGATATGCAACTTGAATACGGCTGAATATGCAGCCGGGTTTGGATTGACTGAGTTTGGTGGCTGAGATTGGGAGCCAGGTTTGAAGGGGCTTGGCTGGAAGGTGCGGCCGAACTGCGTGGCTTGAAGGTACGGCCGAGCTAGGGAATCAACATGCAGCTGGGTTTGATAGCTGGAGAATGTGGCCGGGGTTTGACGGATAGAGCCCAAGCATCGCGGCTAGGTTGTGCTGAAAAGTGCGGCCGGAATTTTTGAGGTTGATGCCCAGTTTTTTCGCGACCAAAGGAGTGAGGGGCTGCAAGATTTCTGCGGCCGGTGCCTTGGGCCTTTTGGCGACTGGAGTTTTTGGGGGGTCTGCAAATTGGCTGAAGGGTTTGCAGGGCAAAAATCCAATTGCCTTATATATATATATATGTAAGTAAATATAAGGGATATTGCGGCTGGACCCTGTGGGTGGTCTTGCGTATATGGGGCTGGAAGGCCTTTAGAGTTTTAGCCATCCTTACATTATTCTAAGTTTATAATATATATGGAAGGCCCTTAGAGTTTTAGCCATCCTTACATTATTCTAAGCTTATAATATACATACATATATATATATATATATATATATATATATATATATATATATATATAATAAACGAATATAAATGTGCGGCCGAAGCTTGGGAGCTCTTGCAAATATGTGGCTGGAGGGTTTTTGTTCAAAGCCCTCCCTATCCTATTTCATGATGATATAATATATATATATATATATATATATAAGTGAATGAGGACATGAGGCCAGGCTGGAAAGTTTAAGCCTTCCTCATCCTATTGTATGCTTATATATATATATATAGAATAATATCAAATTTAATTATATGGGTGGCAAGATAAGAGAAATCGGAGGCCCAAGTTTAAGCCACCGATTCGAGCCCAGATTTCCGGAGGATTACGTGCACGTGACGAAGGACTCACAAGGAAAGAAATCAAGGAGTTCGATAATAATTTTGAAAGTTCCAAAACAAGGAAGAATCAAGCATGTCAGAATATTTTCAATCAATGCAATCCCACGGATTTAAGGGGGCCTTGGAAGGAAAGAAATTTTAAAGGAGTTGACCTTTGGCCATTCAATGGCCAGCCCATGGGCTGACGAATGCCCTATATAAACATCACCAAACAAAGGAAAGAGACACACAACATCAGACAAACAAACCTACTTTTTGTCTCGCACTTTTCTTTTCCTAGACTTAGGATTTTACTTTTCAAGCACCTAGTGTAGCAAGTTCTTCCTTTTCTTAGTGTAAGTTTAAATTCTTGCAATTTACATTACCTTGTCATTTAAATTCAAGTTTATTTCAATCGCTTTCTTTTTCATTGTTATTGAATTTTCATTAAGTTTAAATTCAAGTTTAATTTGGTTTACCGTTCTTATTTCGTTCTTGTTTATTTATCGCTTTGATCTATTTTATCGCACTTTAATTCTCACCTTTACGTTATTTATTTTACACACTTTAATTTACGCATTATCTTTAAATTATATTTAAGTTTAAGCACCTTTACTTTACGCACTTGCTCTCGTTTCATTACGTTTCACCTTCAATCTTAATCTCCATCCACTCCACATCATTTGGTTGCTCACATAAAGCCTTGACCTCGAGGTAGTGAAAAAACCTAGGCTGTGAGGAGGTTCCTTACTCGGCCGAACAATCGTTTGATTAAAGTCAGATCTCGGACACAACATACACTCACATTCCATTCAAGCTAAATTCGTGGCTTGGTGGTGGCATACCCCGCACTCAAAAAAGAAGAAGGACCAAAAGTTTCTTCCGTCGGCCTACCCGGCCAAAAAGAGGGAAACACATTTCCTTTATGATGTTTCAAGAATAGAGTATGATCTAAATTGCTATGCTTGAACCCATAATTTTCCTCATTGACAAAGTGAATCGTCCAAACCATGCACATGGTGGCTGTTTCAAACCATATAGTGCTTTTCGCAACTTGCACATGTTGAGCCTATTCTTAACAACTAAAATGAGTTATTAAAAACAGCAACTTTAATTCTCGCAAGTGCACGAACCATTTATAGTATAGCTTATGTAAATACAAGGTCGATCCCACGGAGAATGGTAACTTGGTTGCAAGTTAAATTACTTAGAATGCTGGAAAAACAGAAAACAAAGAAACAAACTAACTAACAAATGGCAAGGTCTAGGACAGAATCCTAGCACCACACACGCACTCGAAATGGGGGGGTTTTGTTGTTGAAATGAAAACAAGGAAGTGAAATGAAGTTGCTAGAAAGTAAACAATGGCAGCAATGAACAAGTTGTGAAACAATGATTGAGAAGTGTTAGAGCCTTGGAATCCACCTCTAGTCTTCCTATCCAAGTTATGAATGCATAGAAATTGACTCAAGCTTCATTAACAATAGATTATCGCATACAAGCCTATGGTATCTAGGTGCAGGATGCATGATTCTCCTAAGGCATGTAATTGTGCATGGTATCTACACAACACGTGATCTCTAATATGCAACCTAAGCATGGTATCTACTTAGAATAAAGCATATAAGAGTCATTAAGTTCCTTGAGAATATGATAATCACACAAGTCCTAGAACATGGTATCTGTCCTAGTCAACCTATGGTCATTAACCCCTTGAATGATTCTTAGGCCATTCATGTGTTGCTTGTGAAAGGAGAGTAGAATTGGTGAATCTAAACCCCTTCCCAACCTGTGCTAGATGCATAAAATCCTAGTTAGCTACTCCAAGAAAACATACATCAAGCACATAATAAGCTGGAGATTAACAACTTGGCAATGAAAGCAAGGAAATCAATTAACTATGAAACCATCCATAACATTGAATATTCATGACTAGGGCTTCATCCTAAGCCCTAACTAAATGGATTAGCTAGACATAACTATGAATACAGAAAATAAGAAATACATGGATAGAATAAAGAGAATAGAAGAACTAGCTGGTGGCAGCAAGGTAGTTTCCAGGACAGCTCCCAGCTCTCCCTCCTTTGCAGCTAGCTCTCTTCTCTCTTTGTGGTGAATCTGAATGTGTGTATGGGAGTAATGGATGAAGTGAATGTGTCTCAGGATCTGATTCATTGTAGTGTTTGGAATGGAAGTGATATTTATAGGGAGAAGGGAGTGATAAATCTGAATTTAATATGGCTAATGCATACAACACTTGTATTTAGAAAATCAGAATTGGTTGCTGCACTTCACCAATAAATCCCACCAGCAGCCCTAGCTCATCTTCATGTCAGCATGACCAAGCTTCCATCCAGAAACCAATAGCTCATGCCTAGCTCACCATGACCAAGCATCCATCAGCTCATCCTATGTCAGCATGATGTGTATTTCATGAGCTCACGAATTGGGCTTGGCTGAATCAAAAGATGACTTTAAGATATCCATTTTCAAGTTCAGAATGTCTCTGATCCAACCACACAAGTATTGGCCCAATCCAAGCTCGGATGAAGACGATAAGGCCGAAATGAACTTCTAACTCAGTCTCCAGTTTTTGCACGTTTTTGCACCAAATGCCTCAAGTGGTATTCCTCTCATGCCAATCAGCCCTAAATATGCATGGATTGTATCAAATGTGATCTCTTGCTGCCTTAACCTACAGAACACACAAACATAGGTAAGTGACTCGAAATAAAGAGAAACTAAACAAAATTACTAAGTAATGAAGGCATGCAAATGTGTGAAATTATGAACTTATCAGCACACCATACTTGTCTGAGTAGATGTTGTATATCCCGGTGGAACGTCCATGTACACTTCTTCTGTGAGTTCACCATGCAAGAAAGCATTTTTTACATCAAACTGATGGAGTGGTCAATCCAGGTTAGCGGTAAGAGAAAGTAGCACTCTAACTATGTTAACCTTTGCTACGGGGCAAATGTTTCTTCACAATCGATGTCGTAGGTCTGTGTGTTCCAAGCCTAATTCGATCCTTTTTTGGTTAGGCACAAACAATTGTAATAAACAGCCTGCAAATCAGCTTGAATTGAAAAGAACAAGACCCATTACAAGCATGGGCCCATTGTAACTTGCAAAGCAATGCTCTATCAACAAAACTATAGCTTTTATAGGGTATTTCACCGAATTGCCCCCTAAATTTCTACGTAATTATCAATTTACCCCTTGGCCTTTTTTTTAGAAAATTAAGGACTCGAACTAATTGTTAAATCCAGGATTTGGGTGATGCTTTGTTTTATTGGTTGTTGTTGAAGCAATAGAGGATTTGGGTAGAGATAGAAGGTCCAACAAAAAAATTGAACATGTTTGCACAAAGAGAGAGAGAGAGAGAGAGAGAGAGAGAGAGAGAGAGAGAGAGAGAGAGAGAGAGAGAGAGAGAGAGAGAGAGAGAGAGAGAGAGTATTGGAATGGCTGATCTGGGGATGGGGAGTTATTGTTCCAGGTTGGTGAGATGAGGGGTTGGCTGTGGTGATTGGGTGTGTAGAGTAAAATTTTTTAGGGGGACGATAGAGAGAGTGTGGTGGTTGTGGGAGGGTGGGCTGCTGAGAGGGGAGGCAACAGTAGGGAAGAGGGTGGTCTTGGATTTGGGGTTGGGTTGCCAGGGGGGATTCAGCGACGGTGGGAATAGAGATGGTCTTGGTTCTAGGGGTGGGTTTCGAAAGGGGAGACGGCCACAGCTGTGGGGAGGGTTATTATTATTTTTCTTTCTCTTTTCTTTAATATTTTCCAATGATTTAATATAAAATTGGATGAAATGTTGAGAATTTAGACGGTAAGGGGGAAATTCAGAATAAAATTTAGTTCGAGTCCTTAATTTTCTAAAAACAAAGATCATGGGGTAAATTGATAATTAGATACAAGTTCAGGGGCCAATTCGGTTAAATACCTTTTTTAATACTGCAAAACCGAAACCATATATACAAATGTTTCCTTTTTTTCTTTTTTTTTTTCTTTTTTTTTTCTTTCTATTCTTTTTGGAACAAAAGAGGCCTAAGGAGGAAAGGAAGAAAGAGCGAGACTCCTATACCATCAACAACCATTTACCATTTCCTTCTTTGGCAGTGCCGTTATAGTTTCCCCATTGCCACTCGACCCTATGACTACCCTACAGGAGCCATCATGAACCACCAAACAGTATACTTAGGGCCCGTTCGGTAATATTTTCAGATAATATTTACTGAGAATGAAAATGAGAAAATGAATTTGCATTTTCAGGATTCGAAATGCATCTGGTAGATTAATTGGAAAACAGATTCAGAAAATAAAAATAGTGAAAACGTGTTTGGTAGGACAAATTGAGAATAATAATATGTGAGTTATTTTTCAAGTATATTTCTTGCTAATTTTTGTCCTAAAAAATATTTTTTTTAAATTATTGTATTTTGAAGACTAAAATTATTACAAACAATGAAAAATGTATACTTTGAGAATAATAATGTATAATTAAAATAATTCTAATTTTAGAAAAATCTAGCTAATAAAATAATATTATCTTTAGTTTAAAATAAATATTTAAAAATAAATATGATGGTTTTATCATAAAATTAATATACATTGGTATAGCAAAATAAAATAATGAAGTGGAATGAAAAAACTAAAAATTGAAAAAAAATATTGACAAATGAAAAAAAAATTTAAAAAGAAAGAAAAAAAAGAAAAAAGAAAAGAAAAGAAAAAGAAAGCAATCAGACCAATACATTGGGTTGAAAATGAAAACGATATTTTGGTGTTTTTAGTTTTTGTATATGGGTTTGAATTTATTTTGAAAAAACGAATTCTAGTGAAAATGAAAACGACATACCAAACGCGTTTTTGGTAGAAAATGAAAACAGGACTTTAAAAATGTTACCGAATGACCCCTTAGTATCTCAAATAATAATCACATGGGTAGTTACTTAAGACCAAGGTCTTAAATATCGATAGTTTCGGAAATATCGGTGGTTCAAAAACACGGAAATATCGATGGAAATATCGGGAAAATATCGATATCGATAAAAATTAAATAAAAACCATGGAAATTATGATAAATACATGGAAATTTTTAATGAAACTTTAGAAGAAGTTTATTTAGTCAATCATCTATTATTTTGACACAAAAAATTGGAAGGAAATGCATTGCATAGTGGGTTTGAGTGATTTAAGTTGATTATATTACGAGCTGACAAACAACCCCAAGTATATTGTAATTTTTTGAGAAAATAAGAAAGAAAATACAAAAAATAAAAAAGAGAGAGAGAGAGAGAGAGCAATAGATTAGCCACCTGCCCTTTCATTTGCCATTGGCTGTTTGTTTTCTTCTGCTTGCTTTCTTTGTCACATACAAACCCACAAACTAAGAAACACACACATTCTCTCTCTTGGCCTGTCTATCTCTCGCTTTCTGTGGGTTCTTCTTTTTCTCTTTTTTAATTTAACAAAAAATAGAAATTCAATCTCTTTAGAGGAAAATCCTCGAGATTGGAGCCCAAACCACAAACAAGGACACCTCTTAAACACTGTTGAGCTAGCAAGGGACTTTTTCCAACTTGGGTTATTGAGTTTTTGAGAGGAAGAGAAACAGAGTCAGAGAGAGGGAGGGAGAGAGAGAACAGATGCAGCCATCTGATGAAGGAGAGAGCCTGCCCTGCACTGAGAACAACAACAACAACTACAACACCACCCAAGAAGAAGAAGACGAAGAACAGCTAGACCAACATCAACCAAAACAGCCAAAGCAACCATCTTTCTGAACTTATATTCCCCATTTTTTTTTGTTGCTCTGCCAAAACAGTGAGCTCTAGGCCAAAGCTTATTAGCACACTATAAAACACTACCTGGGTCGTCTTTGTTGTGACTTGTTTCTTGTCTCTTTGGAGATTTTTCATTGGGGGGTTTTCTCTTCTTTTCTTTTTACCCTTTAGCTTTCGTGTGAGGTGGTTCTGTGTTTGTGCGCATATGACACGAGCGGAGCAAGGCGCAGTTCGCCATGCCTTGCAAGTCTCCGATCGAATTGCTCGCTGCGAGATCTCGATATTATCGATAATTTCGATAATATCGAGATATTATCACCATTTCAGTTCAAATTTGCACGACAATATCGATCCCGATATTTCGGCGATATTGTCGGCGATATTTTCATTATAATTACGAAATTTAATTGGGCTGTGACGAAAATATCGG
Organism: Prunus kanzakura; assembly: GCA_020521455.1. NCBI lineage: Eukaryota > Viridiplantae > Streptophyta > Magnoliopsida > Rosales > Rosaceae > Prunus > Prunus kanzakura. Next base: position 899,076 of record BPUM01000081.1, read on the forward strand.
CAGTCAAAAAAATCGATATTATCGCCGAAATATCGGCGATAATATCGACTTTTCAGACCTTGCTTAAGACAACATTTGTTAGTATCTATTTCGATGAGAGATAAACATTGCCTCTCCTCAACATCATTTCTAGATCTGGAATCAGCAACATCAACTACAATACAATACGTATAGCAGCACATGCACGCGAAAAGAAATTTCAACGGCACATCATTCATGATTCGCATAGCCAAGCTTGTTACCCTCAACAGAAAAACTCAGGCACTTGAGAGATAACTTACAAAGGGCCTCCCAAGTTACAATCCAAAAGAGTTCCATAGGTCTGTTCATAAATCAGATTTCAAGAAATCAAAAACACACTATAACAGGAGCAGATAATAGGAAGCCAAAACTATTCCCATGCGAAAGAGGACAACAGACTCCAACTGCTGGACTGTAATTTCTTAAACCTTAAACGTAAATCACTTCCTCTGCTTCCATAAACACGACTTAATACATACAATATATGATTTACAACTATATTAGGCATCACCTTAGAAATGCTAAAATATGAAACATAATATGAGAATATTTGTTTGTGTGAATTTTCTATATATTAATCTCCTTGTAGGAGGTCATATTTATAATACAACGGAGCCTTAGTGGCCAAGTAAATAATAAATTTCTATTTCTATTTACAGTAGAAAATCATGAATTAAAGTAAATCAAATATAATTATAATGAGAATCCTTGGTGTGTAAGGAAAGAAAGTCAATGGTCCACAAGTCACGCCAATAGTGTCCCAGCAAAGGGTTGACAAGACTGGTAAAATATGCATTCATCATTGTCTAGGAATGGAAGCGAACCATTTCTGCTATTGAAATCTGAATGAGGCATATCACTTTGTTGGGAGTGGTAGAGTAATGATTCCAAAGGTGGCTGCATAGGCCGTGGTTTGTAGTTGCGCTGCACTTTGGTTTTGGTTGGCAAATGTCAGCTGGTACACATGGTTATAGGGACTAACAAACCCTACAGCTAATTTATCTTCAATTCCCTGTCCTGTAGAATTCAACTGGCCTAATTGATCCGCAGAAAAATCAGGATCTAATTTTGTCTTGTGAGTACTATTTCCAACTGGTGTTTGACTTCTAAACTTTGTTAGGTTGTTCAACTTTCCTGGTAGAATTGCACGAGATGTGTTCACGTTTATTGCAGCAGATTGATCCATAGATGATTGGGGAGGGTTTTGATTCGGTAGATATACCTTCTGAAAAGACACCTGGATTCTTTTCTCAACCTGCATGGTCTTCATATCTGCTATTAAATCTCGATTAGCAGACGATTGCTGTTGTAGAGCAGCTAAAGTTCCAGCATGTTTAACAAGTTGAGGTTTCAGTAGCATATTGACTAGCTGTTCCAAACATAGATTTGAAATCGAGTAAGGAAAAGAGTTCCCATTTCCAATCTCAGGAACCCGAATGAATGGTCTTTTAATCAAATTTCCCCACTCAGTTTCTGCTCCTGGTAGCACAAAAAAAAGTCATTAAAAAAACATCTAACAGACTTCCCTGCTTGAAAACAGAATAAAAAACTTACCCAAGAATCCAGGGTGTAATGGTCGTTTAAGACTCGAAGTCAGAGAAGGAAATATGAAAAGATTTTCAGGAGTCTCAATTTCCCATGAACTAACCCTGTTCTGTTTACCACCCACTCTACCTGTTAATGAAGTGAATGTAGAAGAATCAACCGTTGAACATTCAAGGCAAACAGAATTATAATATTGATTAAGGAACATAAAAGCAAGATCACTTGGTAAAAGCTCAGAGTAGCTCAAGACACCTGAAGATTCCGCCACTTTGAACCAGGCCATCTCAGGGGACCTAAATCACTAATGCCGACTATTGTACCCATATACCTGCAGAGAACTTGCAAAAATGTTAACCTTGTTGGCGAGTAGAGTATATCCTATTCTATTTGGGTTTTATTTTTCCTTTTGTATAGATATTATGTAATTAGGATACCACTTGTTTTCCTTGTCTAACCCTACTAGGGTTTGTAACCTTATTATAAATACCTCCTTTTGGAGAATGAAATATATCTGAAAATATTCTACCCATATTGTTTGACTTGGTATCAGAGCCGACTTTCTGGTAACCTGTGTATTGTGCCCACCCGTGTTCTACTCTGTGCCCTAATTTCTTTTTAGGGTTCTTGTGCCCGTGTTCTACTGTGTGCCCTAATTTCTTTTAGGGTTCTTGTGTCTGTGCCTTTGCCGTGTTCCGCTGTGTGCTCTGTCGTGTTTGTGCCTCTACTGTGTTCGTGCATCTGCCTCTACTGTGTTTGTGCCTTGTGCTCTGTCGTGTTCGTGCCTTTACTGCGTGCCTCTACTGTGTTCGTGCATCTGCCTCTACTGTGTTTGTGCCTCTGTTGTCTTCGTGCATCTGCCATATTTGTGTCTGTGCTGTGATCTGTTGTAAACTCTGCGTGATTTATTGAGTTTCTGCTACAATCATGGGTGGTAATTCCATTGTTGGTGCTGCTAGTGCTACTGCTGCTTCTGCAAATTTGCGTGTTTCTGACTCTATTCCAGGTACTGGCTCTAATACTTGGATAATTGATACTGGTGCTTCTGATCATATGACTTATGATGCTAAATTTTTTGATGAGTTGTCTAGTAACACCCGTAACCCATACATAACTAGTGCTAATGGTTTGCCCTCTCCAATTACTGGCGAGGGCACTATTTCTCTCACCCCAACTCTGTCCTTGTCTCGTGCGTTATTAGTTCCCAATATCCATTGTAACTTGTTATCTGTTGGTCGCTTACTTGATACACTTAATGCTTCTGCTACTTTCTATCCTACCCATTGCTCTTTTCAGGATCTCAAGACTCACGAGGTGATTGGGCATGGTAAACGGATAGGGGGGTTGTATTATTTGACATTACCTTCTGCACCAGTTCGTGATCGTGTCGTTAATACTGTTCAACGTTGCAGTGTCAAAGACAAACAGCAAATTTGGTTATGGCATCGTCGCTTGGGACACCCGTCATTTGGCTACCTTAAGCGTCTGTTTCCATCTTTATTTCGCTCATGTGATGAGTCCAGTTTTAAGTGTGAGACATGTGTAATGGCCAAGAGCCACCGTACTGTTTTTCCCTTAAGTAATAATAAAGCTGCTTTGCCTTTTGAGTTAGTACATTCTGATGTCTGGGGTCCTGCTCGTGTGACTTCTCATGGTTTCCGTTGGTTTGTGACGTTTATTGATGACTGCACTCGCTTAACATGGGTGTATTTGATGAAGAATAAACATGATGTTGCCTCTATTCTTCCTGACTTTTGTGCCATGGTGTCTACTCAGTTCCATGCTCGTGTTAAAGTATTTCGCACTGATAATGGCGGTGAATATGTGAATCATACCTTGGCCCAATTCTTTCGTGATCAAGGTATCATTCACCAAACTACCACTCCATTCACACCTCAACAGAATGGTGTGTCTGAAAGGAAGAATCGCCAGTTACTTGAAGTTGCTCGCTCTCTGATGTTGGATATGTCTGTTCCCCATCATCTTTGGGGACATGGTGTCTTGTCCGCCGCCTACTTGATTAACCGTACTCCTAGTCGGGTTCTTGATTTCAAGACTCCACTTGATGTGTTATGTGCCCTCACTCCTCCGGTTTCAGTCTCTAAGTTACCTCCGAAGGTGTTTGGGTGTGTTGCGTATGCTCATGTTTACTCTCATCAAAGGAGTAAACTTGATCCTTGTGCTCTCCGCTGTGTCTTCATTGGTTATTCTACGACTCAGAAAGGTTATAAGTGTTATCACCCGCCTACTCAGAAGGTACATGTCACTTTGGATGTCACATTTCATGAAGAGGTACCCTATTATGTTTCTCCCTCTTCTTCAATTCAGGGGGAGAGGGGGAGTGAATTGAAGAATTTGGAAAATATGGAATTTTTAGGCGAACAGGATGAAAACGACCGGTCGCTGATAGGAGGCGACCGGTCGCTCGAGTCGAGCTGGGACTACAGTACCGATACGAGCAAAGCGACCGGTCGCAATGAGGAAGCGACCGGTCGCGAACCAATCTGCCCAGGAAACGACCGGTCGCCCGCGTCGACGAGCGACAACAGTACCGATACGAGCGAAGCGACCGGTCGCCAAGCAAGTAGCGACCGGTCGCTCGACAAAAATGTTGATGTTTTCGAGCCCCTCTCAGAAGGAAATAACAGTGATATTGGCGACTCCCATACAGATGAAATTGATAATATACCCCCCTCTGCCCTGCCATTGCCTCAATCAAGTTGTGATAATGAGGTACTTTCTAGTGATATGCCTACCTATTCTTTGCCCCCACGTACTACCCGTGGGAAACCTAAAATACAATATTCTCCTGATATACATGCCAAGTCTAAATATCCCATTAACCATTATATGTCAACTCATCGTTTATCTAAGTCATATGCATCATATTTGTGTCAATTATCTAGTGTATGTGTGCCAACTAAGTTGCAGGATGCTCTATCTGATCAAAACTGGGTAGATGCAATGCATGTTGAGATGGAAGCCTTGAACAAGAATGCCACTTGGGAGTTAGTTCCTTTACCAAAAGGAAAAAAGGCAGTTGGATGCAGATGGGTGTTTACTTTGAAGCACAAGGCTGATGGTTCCATTGACCGATACAAGGCAAGATTGGTAGCAAAAGGGTATACTCAGACATATGGAGTGGATTACACAGAGACTTTTGCTCCAGTAGCTAAGCTCAATACTGTACGCGTGCTCTTATCCTTAGCTGCTAACCGTGACTGGCCGCTGCTACAATTTGATGTCAAAAATGCATTCCTCCATGGTGATCTCAAAGAAGAAATATATATGGATCCTCCGCCGGGTATCCCTGTGACCTCTAAGGAGGGTGTGGTGTGTAAGCTACGGAAATCCTTGTATGGATTAAAGCAGTCTCCAAGAGCGTGGTTTGGAAGGTTTGCTGCATCTATGAAAAAGTTTGGGTATGTGCAAAGTAACTCTGATCATACTTTGTTTCTGAAGCGTCATAAAGGTAAATTGACGGCTTTAATTATTTATGTTGATGATATGATTGTGACTGGTGATGATCATGTAGAGATACAGAGTCTTCAGAAGTATCTGGCTTCTGAGTTCGAGATGAAATCATTGGGTGATTTAAAGTATTTTCTTGGGATTGAAGTTGCCAGATCTAAACATGGTATTTTTCTATCTCAAAGAAAGTATGTTTTGGATTTACTTGCAGAAACTGGAATGTTGGATTGTAAACCGATTGATACCCCTAGTGAGCAGAATCATAAGTTGGGGATATACCCCGATCAAGTTCCGACTGATAAAGAACGTTATCAACGACTTGTGGGGAAGTTGATTTATTTGGCTCATACTCGTCCAGATATTGCTTATGCTGTAAATATAGTAAGTCAGTTTATGCACTCTCCTAGTGTAGATCATATGGGGGCTGTGACTCGTATTTTAAGGTATCTGAAAGTAACTCCTGGCAAGGGGTTAATTTTCTCCAAGTATGGCCATACAAATGTAGAAGGGTATACAGATGCTGATTGGGCAGGTTCAGCCACAGATAGGCGTTCGACATCTGGGTATTTTATGTTTGTGGGTGGCAATCTTGTTACATGGAGGAGCAAGAAACAAAAGGTGGTGTCTAGATCCAGTGCTGAGGCTGAGTATCGGGGAATGGCCCATGGTGTATCTGAGTTACTATGGTTGAGGAGATTGTTGAAAGACCTTGGTTTTGGGCCTAATAAACCCATGGATTTATATTGTGACAATACGGCTGCGATTGCAATTGCTCATAATCCTGTACAACATGACCGTACAAAGCATGTGGAGGTTGATCGAAATTTCATTAAAGAAAAGTTGGATGCAGAGATTGTGTCCTTCCCTTTCATCCGTTCAGAGTATCAGTTAGCTGATGTTCTTACGAAAGCTGTTTCTACAAGTATCTTTCTCAACTCGCTTGACAAGTTGGGCATGCGTGACGTCTTTGCTCCAACTTGAGGGGGAGTGTTGGCGAGTAGAGTATATCCTATTCTATTTGGGTTTTATTTTTCCTTTTGTATAGATATTATGTAATTAGGATACCACTTGTTTTCCTTGTCTAACCCTACTAGGGTTTGTAACCTTATTATAAATACCTCCTTTTGGAGAATGAAATATATCTGAAAATATTCTACCCATATTGTTTGACTAACCTCTGGCCACACATTAAAGCAATGAACATAACATTATCACATTGATAATGAAGATGTTAATGTATCATGCAGAAAATATTGAAACCTGCTGCATTCTATCATCATAGAAAAGATTACGAAAGACCAGACTGTTGGTGTGTAATCCTTCAGCCGACTCTTGGAACTAAAGGAATTGCGTCTATTCTGTTTTCATTTCTTTTAGTTGTTTATTTTTCAGTTTTATTGTGCACCCTTGGATCACAGTCCAAGTGTTTAATCTCTAGTATAGGATTAAGTGACATGTGTAAGCATCTAATAGGATGCTTGAACTTGGGCTTATTGTAAATCTGGTACAGGGAAGAATCTCTCTTCTCTCTCTCTGTCTAACGATTATAACCAAATAGTGGAGCAGACATGAATGATATCGAAGCATTTTTTTTCATTCTCCAGAGCAACGTTCTCTCAATCTCAATCTCCCTGTGATTTCTTCTCTGCTCCCAAAATATCCAAAATACACTCAAACCTAAATACTGAAAATATGAATTCTAACATGGTATCAGAGCTCGGCTCGATTGCTTGAGCTGGGCGTGAAACTGTGAACATAAAATCGAAATCGATTTGAGCTGGGTCTGAGTTTCTTCGACGATTGCAGCTGTGATTCCTTGAAATCCATTGTCTAATATGGCAGGATCGAGCACTACTGAGCTTCGCACACCAGTTTTCAATGGGGAAAACTATGAATTCTGGAGCATTAGGATGAAAACCATTCTGAAATCTCATGGGTTGTGGGATCTGGTTGAGCATGGTTTCGATGCTTCAGATCCAAAGAAGGGGAAGGAGATAGAAGAATCGAAGGCTACTGAGAAGGAGATAGAAGAGACTAAGGTTGCTGAGAAGTCTACGATGGCTGAACTTCTGATGAAGGATGCTCGTGCGCTTGGTTTGATCCAAAGTGCTGTCTCCGATCAGCTCTTTCCCAGAATAGTGAACGAGGAGACCTCAAAGGGTGCTTGGGATATTCTGAAGCTAGAATTCAGAGGAGATAAACAGGTACGAAATGTAAAATTGCAAGGATTGCGTAGAGAATTTGAATATACCCGCATGATTTCCAACTTTTCTGAGATATTTGTTTAGTTTGCCTAAATCTTATGATTCTATCTGCTCTGTAATTGAACACTCTAAGGACCTTGAAACTCTTGAGGTTCAAGAGGTTGTTGCTTCTCTGAAGAGCTTTGAGCTCAGATTGGATAGACACACTGAGAATTCTACAGAAAGGGCCTTCACTAGTCTGAATGTTGATAGGAAAAACCTTGAAAATGGAATTGCTTCTGCAGATCAAATGTCTCAGAAAAGTTGGAAATCCAACGATGGAAACAAAATGGCCTGTAAGCACTGTGATAAGCTGCATTTTGGCAAATGTTGGTTTGAAGGGAAGCCTAAATGCAAAGGGTGTGGGAAATTTAGACATATACTCAGAGACTGTCATGGAAATAAACCTGTCCAGAAATTGAATTATGCACATCAGGTTGAAGAAACTGGAACTCTGTTTTATGCCTGCAATGCTGTGACAGATGTGAAGGTAAATCACTCTTGGTACATTGACAGTGGTTGTAGTAACCACATGACAGGTGATGAGAGCTTATTAGTCCATATTCAAAGGAATTTGACCTCTAAAGTGAAGATGGGTACTGGAGAAGTGGTTCCGGTTGCTGGAAAAGGAACTCTGGAAATAGATACCAAATTGGGTCGAAAACAGATACAAGAAGTGATGCTTGTTCCAGGACTTGAGGAGAATCTTCTCAGTGTAGGACAAATGATGGAACACGGTTACTACTTAGTGTTTGGAGGAAATGTGGTGAATATTTTTGATAGCTGGTCACTTGATAATCTAGTGGTTAGAGTGCAGATGACAAGTAACTGGTGTTTTCCCTTGACAATGATGCCTGCAAATCAAGTTGCACTAAAAGCTAGTGTCACACTCTGCTCACAGATTTGGCATAAGAGGATGGGGCACTTGAATGAGAGAAGTTTTAAGATGCTGGAAGAACAGGAGATGGTGCATGGACTGCCTCACTTGGAAGTGTCTACAAAAGTCTGTGAAGGGTGTATGATGGGAAAGCATCACAGGGATACATTTCCGTCCAAATCAACTTGGAGAGCTAAAGATCCTCTAGAGTTGATTCACATGGACATCTGTGGTCCAATGCAGGTTGAGACTCACTCTGGAAATAAGTATTTTTTGTTATTTACCGATGATTGCACGAGAATGTCATGGGTGTACTTCATCCGAAACAAGTCAAGCGCCTTTGAATGTTTTAAAAAGTTCAAGGCTATGACTGAGCTGCAAAGTGGATATAAGCTAAAAGGTTTGAGAAGTGATAGGGGTGGAGAGTTTTTATCAAATGAATTTAACAAGTATTGTGAAGAGTTTGGAATTCAAAGGCAGCTGACTGTGGCATACTCTCCTCAGCAAAATGGCGTAGCCGAGAGGAAGAACTGGACAGTTGTGGAAATGGCGAAATCTATGATGCATGAGAAGGGTATTCCTTATGAGTTTTGGGCAGAGGCTGTAAACACTGCGGTGTATCTCCTAAATAGATGTCCATCCTCGTCTCTCAAGAAGGTAACACCGTTTGAAGCCTATACTGGCAGAAAACCAGGGATTGCACACTTGAAGATTTTTGGATCTCCTTGCCATGTGCTAATTCCTTCAGCCCTCAGACATAAACTTGAAGAAAACAGCCGCAAGTGTATCTTTGTGGGTTACGGAATCAGTGAAAAACGGTACAGACTCTTTGAGCCAAAATCTGGAAAGATTATTCTATCCAGAGATGTGTATTTTAATGAAAATGCCTCATGGAAATGGGAGAACACTGATAAGGAAGAGTTAAGAGTTCCTATGTCAGTTGAGGTTCAAGGGATAGCTTGTGATGCAGAACATGATCAGACTGAGGAAGTTGAATCAGATCAGAATCTTGATACTTCAATTCAAGAAGAAGAGAGAATTGAGAGTTCTCAAGTAGAAGAAGATGTTACATCTCAAGAAGAAGAGAGAATTGAAAGTTCTCAAGCTTTTGATCATACACCAAAGAAATGGAGAAGTTTAAATGAGATCATAGCTAAGTGCAATGTGTGTATTGTTGAACCTGAAAATTATGAAGATGCAGGTAAAGATGAGTCATGGAGAAAGGCAATGGAAGCTGAACTGGAAATGATAGAGAAAAATGACACTTGGCAACTTGTTAAAAGACCATTTGATAAACCTGTGATAGGTGTCAAGTGGGTCTATAAGACTAAACTGAATCTAGATGGTACTGTGCAGAAAAACAAGGCTCGTTTAGTGGCTAAAGGCTACTCTCAAAAGCCCGGTATTGATTACAATGAGACCTTTGCCCCTGTGGCAAGGCTAGACACAATTAGGACACTAATTGCTCTTGCTGCACAAAAGGAGTGGAGCTTGTATCAACTAGATGTGAAATCTGCGTTTCTTAATGGAATTTTAAAGGAGGAAGTGTATGTGGATCAACCACAAGGTTTTGTAAAACAAGATGAGGAAGCAAAGGTATACAAGTTACACAAGGCTTTGTATGGTTTGAAGCAAGCACCGAGGGCATGGTATGATGAAATTGATGCCTATTTCAACAAGGCTGGTTTCAAGAAAAGTCCAAGTGAGGCTACGCTATATGTGAAGGCAGATTATGCAAATGTTCTTATTGTCTCTCTATATGTCGATGATATAGTGTACACAGGCAGTAGCTCCCAAATGATTGAGGAGTTTAGGAGAGATATGATGGACCATTATGAGATGACAGACTTGGGAGTATTACACCATTTCCTTGGAATGGGAGTGGTACAGTCGAAACAAAGCATCTTCTTGCACCAGAAGAAATATGCACAGAAGTTGGTTGAAAAGTTTGGGCTGAAAGACTGCAAAACGGTAGCTACACCACTTGCAATGAATGAGAGGTTAAGTAAGAATGATGGGAGTGAGGCTGCAGATGAAGGAGAATATAGACAAATTGTGGGCAGTTTGCTTTACTTGACTGCAACTAGGCCGGACATAATGTTTGCAGCTAGTCTCTTGGCAAGATTCATGCACAATCCCACCAAGAAACACATGGGAACTGCTAAAAGAGTATAGAGATACATCCAAGGAACACTAGACTTTGGGATTGAGTTTGAGAAAGGAAAAGAAACTACTCTCATTGGCTATTGTGACAGTGATTGGGCAGGAAGTGAAGACGACATGAGGAGCACCTCAGGGTTTGTTTTTACTCTGGGATATGGTGTGTTTTCATAGGCCTCAATCAAGCAAAACACAGTTGCTTTGTCTACAGCAGAGGCAGAATATATAAGTGCTGCAGAGGCAACTTCTCAAGCAAAGTGGCTGAGGTTTGTGCTTGAAGACTTTGGAGAAGAACTGATTGAAGGAACACAGATAATGTGTGATAACACATCAGCAATTGCTATGGCAAAGAACCCTGTTTTCCACCAGAAGTCAAGGCACATTAATAGGAAGTTTCATTTCATTCGAGAGGCAATTCAAGCCAAGGAGATAGAGCTTGTCCACTGCAGAACTGAGGAACAAATTGCAGACATTCTAACTAAAGCTTTGCCTAAGGACAAGTTTGCATACTTAAGGGAATTACTTGGTGTTAAGTCGGCTAAAGGATTAGAAGGGAATGTTGGTGTGTAATCCTTCAGCCGACTCTTGGAGCTAAAGGAATTGCGTCTATTCTGTTTTCATTTCTTTTAGTTGTTTATTTTTCAGTTTTATTGTGCACCCTTGGATCACAGTCCAAGTGTTTAATCTCTAGTATAGGATTAAGTGACATGTGTAAGCATCTAATAGGATGCTAGAACTTGGGCTTATTGTAAATCTGGTACAGGGAAGAATCTCTCTTCTCTCTCTCTATCTAACGATTATAACCAAATAGTGGAGCAGACATGAATGATATCGAAGCATTTTTTTTCATTCTCCAGAGCAACGTTCTCTCAATCTCAATCTCCCTGTGATTTCTTCTCTGCTCCCAAAATATCCAAAATACACTAAAACCTAAATACTGAAAATATGAATTCTAACACAGACAGATATCTGGAACCATTAAAAGGGTTTACTACACCAATCACTGCTGTTTATTTCATCATGACATGCTGTGGCACGTAATTAATTTACAATGAAATTTGGCCATTACGTTCAAACGCTTGACGAGATTGAGAAAGAGATTGAGAAAGAGAGTTAGAGAAGTTGCAGGCGATGCTGCCAAAAGATCGCGAGAAGCTGAAGACAAGCGTTTGAACGTGCGTGTACTCCTTCTCTTTCTTTTCTTTTTTTCAAATTAGAAGGGGTGTTTGAATAAAACAAGGAGTATGAGTGTGGGTTAATATTATTAATGATATGTGCCGTTAGATTAATCTAAGGGCCGTTTTTAAAGAGGACATCATTTTTAGGACCTTAGGTGAGTGGGACTGCATTATTAAATAGATCTAGATGTTTGTCAATCATTTGCTTGTTCTTGGAAGTTGGATCTAGATGTTTGTCGTTCTCATTTGATTGTTCTTGGATCTAGGTACGTTTGTCGATCATTTGCTTCCAGGCTCCATCAGTACAAAGGTCGTACAATGTCATGATGTTGGTGGAATTCAAGCTACTTTAACCCAAAGTTCAGTATTGCACATTGACATTTAGGAGGAAGGGCATGTAGAGAACGGGAATGAATTGCTAATAATTATCACAAATGCCACACTTTCAGAATATGAACAATAGACAATTTATTCATTAATGTGTCAAAGACAATGAGTACAAAGACCACAATTGGATTAAAACAGCCAAAAGCAAGTTACAGAAACTGTCCAACTGCGATGAACTGAGATAATCATTTTAAGGAATTTCTTGGGTCTGGCCTATCAAGTTTTTCGTTTGTTTTTGGTTACAAGCGATATTGGGAGGAGGGAATCACATCTAGGACCTCGAGTGCAGGGATAGATACTCTTAACCACTTGAGCTACAAGTCCCTTGCTAGCCTATCAAGTTTAAGCAAATGGTCAATGCGAATATTTGGGTTTGCCTACCAAGTTTTCATTATGGCTCTACAAATGTTTGTAATATCCAAGAGAAAGCAGTGATTGGCCTGCAGGCCTTGATGGAATTGCATATGTTGGAGCCTTTATGCTACACAACACTATATATCTGCAAGTAATGGGCAAGAACTTGAACATTTCTACAAATTGAAAAGAGAGAAAATGCTTGTGATTGATTACTTTTCCAGGAAGACCTTCAATCTTGTACTCCACACACAAGATTTAGCACACATTTTATACATAAACTTTGGTACAAGGCATTTTGCAGCTCACAAGTAAGCCTAATACGATCTTAAAATCCACAAAATAGAGCATTGCAAGCCTGACCAAATACAAAAAGTCTATTTACAAAAAGGCATCTTCTACCATGTGCCCAGAACAAGATGTTGAATTATGAAAGGAAAGAATGACCAAAATAGAGCCACACATTTACAAGGAGAAGCTGACCCCCAATTTACAAGGAGAAGCTGTACGTTGCAAATAGATGACCAAAATAGAGCCACACATTGTAATTTGAAATCAAGTCTGCTTTGGCTTTGGCTTAGTTAATTAAAATAACACTATAGCTGGAATTAATACATTAATCTGAGTGAGCTTGGATTAAAATGTCAGTGGAATTTTGCTCACTGTTCTTGCTTAAATTGTACTGTATTGCTTATTTGTATGGTTTATTGTTTACAAGAACCGTCCTTTGGGGCAGTGTTCTTCATGTATAATTATACTTGCCTCTGTTATGATTGGATTTGAATGGATCTGTTTATTTCTCTCAATAAACAAAAATAAAATAAATCGGAGAACTCCGAATTAATTGTTCTGACAAAGTAATTAACATCATTATAAATCATATTTATTCCTACTACACACTCCAAATTAACTCGTAAACTCTTCTCCAGATACCTGTGCGTGCGCTTACTGGCAATCTTCCACACTTGAACTGAAAGGAGGCATTCAGCTACAACTACTTTTCTCCTAATTTAGATGCTGCAGCTAAATATCAAAGTAAACAAATTAATACCCTTCAGTTTGGAGAAAAGAAAAAATACAATAAGAAAATAATTATAAAACTAAATTAATGATGAGAAAGAAAGAGTACCTCCGCGAGCTTATCCATTAAGCATGTGCTAGCTTTAGTTGCCGCTTGATCAAAGCTATCCTCACATAAAGCCAATCATTTAAATCATTCAACAACTTGAAGTATGCGTATCTCCATGACCTGTTGAATATCAAAGTGCCGCAAACCCCCCAAAATCCAGCAACAAACCCAATCCCCATACTGATGTAAAATCCCAATGTTATAAACTCATCCTTATCCTCTTCATTGCTCAAGTCAGTTGGCTCATTTTGATCAGCACACATCTTTTTAAGTGGAGGTCCACAGAGTTGAGGATTTTCAGCATAATCAAGGGGATCAAAGCTTTGGAGCTGAGTGCCTGTTGGTATTTTGCCAGACAAGTTGTTATATGACAAGTCCAAGAAACTAAGACGATCTATCCGAGCAAGGCTTGTCGGAATTCTTCCATCTATGTGGTTTCTTGATAAATCAAGCGAATCTAAAGACTGCAAGTTTCCGATCTCAGGAGTTATTTGACCTGTTAACTGGTTTCTCGAAAGGTTTAAAGAAATCAACCCAACAAGATGAGTAATTTCACTTGGAATCTCCCCTGTTAATCTATTGCTTGAGAGATCAATTCTCTTCACAAGGCCCAAAGTGCTTTTGTATGTCTGCATTCTTCCTTTCCATATGAAGCTTGCATCATCCTCATAATTAATAGGAGCAATTTGCTCATCACCGCAACTTCCGTCATAAGTATGTGTGCTGGATAGATTTGGATTTCCTTTTTGAGCCAGACTAGTCAAATTGTTGAGGCATTTAGGTATGCTTCCAGAGATGTTGTTCATAGAGAAATCCATAATTTTAATGTGTGTTAGATGGCATAATTGTGAGGGCATGCTTCCATTGAAGTGATTAGTGGAAAGCATCAGGATAACCAAATTCTTGAAGCTCACACCTAACCATGTAGGTATTGGTCCTGATAATTTATTATCTCCCAGATCAATAACTTCTAAATTTGTGCAGTTCTTCAAGGATGAAGGAAACTCCCCAACAAATCTGTTGCTTCTTAATTTCAAAGTTTCCATTCGAAGTAAAGAGCCTATTGTCTTGGGAATTTTTCCGGAAAAAAGCGTTGTTACTCAAATCAAGCATGACTAGAGTATCCAAATGGCTCCAACAATCTGGAAGTTCTCCAGAAAAACTGTTGCTTGAAAGATTAAGATATGTTAAACTCATATTTGCACTTGCACATAGGAAAGAAAGCGACCCTGAAATGTTATTATTAGAGAGATCCAAATATGAGGCTTGTGATAGAGTTGAGGGAATTGGACCTTCTATTTGGTTCGAACTCAAATGTAGTTCTACGCTATATGTAAACCTCACTGTCAAATTTGTAAATATTCCTCTGATTAGGTTCTGTGAGAGATTAATAAATTCAGTGTTACGAAAAATAATCCAAAACCAACTTGGAAGGATATCAGAAATTCCAGCATTCGAAATATCAAGCTGGGAAGAATCATTTTGAGTTTGAAGCCATTTTGGGAAAAGAGGACCTACCTTGCAGGATGCCAAATATATGTTATTCAACTGGAAGGGCGGAACCCAATCAGAATGGAAATTTAAAACTAGTGAGTTAGAGGATAAATCCAAATGTTTTAATTTGGAGAGTTTTGAGAAATGAGTTTTTGAAACCACCCCTTCCAAAGAGTTCATGCTGAAGTCCATGCTTTCCAGTTGGGACAGTTGCCCAATACTTTCAGGTATTTTTCCGCTTAATCGATTGGCATTAAGAAACAAGAGTTTCAAAGATGAGAAGCTTGTAAGATTGTTTAATGACCCCGCAAGAACATTCTCAGATAATAGCAAATCCTCTAATGAGTTTTGAGCACATATAGGCAATAGTTGAACAAACTTGGATATTTGTCCACTCAGATGATTTGTTTGAAGATACAATCTTCGCAAATTACACAGCCTTGCAAACGAATTTGGATTCGCTCCTTCAATCTGGTTATCAGAGAGATACAGATGCACAAGAGAGCTCATGTTTCCAAGGAAATCGGGAATGAAACCAGTTAGATTATTGTAGGAGAGGTCAAGAAAAACAAGGCTTGTACTGTAGTTGGACAACCAAAGAAATATTGACGAAGTGAGATGGTTGTTATTGAGATCAACATACTCAAGAGATGTAGAAGAATTTTTTTTAGAAAGATTAGTGGAAAGAATTGGAGTAGGAGGAGGAGGAAGATTGCAGTTAGCCAATCTCAAGAATATTAGTTTAGGGCGCTTATTAAGTACTGCTTCTGGCCAATCGAAAACAGTACTGAGATTGGCTCCGTTTAGGTCCAAATACGTTAAAGAAGAAAGAGCAGGGAGACAATTGAGATTTTCTGCTTGAAGCTGATTATTGCTGAGGTCGAGATGTTGCAATTGCGTGAGGTTTCCAAACGAACTTGGTATTTGACCAACCAAATTACAGTAATAGAGACTGAGGTTTCTTAGATTGGTTAGAGAACCAATGAAATCTGGAATTTGGCTCCCATTGAAATCAATGAATGCAAGGTCCAAATATTGTAAATGCTGCAACTCAATCAGTTTAGGACTAATCATCTTACCTTGGAAAAATAGATCTCCAAGATCAAGTTGAATCACATGGCCAGTTTGGTTGCTACAATAGACTCCTTCCCATCTGCAACAATCTTGTTTTTGGGATTCTGAACCCCACAAAGAGAATTGATTGAGCTCATCCCCCAGGCCACGTTTGAATGCAAGTAGTGCTTGCCTTTCCCTCTCTATGCACCTCACTGTCACTTTAGCATCTCTGAGGCTGTGGCTGTGGCTTCCTCCTTTTACGTTTTGTAGGAAAAGGATCGATAATGCAAGAAAGAGTTTCAAGCACCTTCCGTCGCCCTTCATGTTAATTGATCAAAAGCACATGCACATGCAAAAACACTGCAAGTATATATTGATATATGGTTGTCTCCGTGTTTCTCCATATATGCTAGCTTGCATCAGATATATATAGGAAAAAAGGAAGAAAGCCTTTACAAAGAAAAACACGGTTTAGATAAAACAGTGCCATATAAAGGAGTAAATTATCTGCTATATACAACGCATAATTAATGTTATGGAAATCACACGTCAATCACAATGAGACTACAAATCACTTGCTAAAGAAAATTCCTAATAATATTAGGAGTAAATTCCTAATATTATGGAGGTAATTAAATTAAGTACTCTAATTGTTCCATCATAACTTACCGAAACCAAATTAATTATGATGGCATGGATGAAACGAATGATGATCACAATACTTAAATTAACATTCCACTACTTTAATTCTCAACAGCAACAAAATTGGTTTTTGTCCACCCATTGTTTCCCCATTGCAATGTTTTAGTATGCATGTTTTTTTTTGTTTCCCCATTGTTCGTTCTTTGAAGGGTTTTGCTTCTTATCACCTTGTTATTTTAATTTTAATTTTTTGTTTCTTAATGTTATACTAAGTTTAGGTTTTTTCTACTTAAGAGTCGAGGGTGGGTCCAACAAAAAATAAGAATCTAGGGTGGCATCTTGTAACCTATAATGAGGAGAACTCTCTAGTTATAATTTACAAAAAGAAACTCTTAGATATAGGTCCAATTTCACTTATGTCATCAGAAGTGGACGATACCAAATTTTCTAAAAAGAAGAAGAAAAAAGCTATACAACGTACACATTAGGTTTAATTCATGGCGCATTTATACACCTGGCACACTGTAGAATTTTTGAAGACTTTTAAGTCTCCACATCCATAAGTAACTCACACGTCAAGTAGGTATTGGCTGTCCAATTAGACTAGTTAGAAATGATGAAGAGTTTGCAGAGAAAGATCAACTAAGATTTCTTACGCTGGAAAAAGGAGGATGATAGATGTAGTGTTCATACTCCTATTTTTTAATTTCGATAATAAAAAAAGGTACTATTTTTAAAATTTTGGGTTAATTTTTTTAATATAAAAAGAATTGTGTACGTTCGGTGACATAGCATATTGTTTTGCTGAATAGTGACATAGCTCAATGATGCTCTCATACCATGCCATGTGGACAACCATCCCGTATATGTAAATTCAATTTCAAATACATATGAATGTATCTTTTAGAAAAACATTTCTTGTAACAGGAATAGCACTATTTTGCTATCTCCACAATAATACTTGAAAAAATTATCCTAAGTGATTTGAAACATTTATTAGTATACCTTGTGATTAGTGTGGCAAACAAGTTTAAGGGGAAACGTTTCAAGATGGTGTAATAAAAAAAATGGCAAGTGAAAAAAAGATATTCCTTAAATCAACTAATTATCCTAATTAAATCCTATTGAGCATTGGTCCATCTTAGTAATTTGTAACGTGGACAGCTATCTTCAAGTAGACTTTGAAGTCTTCGTATGCAAACTCATGATGACTGACTCACACAAAAAGACTGTTAAGTCTTTTCAATTTTTTAGTTCCACAAAAAGACTCAAGTCTACGTACTTGAGTGTAAACTAGACTTTTAAGTCTTTGCACGTCCACATTTAACTCAAACGTCAACAAACGGTAATTTCTTCTTTATTTTTTTCCTTTTGCTGTTTTAATTGCTCAATTACTTTATTTTACCATTTTTATGTTTTTTCTTTCTTTGAAAAGCCAACTTGGTCGTAGAAACAAAGCTCCGGAAAATTGTTTTTCCACTTGCTAATTTCCCCGAACTCGGAAGGCCAAGAAGCTGCTTGGGAATCTCTTTGAAAAGTGTGCCATTGTAGTGATTTCAAATAAAAGATTGAAAAGCGAATATGAAGGACACGGGTGAACAAAAGGAAGAGAGACTCACCACTTTAATTCATGTTACTATGTGGAAAAAGATAATTGAAGAAAAAATTTGTCAGTGCTCTAAGTAAACAAGTAATAATTCAATGAATATTGGGGAAATTAATGGATGAGATCGAAGACTTGTGAATTAGACTTGATATGGTGATTTGCCTTCCAACGCGTGCTCTAACTGACTTGCAGGTATTGACTCGACTTGACTTGGTAAGGTGTCCTTTCCCATGTCCACTCAACCATTGACTTTGCATCCCATCCCCATGGGCACAAGTTACAAATATCTTCTTGCAAATGCGGACTTGACTTAAGTGAAACATATGGAAATATCTCTACCCAACCCAATATTACAAATATCTTATTGATACTAATAAATGAACATTGGGTTTTTATTCAACAACTATAATACAAGAGTTTTTCAAAACACTTTGATTATTGACCAAGTCTATTTTGAAATGCCCCTATAATTTAGATTGATATTACATGGGGTCTTATCGATTACACACGAAAGTTTCTCGTATTATAGTGATGATCACGAAACACTTAGGTATATTTAGTGTTGGATATCTGATCATAGAGTTTCGGAGCAGCTTCCTTCATTTTCCATTCGGATTCTTTGATTTGATTTGTTTTGTTGCTCGTTAAATGATTAGTCTATGAATTACTCAGTCATGTTCTTCTGGACTCTTGTGGTCCAAGGAAATTGTGGTCACCCACCTTTGAATATAAATTATAATATAAGGGTTATTAAAAAACACAAGTTTAAAAATTAAACAATAACTAAAATGAAAAAAAATATATTTAAAACCAAAGAGCAAAACACGCTCCCAGTGAAGTTATTTTGATGGCAATTACAGATACTTGAATTAATCCACTACTTTAATTATCAACAGAAACCAAATTGATTTTTGTTATAATTTATACTTTAATAACAAAGTAGTTTTTCTTGTTTTCCCATTGTCCCTCTGTACCTTTTATTTATTATTATTATTTTTTGTTTCTTAATTATATACGAAGTGTAGGTTTTTTCTACATAGAATCGAGGGTGGGTCCAAAAAAAAAAAAAAATTGAGAGGGTGGCGTCTTGTGACCTTTAGTGAGGAGAACTCCATGGTCCAAGTAAACAAGTAATAACTTATTCATATATCACTCAACTCTTTATGTGGAAAATGATAATTGAAGAAAAATTTGTCCATGGTCCAAGTAAACAAGTAATAACTTAATTGTTTAAGTTGAATGTGGGTTCGTCTCAAACACGCTACAAAGAAAAGTAAGCTGACAAGTCACAAGGAGAAGCTGTAGCAATACGTGACCAAAATATAAAACACGAAAGAGGTGCTTCATCTTGTAATTATTAGTTTGGAAAGACGAATATTCATTGACTTAGAACAACAACCCAGTGGTACCATCAATAAGACTTTG